>WNWK01000507.1:217500-392500 GCA_009830355.1 Cherax destructor | reverse complement strand
CACACACACACACACACTAACACACACACACACACACACACACACACACACACACACACACTAACACACACACTAACAGAGGTAAGGCAAGAGAGAGAAGGGTGGGTTGATTGCATTTTCCTGGACTGCAGGAAGGCCTTCGACACAGTTCCTCACATGAGATTAGTAAAGAAGTTGGAAGAACAAGCATGTATAACAGGAAGGGCACTGGAATGGATCAGGGAATACCTCACAGGGAGGCAACAACGGGTCATGGTGCGTGAGGAGGTATCACAGTGGGCGCCTGTGACGAGCGGCGTACCGCAGGGGTCAGTCCTAGGACCAGTGTTATTCTTGGTATATGTAAACGACATGACGGATGGGATAGACTCAGAAGTGTCTCTGTTCGCAGATGATGTGAAATTAATGAGGAGAATCACATCGGAAGAGGACCAAGCAGGACTTCAAACAGACCTGGACAAGCTTGACATCTGGTCTAGCAACTGGCTTCTCGAATTCAATCCCACCAAATGTAAAGTCATGAAGATCGGAGAAGGACAAAGAAGACCGCTGACAGAGTACAGGCTAGGTGTACAAGGGCTACAAACCTCGGCAAAGGAGAAAGACCTTGGGGTGAGTATAACGCCAAGTACGTCTTCGGAGGCACACATCAACCAGATAACTGCGGCAGCATATGGGCGACTGGCAAACCTAAGATTAGCGTTCCGTTACCTAAACAAGGAATCGTTCAAGACACTGTACACCGTGTACGTCAGGCCCATACTAGAATATGCAGCACCAGTCTGGAACCCACACCTGGTCAAGCACGTAAAGAAACTAGAGAAAGTGCAAAGGTTTGCGACAAGGCTAGTTCCACAACTCAGGGGACTGTCCTATGAAGAAAGGTTGAGGGAAATAGGACTAACAACACTGGAGGAAAGAAGGGTCAGAGGAGACATGATAACGACATACAAAATACTGCGGGGAATCGACAAGGTAGACAGGGACAGGATGTTCCAGAGAGGGAACACAGAAACAAGGGGACACAACTGGAAGCTGAAGACTCAGATGAGTCAAAGGGATGTTAGGAAGCAATTCTTCAGCCACAGAGTAGTCAGGAAGTGGAATAGTCTAGAGAAAGATATAGTGGAGGCAGGAACCATACATAGTTTTAAGACGAGGTATGATAAAGCTCATGGAGCAGGGAGAGCAGAGACCCAGTAGCGGACAGCGAAGAGGCGGGGCCAGAAGCTGAGTCTCGACCCCTGCAACCACAATTAGGTGAGTAACACACACACACACACACACACACACACACACACACACACACACACACACACACACACACACACCCACACACACACACACACACACACACACACACACACACACACACACCACACACACACACACACACACACACACACACACACACACACACACACACACACACACACACACACACACACACACACACCACACACACACACACACACACACACACACACACTACACACACACACTAACACACATACACACACACACACACATACACACACACACACACACTAACAAAGTTTGGGAATATCCTGACATGAGCCGCAGATAAAACTTTCTGATTGTCTGTCGTTAAAGCGTTTGCTTCTCCACTTAAAAAACAAAACACATTTTAAGCTACCATTCAAACACAATATATAATCTGATCTACAAGGAGACTAACAGGTAGACTTAATGGTAGATTTCAAAGTAGGTGAATTTCAAAGTAGGTGAATTTCAAAGTAGGTGAATTTCAAAGCAGAAAAATTTCAAAGGAGATTTAAAAAAAAATAACTACCAATCATTTCTTTATCTTACGGGGAGAACGCTAAACCCATTGGGGCCTTGGAAATGGGTTGCGTTATCGACTCAAGGAAATGGAGAATAGCTCCAATTCCTCGGATCAAGAGCGCTCTTGAGTCGATCAAGAGTCGATCCTGAGTGGCGGAAGTAAATCCAAAATCGAATATTATGTATTACTGGGAAAGCGCTAAACTCGCAAAGGCTATATATACGGCGCCTTGGGAATAAGGGACAATCAGATTTGATCCGTTGAAGGATACGGCAGCTCCGACTCCCTGGACCAGGAGCTCATCGCAGAGCCCGCTGCATGTCCTCTGCCAAGCCCAAGATAGAGGTCAAGTGTGAGCGAAACGTCGTTTCTGTCTATATTTCTTTATATCTGTCTGTCTGTCTGTCTGTCTCTCTCTCTCTCTGTCTCTCGCTCTCTCTGCCTGTCTCTCGCTCTCTCTTTCTCTCTCTCTATGTCTGTCTGCCTGTCTCTCTCTCTCTATGTCTGTCTGTCTGTCTCTCTCATAAGGGATGACTTAGACACTGACGGTGGTCTGGTTGAAGCTCCTTGAATCCCGAGGAAAATTGAAAGTTGAGAATATGGAAAAGTAAAGCAGAAGGAAGAAGAAGAGCAGGAAGAGTGAGTAGGAGGAAGACGAAGAGTAATAGGAATAAAAGGGGCAGGAAGACGTGTAGGCGAGAATCGGGATGAAGAGGAGCACTAGAAGGAAGTATAAATAAAAGCAGCAGCAAGATGAAGAGAAACAGGAGGAAGAGGCGGAACAGTCGGAGGAAAGAGAGGAACGGACAGAGAAGAAAAGGAGAAAGAGGAACGCAAGAACATTAAAAGTAACCTGACGATAATAATAAACTCATGGGCGAGTGTCAACGAGGCGGCCCAACACTCATCGTTACGAACACAACAAATTCATTAATTACGACCACAACAAATTCGTTAATTACGAAAAAGAGGAGAAAGTAATCGAAAATAATATCGAGCCTGGCCCAAGGCCGGGCTCTGGGAGCAGAAAAACTCTCGAAACTCATCAAAGGTACATCAAAGGTATATATGTATGTGTGTGTGTGTACCCTGACCATGTACTCACCTAACAGTGTCTGCTTAAGGTTGCGACTTAGCTCTTGGGCACCGATTTTAGAGTACTGCATTGGTATGGCTTACTGGCTCTCTGCCACGCCAGTTTTTTTTTATGTATTGAGTTAGTTTCCATTTTGTGTCCTCCAGATGCACTGACTTTGCTTACTTCCTTCACAGGGGAGGAATTCTTGACGATGTGCCTTTGTCACATTTTAAATTCTAGTTTCCTTGTTTGTGTCCTCTTGTTCTCTTTCTTTTCCCTGTTAATTATGTCTGTTTCTATCACGCTGGTGTCCTGGCGAACCACAGATATAATTATGCTTCCTTAAATTCCTCGACCCCTCTATGATGATAGTGATGATGATGGCTTTGAGGAATAATGATGGTGGTGGTGGTATTGGTGATAATGGTGGTGACCCAGATCACCGTCAAAAGAACCCAGTGTGACCCACATCACCGTCAACATGACCCAGATCACCGTCAACGGACCCAGCGTGACCCAGCATGGTAGCTGGGCGGCGCGGAGAGCCAACACCTTTAAAACAGAACGTCCAGGCGAGATCGATGGTGCTGGGGGACCTGAGAGAATAACAGGTCGCGCTGGAGCTGACTCTGACCTGGGTCATGGTCCTGAGGTGAACCTGAAACGATCAGAGGTCACGCTGGAGCTACTCTGACGTCTTCACGTCACTAGAACCTGAACGCATTAACGTCGCCAGGGCCTGACGCATTCACGTCGCCAGGGCCTGACGCATTCACGTCGCCAGGGCCTGACGCATTCACGTCGCCAGGGTCTGACGTATTCACGTCGCCAGGGCCTGACGCATTCACGTCACTAGGGCCTGACGCATTCACGTTGCCAGGGCCTGACGCATTCACGTTGCCAAGGCCTGACGCATTCACGTCGCCAGAGCCTGACGTATTCACGTTGCCAGGCCCTGACGCATTCACGTCGCCAGGGTCTGACGTATTCACGTCGCCAGGGCCTGACGCATTCACGTCACTAGGGTCTGACGCATTCACGTCGCCAGAGCCAGACGTATTCACGTCGCCAGGCCCTGACGTCTTCACGTCAATAGGACCTAACGCATTCACGTCATCAGGGCATGACGCATTCACGTCGCCAGGGCCTGAAGTCTTCACGTCAATAGGCCCGAACGCATTCACGTCACCAGGGCCTGACGCATTCACGTCGCCAGGGCCTGACGTATTCACGTTGCGAGGGCATGACGTATTCACGTCGCCAGGGCCTGACGCATTCACGTCGCCAGGGCCAGACGCATTCACGTTGCGAGGGCATGACGTATTCACGTCGCCAGGGCCTGACGCATTCACGTCGCCAGGCCCTGACGCATTCACGTCGCCAGGGCCTGACGTATTCACGTTGCGAGGGCATGACGTATTCACGTCGCCAGGGCCTGACGTATTCACGTTGCGAGGTCATGACGTATTCACGTCGCCAGGGCCTGACGCATTCACGTCGCCAGGGCCTGACGTATTCACGTCGCCAGGGCCTGACGTATTCACGTCGCCAGGGCCTGACGTATTCACGTCACCAGGGCCTGACGTATTCACGTCGCCAGGGCCTGACGTATTCACGTCGCCAGGGCCTGACGTATTCCTTGACAGAAAAAAAGTAGAAAATTTCCAGTGGAAACTGGAACCGTTCTTACAATAACTCAGCCAGGTTGTTGTGGTAGCTATCTAGTCCTGCGGGCGGCAACAGTCTGGTTGATCAGATAGTCAGCAGTGCCGTATATCCTCAGGCCGGGGCTACTAGAGTGACTGAACTCTTGAAATGAGTCACAGGTATGATACAGGTACTTGTTTCAGGACGTGGTACACTGTTTAAACTGATTTCTTTTCATGAGTAAATGTTCTTGCCGCGCTCGAAGAGCTCTTGATCCCATGAATTTAAGCAAACCTCCCTTTCTGTCTATCTAGCTTAGTTACTTCCCATTCTCAAGGAGATGTATCACCCTTACGGGCTTATCGCTTCCCCATAAATACATAATTAATATAAATTTAACTTGGATAAAAATATAGCACCTTAAGGAAAATATCGCAATGTTTTTTTATTATATTTTATATATATATATATATATATATATATATATATATATATATATATATATATATATATATATATATATATATATATATATATATATATATATTTATATAGTCATTTGGATGCGCCTGTGAGCTGGTCGCCTCCGCTGGGAGCCACCTTACAATAAGCGAAGTAAGCTCCTCACCACCTGGGTCTGACTCAGACGTAAAACACTGCTGCCTTAGCTCTGAGTGCTGGGACGCTGCCTTGATTGCTTCTGGCTGATTGTTTACCTGGTCACCAGGTCCACTAATTACAGAGTTAATCTGCAAGGCTACACCTGTAGTCCCACCCGTAATATACTGCGCTGTATCTCTTCCCTCAATGGTACATACAGACTTTCACCTGTAATATACAACAACACCTGCATCCCCACCTGTAGTATATTTTAAAGCTACTAATTTATCAAATTAGAGAGAGAGAGAGAGAGAGAGAGAGAGAAAGAGAGAGAGAGAGAGAGAGAGAGAGAGAGAAAGAGAAAGAGAGAGAGAAAGAGAGAGAGAAACCTCGAGTCTCATCCTTGCTAAGTTCTAACCTGACCCCCTTCTTATGCATATCATTTTGTAATTATTATTTTTATTATCAACAACAGCGGCAGATGTAGTTAAAGTAACAGTTATAGTAGCAGTTCTTGCAGGGCTGCAGAAGTTGTAGAAGCAGTTACAATTGCAATACTAGTAGTAGTTGTAGTATTCTCTCTCTCTCTCTCTCTCAAGAGGATAATATACACAGATGGACTTTGTGGCATTTCTAGGCAAGTCTCGACATTTGTTACCTGCTCAGAGAATCCCTCGACAGTGCTTACTTAGTGAGGATAATTTCCCGTTTTAGTTTTCGTCACCACCACTACCACCACAACAGTCACTACTATCACCACAGAGGTCACTACTACCACCACAACAATCACCACTACCACCACCACAACAGTCGCCACTACACCACAACAGTCACCATTACCACAACAGTCACCACTACCACCACAACAGTCACCACTACCACCACAACAGTCACCACTACAACCACAACAATCACCACTACCACCACCCCAACAGTCACCACTACACCACAACAGTCACCATTACCACAACAGTCACCACTACCACCACAACAGTCACCACTACCTCCACAGCATTCATCAATACCACCACAACAGTCACCACCAGCACTACTACTACATCTTAAAGCACACACACACACACACACACACGGGGCCAGGAGCTATGAATCGACCCCTGCAACCATAATTAGGTGAGTACACATCACACACACACACACACACGTTACGCCTGTAAAGAGCGGGGTGCCACAGGGATCAGTCCTAGGACCGGTACTGTTTCTGGTATTTGTGAACGACATGACGGAAGGAATAACTCCGAAGTGTGCCTGTTTGCAGATGATGTGAAGTTGATGAGAAGAATTCAATCGGACGAGGTCCAGGCAGAACTACAGAGGGATCTGGACAGGCTGCAGGCCTGGTCCAGCAACTGGCTCCTGGAGTTCAACCCCACCAAGTGCAAAGTCATGAAGATTGGGGAAGGGCAAAGAAGACCACAGACAGAGTACAGTCTAGGGGGCCAGAGCCTACAAACCTCACTCAAGGAAAAGGATCTTGGGGTGAGTATAACACCTGGCACATCTCCTGAGGCGCACATCAACCAAGTAACTGCTGCAGCAAACGGGCGCCTGGCATTCCGACATCCTAATAATGAGTCATTCAGGACCTTGTACACTGTGTACGTTAGGCCCATATTGAAGTATGCACCGCCAGTTTGGAACCCTCACTTAGCCAAGCTTGTAAGGAAACTAGAGAAAGTGCAAAGGTTTGCAACAAGACTAGTCCCTGAGCTAAGGGGCATGTCCTTGGAGGAGAGGTTAAAATCGACCTGACGACACTGGAAGACAGGAGAGATAGGGGGGATATGATACCGACATATAAAATACTGAGAGGAATCGACAAGGTGGACAGAGACAGAATGTTCCAGAGATGGGACACAGCAACAAGGGGACACAGTTGGAAGTTGAAGACTCAGATGAATCACAGGGATGTTAGGAAGTATTTCTTCAGTCACAGAGTTGTCAGGAAGTGGAATAGTTTGGGAAGTGATGTAGTGGAGGCAGGATCCATACATAGCTTTAAGGAGAGGTATGATAAAGCTCATGGAGTGGGTAGAGTGACCGAGTAGCGGCCAGGGAAGAGGCGGGGCCAGGAACTGTGAATCGACCCCTGCAACCACAACTAGGTGAGTAAACTAGGTGAGTACACACACACACACACACACACACACACACACACACACACACACACACACACCGGGGAAATGAAAACAGTCAGGACTGGCGACTACCTACAAGCTGAAGCACATCATCCTGTAGTTTAATCCAGGCCCTCCGCCGCGTGCGGTCCACACCTGCGGCACACAGCTGCCGGTCCGCAGCGTTTGCATTTCATTTAAGTTCTTTCAATTTTCTAAACAAGTCGAATTGCCAATCCCAGCATCCAACTGGCGGCTCTGAGGGAGCATGTTTCCCCTTGTTGTTGGCAGGGCAAGAGGGGAGAGGAGAGAAGAAGGGGAGAGGAGAGAAGAAGGGGAGAGGATAGAAGAAGGGGAGAGGAGAGAAGAAGGGGAGAGGAGAGAAGAAGGGGGAGAGGAGAGAAGAAGGGGAGAGGAGAGAAGAAGGGGGAGAGGAGAGAAGAAGGGGAGAGGATAGAAGAAGGGGAGAGGAGAGGAAGAAGGGGGAGAGGAGAGAAGAAGGGAGAGGATAGAAGAAGGGAGAGGAGAGAAGAAGGGGAGAGGAGAGAAGAAGGGGAGAGGATAGAAGAAGGGAGAGGAGAGAAGAAGGGGAGAGGAGAGAAGAAGGGAGAGGATAGAAGAAGGGAGAGAGGAGAGAAGAAGGGGAGAGGAGAGAAGAAGGGGAGAGGATAGAAGAAGGGGAGAGGAGAGAAGAAGGGGAGAGAGGAGAGAAGAAGGGGAGAGGATAGAAGAAGGGAGAGAGGAGAGAAGAAGGGGGAGAGGAGAGAAGAAGGGAAGATGAGAGAAGAAGGGAAGAGGAGAGAAGAAGGGAAGAGGAGAGAGAGAAGAAGGGGAGAGGAGAGAAGAAGGGGAAGAGGAGAGAAGAAGGGGAGAGGAGAGAAGAAGGGGAGAGGAGAGAAGAAGGGGAGAGGAAGAAGAAGGAGGGAGAGGGAGAGAGAAGAAGGGAGAGGAGAGAAGAAGGGGAGAGGAGAGAAGAAGGGAGAGAGGAGAGAAGAAGGGGAGAGGAGAGAAGAAGGGAGAGGAGAGAAGAAGGGAGAGGAGAGAAGAAGGGGGAGAGGAGAGAAAAGGGGAGAGGAGAGAAGAAGGGAGAGGAGAGAAGAAGGGAAGAGGAGAGAAGACAGGGGAGAGGAGAGAAGAAGGGAGAGGGAGAAGAAGGGAGAGGAGAGAAGAAGGGGAGAGGAGAGAAGAAGGAGAGGAGAGAAGAGGGAGAGGAGAGAAGAGGAGAGGAGAGAAGAAGGGAGAGGAGAGAAGAAGGGAGAGGAGAGAAGAAGGGGAGAGGAGAGAAGAAGGGAGAGGAGAGAGAAGGAAGGAGAGAAGAAGGGAGAGAAGAAGGGGAGAGGAGAGAAGAAGGGAGAGAGAGAGAAGAAGGGGAGAGGAGAGAAGAAGGGGAGAGGAGAGAAGAAGGGAAGAGGAGAGAAGAAGGGGAGATGAGAGAAGAAGGGGAGAGGGAGAAGAAGGGGAAAATGAGAGAAGAAGGGAAAGAGAGAAGAAGGGGGAGAGAGAGAAGAAGGAAGAGGAGAGAAGAAGGGAGAGGAGAGAAGAAGGAAGAGGAGAGAAGAAGGGGAGACGAAAGGAAGGGAAGAGGAGAGGAAAGGGAGTGGAAGGGAACGAGGTGGTGGATGGGAGAAGAAGGGGTTAATTAAGGGGGATAAGAGGAAAGGAAAGAGAGAAAAGAGGAGAAAAAGTGAAAAGGGAAAGAAGGAAAGGGAGATTATAAGAGAAAGTGCAGAGGGTGTAGAAGGAAAAAAAGCTGATGGGACAAGTCCAAGTGAGACAGCGTATTGTAGGGCGAGATGGAAGAGGGCGAAGAGAGGTTGGAAGATGGGGAAAAAAGAAGGAAAGAGGAGGAAAAGAGGGAAAAAGAGGACAGACAGACAGAAGTGGCTTGAAGGTCTAATAAGGAGATTTTATTCGGATTAATAACCTGGAGGCTTAGTAAACCGGGATAACCCAATGAAGCCACTAAACTCAGACTGGCTTTTTTTTCAATGGAGCCCTTGAAGGCTCTCTCTCCCTCCAGGATGCGAGCCACATGTACCTACTTACTACTAGATGAAGAAGGGCAGCAGGTATAAGGAAGCGTGCCAACGTTTCCACTCGCCCGGGGATCGAACCCTTGTCCCTCAGTGTGAGACCCTACGGTGCTACCAACTGAGCCTCAACAAATACTGAGGACAACATCCGGCGTCACTGGTATTCCTTCGCCAAAAAAAAAAAAGTTTACTTATTTTTTTGTTATTAACGCGTTAGTGTTATGCGACTATCCTTACTCCATCGAGCCACAGCTCTGTCTCCTATCCTCCCCCCCCCTATCTATCTCTCTCTGATAATTAAAAAAAAGTCCTTAATCAAGATACAAGTAGATAATTCTTCATTCAACTGATAGTGGCTGTGTGGACTTGCAAGTCCTCTGCTGTCTGTCTTTCCCATAGACTCTCATATCTCTCTCTCTCTCTCTCTCTCTCTCTCTCTCTCTCTCTCTCTCTCTCTCTCTCTTAAAAATCCTTGGATATATATCGTCAAGTTTATCCACTCAGGCATAACTGATAGGTCTCTGTCCTGACTGTGGGAAGAACAAAAAAAAACAAGGAATAAAAGATGTTGTCATTATGACGAGGAGAAAAAGCAGAGTGTAAAGAAGATTGAATAAAAACCTTGATAAGAAATTATGGCGATGAGAGGAGGGAGTCGCCAGAATAAAGAGGAAGAATAAAGGAGCTTGATAAAGGTCGCTATTAAGAAATGAGAGTCCGTGGGAACAACAAGGGCTGATGGATAATGGGATTAGACAGATTAGTGAGGAAGATTGGAACTATTGGTTATAGAAGGAAGCCGAGGGAGGGAGAGGTAAAGAAGGAGAGTGGAAGGGAAGAAGATGCGAGGAAGACAAGGATGGAGGGATTAGGAGGAAGAGAAAGGGAGGTCAAAAATAGAAGATAGTATGTAAGAAGGTAAACAAAATGAAGATGGGACTACAGTAGCGATACGTTAATAAATAAAACACATGTGCAACATCTATGTGTCTTTATTCTGAAGACGTTTCGCCAAGCAGGGGTTTCATCAGTGCAATGCAGAGGTTATCGGCAGGTGTTGAACACCACGGCTGAGGGTCTGACTACCTCTTCATTTGTGTCTCCATTTTCCACACCCCTCAAATAACCTCTGTATTGAACTGATAAACTGATAAAGATAGAAGATAAGCAAAGGGCCAGAAGAAACATCGGAAGTAAAAATGAAGTATAGGATAAAATGAGGGGGCTGAGAAGAACAGAGGGAAGAGGCGACTGAGAGTAAAAGAGACGGAGTGAGATGAAGGAAACGAGAGTTTGGGAGAGAAAAAAGATAAAATTCGGGGAATAACGAAGGAGAAAACACAGACGACGATGATGATGATGGCCTTAGAGAGCGAAAGGGCGAGGATTATTAGAAGACAGAGATGATTCACACATCCAGCGTTCTAAAGGACAACAATCTGACCCAACTTCACAGTCAGAAACTAAGCAGACTGCAACATCTACTTACTTATTTACTTACTTACTTACTTACTTAGTCTACCTCTGCTCTTCTCGAGCACAGCGCTCGACGCACAGACGTCTGTAACCGATTCTGAGAGGAAACAGACACTGAGAAAAAAACTTGAAAGAGTCTAATGCAACAATGAAACACCTGGCTCACGGCTATACCTAGCATGCATGTTGCATCCTAGTGAACAAAGCACACACACATGCAATTATATCTGTAATGTAGGTACTGTTAGGGACAGGCCTTGCTATGCTAGGGACAGGTTTTGTTATGCTAGGGGCAGGCTTTGTTATGCCAGGGATAGGTTTTGTTATGCTAGGGACAGGTTTTATGCTAGAGACAGCCTTTGTTACGCTAGGAACAGCCTTTGATATGCTAGGGACAGCCTTTATTATACCAGGGACAGCCTTTATTATGTCAGGGACAGCTTTTGTTAAGCCAGGGACGGACAGGCTTTGTACCGTGCTGAAGATAACTGCTCTTCGAGAGAGAGAGAGAGAGAGAGAGAGAGAGAGAGAGAGAGAGAGAGAGAGAGAGAGAGAGAGAGAGAGAGAGAGAATTATGAATGCTGACAGACCTTCTAAATTAGATCGAGAGTCTAATATCAAGATCCAGAGTAAGGAATTCAGCGATAAATAAGATCCAGGGATGGGGGAGGGGGGGATGGAGGGGTTTGAAAAAAAAAAAATAACCACATGGTCCACGGACACATGGTCCACTTGTCATGCTCCACGGGTCATGGTCCGTGACAAGAAGCTCCAGCGAGGATCCACGACCCTGATCCCCGGGGTCTCCGACACCTGCTCCCTCCCCCAGCTCCCTTTATACCGCCCATGACAAGTAATTTCCTCACGGCAGGATTTCGACACGTGGCATTTTCTGCCTCGAGTTTTTTTCCGGGGATATTTCTCCCCCCCCCTCTCACTCTCTCTCTCTGCCACGTCACATTCATATCATGTGTTTAAAAAAATATATAATTATTTTTTTTCACAGGCCACACTATTCCTCTCGTTGTGCTTTCCGATCTTGTTTGACATAATTACGATAAATTTTAATATTATTATTATTCTTAGTAGTAATAATAGTAGTAGTAGTAATAGCAACAGCAACAGCAGTAGTAGTAGAACAGCATCAGTAGTAAGAGTAGTATAACAGTAGTAATAGAAATAGTAGTGACAGCAGTAAGATAAGTAGCTATAATTATAATAGTAGTAACAGTAGAACTGAAGTAATAGTAGTAGTAACAGCTGTAACAGTAGTAGTAGTAGTAACAGTAGTAGTATTAGTAACAGCTGTAACAATAGTAAATATAATAGTAGTAGTAGTAGTTGTAGTAACAGTAGTATAATATTAGTAGTAGTAGTAGTACTAGTAGCAACAGTAATAGTAGTAGTAACAACAGTAACAGTAATAGTAGTATTAACAACAGTAATAGTAGTAGTAACAACAGTAATAGTAGAAGTAACAACAGTAATAGTAGTAGTAACAGTAGTGACAGAAGTAATAGCAGTAGTAAGAACAGTAAGATAAACAGTAGTAATTATAATAGTAGTGGTAGCAGTAGTAGTAGTAGCAGTAGTAGAAATAGTAGTAGTAGTGATAATAGTAATAGTAGACCTAGTAGTAGCTGCAGTAATAATAGGAGCAGTAATATTATTAGTGATATCTTTTATAATAATCGAAGACGATAAAGAATATAACTTGTAATATAGCTCTTTCAGTTCCCTCTTGCTATGCTTCTAGACACTCCCTCAGTCTCTACTACCTCTCCATCCCTTCATCCTTCCCTCCCACCACCTCCCACCTTCCCTCCCTGGAGGCCTGTCGTTATAAATCACACATAGCTCGCTCCCTGCCCCTCGTTCAGACAATGAAACACTCACTTCAAGGATATTCCTCCCAGTATTTGATAGGCCTAAATGTCACCAAAGGTGTAGGAACACGTCTGTTACATCTCCCTGAATGTGGGGGCGAGCCTTTGATATTTCGGGACACACACACACACACACACACACACACACACACACACACATACACACACACACACAGGATCTTGGGGTGAGTATAATACCGAACATCTCCTGAGGTGCACATCAATCAAATAACTGCTGCAGCATATGGGCGACTAGCAAACCTAAGAATAGTATTCCGACACCTCAGTAAGGAGTCGTTCAGGACTCTGTACACCGTGTACGTCAGACCCATATTGATTGCAGTATGCAGCACCAGTTTGGAACCCACACCTGGGCAAGCATGTCAGGAAATTAGAGAAAGTGAAAAGGCTTGCAAAGAGACTAGTCCTGGAGCTAAGGGGCATGTCCTGCGAAGAGAGGTTAAGGGAAACTGACCTTACGACTCTGGAGGACAGGAGGGACAGGGGGGACATGATAACAAAATATAAAATACTGAGAGGACTCGACAAGTGGACAGAGATAAGATGTTTCGGAAATAAGACACAGCGACAAGGGATCATACTTGGAAGTTGAAGACTCAGATGAGTCACAGGGATGTTAGGAAGTATTTCTTCAGTCACAGAGTTGTCAGGAAGTGGAATAGTCTGGAAAGTGAGGTGGAGGCAGGTTCCATACGTAGCTTTAAGAAGAAGTATGATAAAGCTCATAGAGCAGGGAGTGACTTAGTAGCGATCAGTAAAGAGGCGGGGCCAGGAGCTATGAATCGACCCCTGCAACCACAATTAAGGAGGGAAAACCTTTGATATACCTCTGATGAGTTTCGAAATTTTACCTACTCTCGCAGCCCGGGCCAGGCATGTCTGGTCAACCAGGCTGTTGCTGTTGGTGGCGTGGTGGTACACATATTCAACAAAACCTGGTTGATCTGGTAATTGGCGGAGGAAATTGTCTAGTTTCCTCTTAATTAGAGTGATTCTAATATTTTCTGGAAGACACACACACACACACAAACACACACACACACACATTCACACACACACACACAAACACACACACACACACACACACATTCACACACACACACACTCACAACACACACACACACACACACACACACACATTCACACACAACACTACCACACACACACACACACACACACCACAACCCACACACACACACACAACACACACCACACACACATCACACACACACACTCACACACACACACACACACACACACACACACACATATATATATATATATATATATATATATATATATGAACTCAAATTAAGTTGAAATAAACAAGTGTCTACTGCTAAAGCATATTATGCTAGCAAGTGACCGTGAGCAAACATCCACAACCACAAACATACAAACAACGATATACACAAGTAAAGATTCCCGGTATATAAAGTATACATAGAAGCATAAGCACACAATCATACACTCGCTAGTATATATGTAAATGCCTATTTATGATCACCTACGTGTAGTTGTATGAGCAGAGCTGCACTCACGTCAAATGCGTGTCTGTGCATGTCATGCGTGTCTATGTGTGCCATTCATGTCTGTGCGTGCCATGCATGTCTGTGCGTGTCATGCGTGTTGTGTAATCCTGCGCTTTCTTCCCCCAAGAGGCTTCGTAAGTGTCTAGCATAAGAACATAAGAACATAAGAAAGAAGGAACACTGCAACAGGCCTACTGGCCCATACTAGGCAGGTCCATGTCAAAACCAACCCACCAACAAAAATATTTGCCCATCCCATCCCCAGCGGCACCCAAGCAACCTCACAACCCTCCAAGTCCCATAACTAACCTCCTATATGATTACAGAAGGAATAACACTGCAGAGGCCAATGGCCCACTATTAGAGCAGGTCCCCTCAAACCTAAGCCAATCAAACAAAAACACCTTTGTAAATTCAGACATATGCAACACTTGGGCATCTTTATTGGAACGCTTCCCACACAGTGGCTTCATAAGTCCATAAACCTTGCGTATCTCCCAGAAAGTCTGGCGTCGGTGTTTCTGGGAATTACTCAAGATTCTGAAGTGTCTCGCAGAGAGGATGGTCTTTAAAACACCTTTTATTTTTTCTACTAAGGGTACAAAACAATAACACCATTTCCAGAAATTATAACTGAAATTCAATAATTGTTTTACTTAAAAATTAATAATAAACAATAAAAAGTTACTTTTCCAGCAATTTAAATTCTACGAGATAACGATTTCTCTTCCTAGCTTACTTGATACTGCAGTCTATAAAGATAATCTGCAACATTAGCACTGGAAAAGTTATCTAGAAAGCTGGAATAATGTCACTGACTGCCACTGCTGGGTGTGCGGTCAACACTTGACCCCGCACTCTCCCTAGCGGTATAATGTTAGTACTCTCTTATGTCGGTATAATGTTTGTATTAAAAAGTGTGAAAGCTACTACAGTTCATATAATGCAACATGTTGGTTTAATTTTCATTACTTGGCATCTAAGAAAAAGTGGTTTTAAATAAGGTTTGTTTAATAAGCAAACTAGAAAATAATAATAATAATAATAATAATAATAATAATAATAATAATAATAATAATAATAATATATGATATTTACAACAATTGTGTGTACGAAAGTGCTATAAAATTGCCTCGAATCATGTTACATTGTTGTAGCATGCCTCACGTAGAGTGTTGCGTGTCTTTCAGCGTGTCTAGCGAGTGAGTATCAAAACAAGCAGGTGTCAGTGTCAAGACCAGCTGGTGACAATGTGTGAAGACAAAACAAAACACTGGCGTTTCAGCTATAACCATAAATATGTCAACAAATCAAGCCAGGGATGAAAATAAAAGGGTTCCATCCATATTTTGAATGGACACTGGGTCGCCCCTTTCTCCTCTCCACACCTCAAGCACAAAAACACTGAAGATCTTGTCAACATTTTTCGTCACTTGGTTAATCCCATTGACTGAGGCTGTTTCACCAGGACTAACGTTTATGCAGCTCGTTAGCAAAGGGAAGGGAAAGGTAGGGAAGATGGGAGAGGGGATAGTGGGAAAGGGATGGGAAAGGTAGGGGATGGGAGGGGGGATAGTGGGAAAGGGATGAGAGAGAGTTTAAAGAAAAAATATAGTATACATATAAACCATACCAAGGGCGGGATTAGAACCCGCGATCAGAGAATCACAAAACTCCAGACCGACGCGTTAGCCACTGGGCCAGCTGGTATACATATATAATGAAAGCCACTTAATATTTTGGAAAGTTTAACAAGGACAGACTGGGAATAAAGACACTGGTATCAGAGAAGGCTTTCAAAACAAAGTTTCACCCAAGGCTGAATATTATAAATGATAGATTGTAAAGTGGAGCGACACAACTACAGCGAAGTTCAAGTCTTGAATTGTAACACAAACCCAAAAGACCTTTTTCTATACGCCAGTAGTACCAGCAACACACTTAACCAGACACAGGAAACTTTAAATTTAACTATATTCCATCACCAGAACACATGCATGAATGAAAGTTACCTGAAGTCTGTTTCTGGGATTCAACGCCTTCGCGGCCCGGTTCCAGACCAGGCATCCCGGTGTATCAAGGCCTGATCAACCAGGCTGCTACTGCTGGCCACACATACTCCAACGTACGAACCACAAACCGATCGGTCAGGAACTGTTTTGAAGAACTTACCATAATTTGATAAACGTTCATTCTTGAAGACAGCCAGAGGTTTTGTTTGCAATTACCCTTATGCACAGTGTTTGGTAGAGAGGTAAAATATGAGAACTCTGAACCTGCGACAGTGAATATACACTCATGACGAATCTAGATAAATAGCCAGTATGATGTGAACCGGTTGACAGTTTCAGAGGTTCTGTGTGTGTGTGGGAAGAGCATTCCACAACTTAGGCAAGTGTCTCATGCTGCCAACCCTCCTCTGAAGTATCAGACAGACTCAGGCCTTTCGGATGGCTAGACCAGCTAGAGCCGCCGACTAACTGCTAGATGGCACAGGCCAAACGTGCTTTCAACTAAGATAACCTGTAGGATCATGGTTTATATGTCAGTGCAAAGAATACAGAGCGAAATGCACCCTTACAAGGAACCTAGGTAGGCAGTAATGTAATGTGCACCCTGCTGATGTACCCAGTGCATGATACAGTCCCTAACTTACAAGCAAGTTGTGCCCCTGGTGTCTCAACTAACAAACTAGGATTCTTTTCCCAGTGCTTCAACTTGGTAAAAAGGATTGCTTCGCTGGTTGTGTGGTTAATGAGGTTTAAAGCCTATCGACTACACCAGAGTCATTAAGGTTGAATGCAACTTTTTTCCACCAACAAACAAGAATAGTTTATTCCCTGAGATAGGGATTAACCTCTCAACGTGTATACGCCGAGAAAATACACCTCTCAGTGTATATATCCTGTGCCCCTGGTGTTTGAACATAGCAGTTCCTTGCCCAGGCTTTTCAACTTAAAGAAAGATAATTATATTTTTTTGTTAGTGCTTTCTTGTGACTATAATAATAATAATAATAATAATAATAATAATAATAATAATAATAATAATAATAATAATAATAACAGAGGAAGGAGGAAACAAGAAGAATAAAGGTATAAGAAAAAAAAAAAAAAAAAAAAAAGAGTAGGAAGAGAAGACTAAGAAAACAAAGACGAGTACGAAGACGAGGAAGATGTAGAAGTAGAGGAAGAAGAAGACGCAGACAAAGCTGAAAACTATGAAGAAGGCGAAGAGGAAGAAAAAAAAAGCAAGAGGAAGAAGAAGATTTCACCCCAATCCTCCCCCTTACCAGGCATAACCCTCCCCAACCTCCCCACCTATCTTGAGTCACTACCAACTTCCCCTTCCCTCCCTCCCACTCCCTCTCTCTCCCTCTTCTGCCCAGTTTCACCAGAACTTCGCCAACTTCTGTACCTCTGAAGATAACCACGATATATTACGCTGATTTCTTGTTTGGGTTTTATTCCAACACAAACAAACTAATTTAGACTCGCTGCTACACCCGATATTAATTTCATTCCATTCCTTCCCTGGTGAACCCTCAAGCTGTAAAGTGAACCCTCAAGCTGTAAAGTGAACCCTCAAGCTGTAAAGTGAACCCTCAAGCTGTAAAGTGAACCCTCAAGCTGTAAAGTGAACCCTCAAGCTGTAAAGTGAACTCTCAAGCTTTAAAGTGAACCCTCAAGCTGTAAAATGAACCCTCAAGTTTTAAAGTGAACCCTCAAGCTGTAAAGTGAACTCTCAAGCTGTAAAATGAACCCTCTAGCTTTAAAGTGAACCCTCAAGCTGTAAAGTGAACCCTCAAGCTGTAAAGTAAACCCTCAAGCTTTAAAGTGAACCCTCAAGCTGTAAAATGAACCCTCAAGTTTTAAAGTGAACCCTCAAGCTGTAAAGTGAACCCTTGTCACTGTAAAGTGAACGCTTGTCACCGTTGCCAGGGACGACAACAGTGATGCCTTAGAAACTTTGGTTGGTAACAGTGAAAAGAATAATAAAATGATGACATAAGTTCTGGCGTGACCTGGCGTGACCTGGCTTACCTTTGGCGTGACCTGGCTTACCATGGCGTGACCTGGCTTACCATGGCGTGACCTGGCTTACCATGGCGTGACCTGGCTTACCATGGCGTGACCTGGCTTACCATGGCGTGACCTGGCTTACCATGGCGTGACCTAGTTTAACTTTTTTGGCTTAAGATAAACAGTAGCAACGAAACTCCGCCTTCAGTCACGCTCGCTTTCACGACGTGACAACACCGCGACCTTCAGTCACGCTCGCGTTCACGACGTGACAACACCGCGACCTTCAGTCACGCTCGCGTTCACGACGTGACAACACCGCGACCTTCAGTCACGCTCGCGTTCACGACGTGACAACACCGCGACCTTCAGTCACGCTCGCGTTCACGACGTGACAACACTGCGACCTTTAATCACGCTTGCGTTCACGACGTGACAACACCGCGACCTTCAGTCACGCTCGCGTTCACGACGTGACAATACCGCGACCTTCAGTCACGCTCGCGTTCACGACGTGACAACACCGCGACCTTCAGTCACGCTCGCGATCACGACGTGTAAACACCGCGACCTTTAGTCACGCTCGCGTTCCCGACGTGACAACACTGCGACCTTTAGTCACGCTCGCGTTCACGACGTGACAACACCGCGACCTTCAGTCACGCTCGCGTTCACGACGTGACAATACCGCGACCTTCAGTCACGCTCGCGTTCACGACGTGACAATACCGCGACCTTCAGTCACACTCGCGTTCACGACGTGACAATACCGCGACCTTCAGTCACGCTCGCGTTCACGACGTGACAACACCGCGACCTTCAGTCACGCTCGCGATCACGACGTGTAAACACCGCGACCTTTAGTCACGCTCGCGTTCACGACGTGACAACACCGCGACCTTCAGTCACGCTCGCGTTCACGACGTGACAACACTGCGACCTTTAGTCACGCTCGCGTTCACGACATGACAACACCGCGACCTTCAGTCACGCTCGCGGTCACGACGTGACAACACTGCGACCTTCAGTCACGTTCGCTGTCACGACTTGACAACACCGTCACCTGACAGTCTCATGGAGCACATGTCATCAGTAATATATTCACTTAAGACAAACATCTCCCCGCGAGCCAATAAAACAAACCTAATAACAATCATCCATTTGACTAGGAAATGCGGAGGAGGAGGAGGAAGGAAGGAAGGAAGGAAGGAAAGAGGAGGAGGAAAAGGAAGCAGGCGGAACACAATTGGAGCGAGGCGAGGCTGGAGGATTGCTACTTTAACATTCATGAGAGCTCCTGCCCCACCCCCAAAGCCGCCCCATACCACCCAGCCGCCCCTCGCCACCCCAGCATCGACACCGCTCCTCCCCGGATACTCCCCTGCCCCTCTAAACCCCACTCCGACACCGACACTACCCCCCTCCCTCCGCTCAAAAACCGCCCCCACCACCCAGCTAAACCTCACATCAACACCACACCACTCCGCCAACCCCCGTTCCAATACCGCCCCATCCCGCCACCCCCTTACTAACACCGCCCCACTCCCACCAACACTGCCTCACCCACACCAACACCGCCCCACCCCCACCAACACCACCCCACCCCCACCAATACCGCCCCACCTCCATCAACACCGCCCTACCCCCACCAACACCGCCCCACCCCCACCAACACCGCCCCACCCCCAACCCGCCCACCCCACCAACACCGCCCCACCCCCAACACCCCCCACCCATCAACACCGCCCCACCCCCAACAACGCCGCCCCACCACCCCCAACGCCGCCCCACCCCACCAACCATGAACAATCCCCGGTGTTTACCAGCTGGGGCTCAGACAAACACCTCAACAAGTCGGAATGTGGTTTAGAAAATCCTCCCGAGGTGCTGCAATTATATTCCTTATTTACTCAGCAGATTGGCTAGTGCTGCCTGGCTGCCTGGCTGCCTGGCCGCCCCTGGCTGCCTGGCTGCCTGGCCGCCTGGCCGCCTGGCTGCCTGGCTGCCTGGCTGCCTGGCCGCCTGGCCGCCTGGCTGCCTGGCGCCTGGCCCTGGCTGCCTGGCTGCCCTGGCCGCCTGGCTGCCTGGCTGCCTGGCTGCTGCCTGGCTGCCTGGCGCCTGGCTGCCTGGCTGCCTGGCTGCCTGGCCGCCTGGCTGCCTGGCTGCCTGGCTGCCTGGCTGCCTGGCGCCTGGCCGCCTGGCTGCCTGGCTGCCTGGCTGCCTGGCCGCCTGGCCGCCTGGCTGCCTGGCTGCCTGGCTGCCTGGCTGCCTGGCTGCCTGGCCGCCTGGCTGCCTGGCTGCCTGGCTGCCTGGCTGCCTGGCTGCCTGGCCGCCTGGCTGCCTGGCTGCCTGGCTGCCTGGCCGCCTGGCCGCCTGGCTGCCTGGCTGCCTTGCCCTGGCTGCCTGGCTGCCTGGCTGCCTGGCCGCCTGGCCGCCTGGCTGCCTGGCTGCCTGGCTGCCTGGCTGCCTGGCCGCCTGGTTGCCTGGCTGCCTGGCTGCCTGGCTGCCTGGCTGCCTGGCCGCCTGGCTGCCTGGCCGCCTGGCTGCCTGGCCGCCTGGCTGCTTGGCTGCTTGGCTGCATGGCTGCTTGAGTGCTTGGCTGCCTGGCTGCTTGAGTGCTTGGCTGCCTGGCTGGCTGGCTGCCTGGCTGACTGGCTGGCTGGCTGGCTGGCTGCCTGGCTGTTTGGGTACCTGGCTGCCTGAATGGCTCAAGCTAATTTCCTGAGCCCCGGAATATGCTGCACAGGACGGGATTCGAACCCGTGTGGTTTTAGTTCCTGCTCGTTCGGTCCGCCTACTAGTATTCAGAAGCTGATAGAGTTGTGGTGGAGGGAACGCTTCGATTGATTCGTGAATGTAAATAACTGTGTATGACGATTCACAGCTCCCGGCCCCGCCTCTGTGGTAGTCGCTACAAGTTCCACTCTCTCCATGCTCCAAGAGCTTTATCACACGCGCTCGCGCGCTTGCATGTGTGTGTGTGTTTGTGTGCCGCCTTTACTCCTAGCTTTGTGGCCCTGGCATTACCTAATCTTAAAACTTTGTATTGATCCTGCCTCTACTACTACTTCGTAAAGGTAATTTCACTTCCTGGCCACACTCAGGCCGAAGAAATATTTCCTAACATCCTGTGACTCATGTATCTAACTTCCAACTGTGCCCTCTTGTACCCGTTTCCTCCCTCTCAGTCTATCCCTGTCCCACACCTATGGGTATTTTGCACTTCATATCTTCCCAAATTGTTCTGTCCTCTAATATCGTCACATTCAGTACATTTGGGGTTACTGTTAGCGTTGGAGAAGTGTGAGTGAACCTTGAGTTGAACCTTCTAAGAGAGGTTCAGGAGGTTGAGCCTTGAGATGTTACTTGAGGTCGGACGTTCCCTCCTCTTGCTACCTCTTCTGCTTTCTCTTTCCTGTATCTGACGACGTTTTACGTGTTCCCTCGAGCGGCAGGTTCTGTCTTGAGGATTCGTCAGGAGATATTGGAGTAAGAAATACACTCGTTGGATATCTTGGAGGAGTACAATTAAGACTTTGCCTATCGAGTCCGTTATGCCTTGCGGGAAACTGAGAGGGAGGCCTGTAGCTGGCGGCTCACATGTGAGGGACTCGTGACGTCACAGCAAGCAGGGACCCTTACTATAAATAGTTAGGATTATCTAAGTATACTACACAAGTACACAGTAACACTACTGACTATTCAACTCTGTTGTGGCCACTTGACCTTCGAGTCAAATGCATGACAGACACACTTCGTTGACCTTTCACCAGTGTCTGGGTGCTGAGCAGTGCACTGTGTGTGCTTTAGTCTTCTTTATGTGATCGACTTAATGCTTGATGAAAAGAACTGGAGGTTCCTATATGATTTTATTTATATATATATATATATATATATATATATATATATATATATATATATATATATATATATATATGTCGTGCCGATTAGGTAAAACTTGCAATTTTGGCTTAAATAGCAACGCTCACCTTGCCATATAAGACAAGTGAAAAATTGTGTATGCAATAATTTCGCCAAAATCATTCTGAACATAACGAAAAAAATATATTTCATTGTGTTTGTTTATTTTTAAATTATTGTTAACGTATCTAAAATATATTTAGTTGGGTTAGGCTAAATTAAATTGCGCTTGTTGTAATAAGGTTAGGTAGGTTTTCAAAGTTTCTCTTGGTACGAAATTATAAATTCTTACATTAACATAAATGAAAAAAATATATCTTTTTCTGTATAAGAGAAAATTTTAGAAAGGACTTAATTTTAAATGAGTTCTTGCTAATTGACAAGTTTTACCTAATCGGCACGACATATATATATATATATATATATATATATATATATATATATATATATATGTCGTGCCGATTAGGTAAAACTTGCGATTTTGGCTTAAATAGCAACGCTCACCTTGCCATATAAGACAAGCGAAAATTTGTGTATGCAATAATTTCTCAAAAATCATTCTGAACTTAAAGAAAAAAATATATTTCACTGTGTTTGTTTATTATTAAATTAATGTTAACGTATCTAAAATATATTTAGTTGGGTTAGACTAAATTAAATTGCGCTTATTGTAATAAGGTTAGGTAGGTTTTCAAAGTTTCTCTTGGTACAAAATTATAAATTTTTACATTATCATAAATGAAAAAAATATATCTTTAAACGTATAAGAATTTTTTTTAGAAAGGACTTAATTTTAGATGAGTTCTTGCTAATTGACCAGTTTTACCTAATCGGCACGACATATATATATATATATATAATGTGTGTGTGTGTGTGTGTGTGTGTGTGTGTACTCACCTAGTTGTACTCACCTAGTTGCAGGGGTCGAGTCATAGCTCCTGGCCCCGGTGTGTGTGTGTGTGTGTGTGTGTGTGTGTGTGTGTGTGTGTGTGTTATGCCGAATAGATAAAACTTGCGATTTAGGCTTAAATAGCAACGCTATTCTTTCGCAAAAATAATTTTGAATCTAACAAAAAAATATATTTCATTGTGTTTGTTTATCATTAAATTATTTTAAACTTATCTAAAATATATTTAGTTGGATTAGGCTAAATTAAATTACGTTTGTTATAATAACGTTAGATAAGTTTTCTAAGGTTCTTTTGGTAAAAAAATATTAATTTTTACATTAACATAAATGAAAAAATATATCTCTAAACGTATAAGAGAAAATTTTAGAAAGGACTTAATTTTAAATGAGTTTTTGCAAATTGACCAATTTTACCTATTCGGGACGATTATATATATATATATATATATATATATATATATATATATATATATATATATATATATATATATATATATATACAAACACTGATCTCTGGCCGACGGAGACTCGACCCTACGAACCTTGTGACAGGAACGCAGTGCTTTACCGACCGTACCACACTGGACCAATACCTTGGCATCCAGCTCACGCTAGACGTTGATCCAAGGCAGCCAGCTTTCAGGCAGGTGGCTTACAGCTTTTCATCTCATCCCCTGCATGCATCGACACAACTAGAGATTTTTACAATGCTAGGAATTCGCAAGAACAGGCGAAATATTCACAAACACTGATCTCTGGCCGACGGAGACTCGACCCTACGAACCTTGTGACAGGAACGCAAGGTATTGGTCCAGTGTGGTACGGTCGGTAAAGCACTGCGTACCTGTCACAAGGTTCGTAGGGTCGAGTCTCCGTCGGCCAGAGATCAGTGTTTGTGAATATTTCGCCTGCTCTGCGAATTCTAGCTATATATATATATATATATATATATATATATATATATATATATATATATATATATATATATATATAAATCTTGTAGCGGCGTTACTCCAATAGTCTTATCAGACGGATATAGTTGCCACGCCTAGCAGTACACACGCTGATCACGACAGCAATATGCACTGTGATCACGGTAGCAACATGCACTGTGATCACGGTAGCAATATGCACTGTGATCACGGTAGCAACATGCACTGTGATCACGGTAGCAACATGCACTGTGATCACGGTAGCAACATACGCTTCACGCACACTACGTCAACAAAAAAGGAGAGAAGATATCACATGGCCTCTTGGAAAAGCAATATGTCGCTCCAAAATATGGTAAAATAATCTTGCAGAAGAGCAAGTCATGATTTTAAAAACTTCAATGAGCGAAACGTTGTCTAAATAATACCTTGCTCCGCTGTAAGTGCCTTTGTAATAGCAAAGAGCTAGCGAACTTTCAATTATCAAGCGAGGAATCACAGAATTTGCTGACACAACCAGGAATGTTGAAGGGACAAGGGAGGACATCGCCCTGAACAAACCACTTGCCTACGATAGAACTAAGCAGGCCACTTGCCTACGATAGAACTAAGCAGGCCACTTGCCTACGATAGAACTAAGCAGGCCACTTGCCTACGATAGAACTAACCGACAGTGAGCCACTTGCCTACGATAGAACTAAGCAGGCCACTTGCCTACGATAGAACTAAGCAGGCCACTTGCCTACGATGAATAAGACGCACTAACAAGCAGGCCACTTGCCTACGATAGAACTAACAGCCCCTGCCTACGAGAACTAGCCACTTGCCTACGATAGAACTAAGCAGGCCACTTGCCTACGATAGAACTAAGCAGGCCACTTGCCTACGATAGAACTAAGCAGGCCACTTGCCTACGATAGAACTAAGCAGGCCACTTGCCTACGATAGAACTAAGCAGGCCACTTGCCTACGATAGAACTAAGCAGGCCACTTGCCTACGATAGAACTAAGCAGGCCACTTGCCTACGATAGAACTAAGCAGGCCACTTGCCTACGATAGAACTAAGCAGGCCACTTGCCTACGATAGAACTAAGCAGGCCACTTGTAAACGATAGAACTAAGCAGGCAACTTGTAAACGATAGAACTAAGCAGGCCACTGGCCCACGACAGGACTGATCAAGCCACTTACCCAATCTTCAACAAACCAATGAGAATAGAAAATCTGCCGAACACCTGGAAAACAGCTAATGTGCTTCCAGTGTTCAAGGAAGAAGACAGGTAACACTGAACTACATACTAATATAAACAACGTGAAGAAGAACACTGTAAAAGAAAGACTCTAGACAAGAAGAACGATCCGAAGGCGGAGAAATCCTGTCAGGAACCTAATGAAGCCATATAACAAGACTCACAAGGATCAGCCAGGAAAGAGGAGTAATGAAACGCGTATTTATTGACTGAAAGAAGACCTTTGAAACAGTACAGCGCAGAAAACCACGAAAAAAAATCCAAAGCAAAGCTGAATTAACAGAGAATATTAAGGATGGACATGACTATCCAGAAAGTTGGAAACAAAAAGAGCAACGATGAGGGAGGAGGTAGTTAAAAGGTCGAACGTAACCGGGAAGCTTCTATATGTCAGTCTACGTGAAGGGAGTTCCAGGGATCAACGCCTCCGCGGCGGCCTGGTGTTCGCAGATAATGCAGAACTTATGAAGGGAATCCAAATGAGGATTGCCAGAATTCCCAAGACCATCAGGTGGTTTTTAGGAATAGTGGAAAGCCTCTCTGCTGGAACTCAATCTCTACAAATTCAAATAAAAATAAAATATAAAAGCAAGGAGCAAAAAACGTACCACAAAGGAAAAAAAAATTCACGTTGAAAGTAACAACAATTTTTTAAAATCACACAAAGACTATTCCCAGGAACGCATATTAACATAAAGATAATTGAATACACACACACACACACACACACACACACACACACACACACACACACACACACACATAAAAGGGAGAAGGAATAGGAGAGGAAGATATTGATGATCAGTGAGGGAATGGAGAGGAGGATAGCTGAGGAGAGCAGAAAATGGGAAATGCAAGCCAAAAAAGCAGAAGCCAAGATCCAGATCTTAGAAGTTAAGCTGCAGAGACTGACGCAGAGTAGTGACGAAAGTACCTGTCCAGAAACAGATTGGAGTGCGTGAAGCAGACACAGTCAAAGAGAATGCGGACAAAAAAGAACTCTTGTATGCACAGGCACTATCAGACAAACGTGGGGAATCAGACACAGTCAAAGGGAATGCGGAGAAAAAAGATGAACTCTTGTATGCTCAGGCACTATCAGACACTCGTGGGGCCCGAAGCAAGAGGAGTAGGATACCAACACCAGTCAAAGGGAATGAGGAGAAAAAAGAACTCTTGTATGCACAGGCATTGTCAGACACACGAGGGGCCCGAAGCAAGTTGAGCAGGATACTAACACCACATGAAAGGGATACGGAAAAAGAAGCCAGGGACAAGAAGGGCAACACAGAAGCAACGCATGAGGGCGCAGTAACAACACATGCGAGGGTAGATAAAACAGCAGACACACTAAATGCAGAGACCCCAACAATACACAGCAGTGGACAGGGGCTACAACCATGACAGAACCGGAAGACGCTAATGCATCTCTGACGAGGCAATGGGAGACACTGTGGGAGGAGGAAAGGGAGAGGTCGATATTTATCTATGGCCTTAAGGAAGTAGAAGGGGTCACTCATGACAGAAGAAAACTGGAGGAGAAAGAAGGGATTAAAGGCATCATGCTAGCAACAGGGGGAGACACGTCCCAGGTGACAAATTTTCGAAGAATCAGGTGGTACATAAGGGGAAGAAATCGGCCCCTCAAAGTAATCTTCAATGCAGAATCAGCCCGTACCATGATCCTGCAGGAGAAAGCAAGGCTGAGGGCGACCCAGGAGTACCAGGATGTATACCTAGATCGGGACAGAACGCAGGAAGAAAAGGAGGCCCAGAAGGAGTGGATAAGAAAGCAAAGAGAGGAGAGAGAGGAGAAGACAGCGAGGTATGGAGGGCAGGCCCAAGCAGAAGGACAAACACACCCACCGGAAGCACTCACGGAGGGACCCAACTCAAAGCAACCCAAAGGCAACCATATATTTTAACATCACACACACACAGCATTCCCCCTGTCCCCACCCCAGCATCCCAAAACCCACCATCACAACTACCCCACCCCATCAGAAACCCCACCCCACCAACTCACACTCCAACAATACAACCCCCACCACCCATGCAGCAACCCCCTACCCACCAAGTTCCCCCCAGGGCCACAGTATTGGAAACGAGGCTGAAGGTTTGGTACACAAATGCGGATAGAATCATGAATAAGTATGAAGAGTGGAACGAAAGAATAGGTGAAACGTCCCCAGACATCATAGCCGTCACAGAAACTAAACTAAATGAGGCAATAACAGACGCAATCTTCCCACAGGGATATCAGATCCTGAGGAGAGATAGAAGGAGCAGGGGAGGAGGAGAGGTCGCACTGCTCATAAGGAACCATTGGAGATTCAAGGAAATGGAAGGATTGGAAGTGTGTGGAGAGAGGGACTTTATAGTAGGTACCATCCAGTCTGGGGAGCACAAGATAGTCATTGCAGTGATGTATAACCCACCACAGAACTGCAGGAGGCCAGGAGAGGAGTATGATGAGAACAACAGAGCAATGGTGGACACCTTGGCGGAGGTGGCAAGAAAAGCGCACATGAGCAGAGCGAAGTTACTGGTCATGGGCGATTTCAACCACAGGGAGATCGACTGGGAGAACCAAGAACCATGTGGGGGTCCAGAAAATTGGAGAGCCAAGATGATGGATGTGGTCATGAAAAACCTGATGCACCAACATGTCAGAGACATGACCAGAGTGAGATGAGAGGACGAACCAGCAAGGCTGGACCTTGTATTCACCCTGAGCAGCTCAGATATCGAGGACATAACACACGAGAGCCCCCTGGGAGCCAGCGACCATATGGTGCTGAACTTTGAGTACATTGTAGAGCTACAGGTGGAGAGGGAAAACGGTGCTGAAAGAGACAAACCAGACTTTAAAAGAGGGGACTACACGGGCATGAGGAATTTCCTGCAGGAGGTTCTGTGGGAAAGGGAAATGGAAGGACAATCAGTAAATGAAATGATGGATTACGTAGCGGCAAAGTGCAAGGAGGCAGAGGAATGGTTTATACCCAAAGGAAAAAGATTAAATGGGAAGACCAGAAAGAGCCCCTGGTTTACCCAAAGGTGCAGGGAGGCGAAGGCTCAGAGTGTCAGAGAATGGAAAAGGTACAGAAGGCATAGAACCCAAGTAAACAAAGAGAGTAGTCGAAGAGCTAGAAACGAGTATGCACAGGTACGGAGGGAGGCCCAGAAACAGTACGAAAATGACATAGCATCGAAAGTCAAGTCTGACCCGAAACTGATGTACAGTCACATCAGAAGGAAAACAACAGTCAAGGACCAGGTGATAAGGCTGAGGAGTGAGGATGGGGAACTCACAAGTAATGATAAAGAGGTATGTGAGGAGCTCAACTCGAGGTTTAAGGAAGTATTCACAGTGGAGGCAGGAAGGCAGCTGGGTAGACAGGACGGGGTGCGTCACCAACAAGGGATGTATCAAGTGCTGGAGGGCATACACACAACTGAGGGGGAGGTGAAGCAGTTACTCAGTGACCTTGATACCTCAAAGGCGATGGGTCCGGACAATATCTCCCCATGGGTCCTTCGGGAAGGAGCTGAGGTAGTTCTGAGTGTACCACTTACCATAATATTCAACACATCACTTGAAACTGGGCAGCTACCTGAGATATGGAAAAAGGCCAACGTAGTCCCCATCTTTAAAAAGGGAGACAGAAAAGAGGCACTAAACTATAGACCAGGGTCACTTACGTTTATAGTATGCAAAGTCTTAGAGAAAATCATCAGGAAAAGAATGGTGGAGCATCTGGATCAGAACAGGATAATCAACGACAGACAGCACGGATTCAGGTAAGGCAAATCCTGTGTAACAAACCTCCTGGAGTTCTATGATAAAGTAACAGAGGTAAGGCAAGAGAGAGAAGGGTGGGTTGACTGCATTTTCCTGGACTGCAGGAAGGTCTTCGACACATTTCCTCATATGAGATTAGTGAAGAAGTTGGAAGACCAAGCGTGTATAACAGGAAGGGCACTGGAATGGATCAGGGAATACCTCACAGGGAGGCAACAACGGGTCATGGTGCGTGATGAGGTATCACAGTGGGCGCCGGTGACGAGCGGTGTACCGCAGGGGTCAGTCCTAGTACCAGTGCTATTCTTGGTATATGTGAATGACATGACGGACGGGATAGACTCAGAAGTGTCTCTGTTCGCAGATGATGTGAAATTAATGAGGAAAATCACATCGGATGAAGACCAAGCAGGACTTCAAAGAGACCTGGACAAGCTTGACATCTGGTCTAGCAACTGGCTTCTCGAATTTAACCCCACCAAATGCAAAGTCATGAGGATCGGAGAAAAGCAAAGAAGACCGCTGACAGAGTACAGGCTAGGTGGACAAAGGCTACAAACCTCATCAAAGGAGAAAGATCTTGGGGTGAGTATAACGCCAAGCACGTCTCCGGAAACACACATCAACCAGATAACCGCGGCAGCATATGGGCGAATGGCAAACCTAAGATTAGCGTTCCGTTACCTTAACAAGGAATCGTCCAAGACACTGTACACCGTGTACGTCAGGCCCATACTAGAGTATGCAGCACCAGTCTGGAACCCACACCTGGTCAAGCACGTCAAGAAATTAGAGAAAGTGCAAAGATTTGCGACAAGGCTAGTTCCACAGCTCAGGGGAATGCCATATGAAGAAAGGTTGAGGGAAATAGGACTAACAACACTGGAGGACAGAAGGGTTAGAGGAGACATGATAACGACATACAAAATACTGCAGGGAATCGACAAGGTAGATAGTGACAGGATGTTCCAGAGAGGGAATACAGAAACAAGGGGACACAACTGGAAGCTGAAGACTCAGATGAATCAAAGGGATGTTAGGAAGCACTTCTTCAGCCATAGAATAGTTAGGAAGTGGAATAGTCTAGCGAACGATATAGTGGAGGCGGGAACCATACATAGTTTTAAGACAAGGTATGATAAAGCTCATGGAGCAGGGAGATCAGAGACCCAGTAGCGGACAGCAAAGAGGCGGGAAAAGGAGCTGAGTCTCGACCCCTGCAACCACAATTAGGTGAGAACAATTAGGTGAGTACACACACACACACACACACAAGAAGACATGGGACAGGAAAAAGGAAACAGCAGAGGAACAGAACAGGGAACATACCAACTTGTATCTCAGAAGGACCGACTTAACGGAAGAAGAAAAAAAGTCTAGGATATGCACCAATATTCCACAGAGACTCCTTGTAACATTCCACAGACTCCTTGTAACATTCCACAGAGACTCCTTGTAACATTCCACAGAGACTCCTTGTAACATTCCACAGAGACTCCTTGTAACATTCCACAGAGACTCCTTGTAACATTCCACAGAGACTCCTTGCCCAGCATCTCTAAAAACAGAGTAAGAAGTCAGCAAGACCAGAAAATGTTAAAGAATCAAAGTTTGGTACTCATATGTAGGTAGACTCTCTAACAAATGTAGGTAGACTTTCTAACAAATGTAGGTAGACTCTCTAACAAATGTAGGTAGACTCTCTAACAAATGTAGGTAGACTAACAAATGTAGGTAGACTCTCTAACAAATGTAGGTAGACTCTCTAACAAACGTGAAGTCGTGAGAAAGACATGAGAGGAATCCCCTGATATGGCAACAATTACAGAGGCGACACTCTCAGGAATAATTACGAGGGTTACCAAAGAGTAGGAAAACGAAGTTGGAGGGTAACACTGATGGTCAGAAAACCACTGGGGATTTTAGGAACTAGGAAAGCGGACTACGGTTTTTCTAGTTTTTTTTTAATTAGCTGCTGCTGTAATGTTCTCAGAGACAAGAGTAATAGTAGCAGTGATGTGCAGTACATAGTTTCTTAAAGAATAGTCATAATATTATTGATGGTAATCACTACCGACAGGTTCATGAATAAAGCGTATGTATATTACTTGTGTTTCTTTATTGCCGAATCGTTTCTCCGGTGCTGCAGGCGTCTTCAGTAGTGCACAGGCAAATACAACGCTAGACACAAGAGGAGTAATTTTTAGGTTGATAAATGTTGATCATTTCCTGAGGAGAAGTTGAAAAAAAATGAACCAGACGATTTTAAGGGCAAGAAGGACAAGGGAAGACACGCTTACGAGAAGTCTTGAGAGGATTTAATAAGGCTGATATGGACAGGCTGTTTGAATTAATTAAGAGGATCACAATAAAAGCTGAAGACACAGACGAGATATAGGTCAACAGCCTGGTCAACCAGGCTGTTAACCAGACAAACCTGACCCAGGGTCGGGCTGCGGAGTACGTAAACTATCGAAACCCAAAAAGGTTATATAAAAAACACCTTGTGTACCATTTTGAAATAATAGTAGTAGCAGTAGTAGTTGTAGTAGCAGCCGCAGTAATAGTAGTAGTAGTAGTAGTAGTAACCTACTAACCAACACAGCAGTTCCTTTTGTTGTTCTCTTAATAGATTTATTGGACCTTCCTTTTTGTCTGTCTCTCTTTCTATCTACTTAGTATATATGTTTATATTTTTGTCTCTGTCTTTATATACGTCTCCATGTGTATGTGGGTATACATGTATGTATATATCTGTCGAGCTTTCATTCTATCAATCCACCAATTTATGTATCGCCTCTTATCTATGTGTCTATCTAGGGTTTAGAGATGAAAGGATAAATTTGAAGGGTATTAAGAATGGAATAAAATGAAAGTGAGCGGCCTATACAGACGACAGGAAGGACAGTCCTGAGAGAGAGAGAGAGAGAGAGAGAGAGAGAGAGAGAGAGAGAGAGAGAGAGAGAGAGAGAGAGAGAGAGAGAAGAGAGAGAGAGAGAGAGAGAGAGAGAGAGAGAGAGAGAGAGAGAGAGAGAGAGAGAGAGAGAGAGAGAGAGAGAGAGAGATAGAGAGGGAGGGAGGAATGCATAAGATTATAAGGAGTCGTTGTTTCAGATGAAAAGTTAATATTTACCCAAGTCTAGTTCAGCAAAGCACACCAAAAAACCTATCCACCACCACCACCACTACAACTGGTTCACCTCCACCATAGCTGGCCCACCACCACCAGAGCTGGCCCACCACCACCACAGCTGACCCACCACCACCGCAGCTGGCCCACCACCACCGCAGCTGGCCCACCACCACCGCAGCTGGCCCACCACCACCATAGCTGACCCACCACCACCACAGCTTGCCCACCACCACCACAGCTGACCCACCACCACCGCAGCTGGCCCACCACCACCGCAGCTGGCCCACCACCACCGCAGCTGGCTCACCACCACCATAGCTGACCCACCACCACCACAGCTGGCCCACCACCACCACAGCTGACCCACCACCACCGCAGCTGGCCCACCACCGCCGCAGCTGGCCCACCACCACCGCAGCTGGCCCACCACCACCACAGCTGACCCACCACCACCGCAGCTGGCCCACCACCACCACAGCTAGATCACAACCTCCAAAGTTGGCTCACAACCTGCACAGCTGGCTTACAACCTCCACAGCCGGCTCGCAACCTTCCCCCGATCACCGTCAATATCACCATTAATGAAATTAAAAGAAACCCAAAACAATTTTCCCTCGTAGGCCAAATCTATGTCTGGTCTTGTGCCCTTTCTTAAAGGAGACTGAACTTCCACTGGTGACAACAGAGAGACGAATCAACTGTTGTAGCTACAGTACGACTCTTTGTCCCGTGAGCCATTAATCAAACAGAAGACTGACGTAAGAATGTCCGACTTGACACTAGCTCCTCTTGATCTGGAAGAAGCTATTGGTCGTCTGGACGAAGCTATTGGTCGTATGCTCGTGCTCTCTGACCCCAGACACAGACTCGTGCAACTCCATATTTATCAAGAATTACCCCCCACCCTCCCCCCCAAAAAAAAAAATACATTGCTTAAATATTCTACTGAGAGGGATTTTGGACACAGATGTGATGCCAAATCATTAACATCCACTGATAAAGACCCACTCCACAAAGGTGACAGTAAATCAATCGCAAAAAAACTATATTATATTACTACTGAGATTCCATGTTATCAAATATCTGAAAGATTTTTGTGAAGCAATATTATTAAACACATGGAGTCATACCAATTGCATATCTCAGGGCAACCTGGGTTTATAGGATGCATTAGAAGATAAACAAAAGATATTTATAGTACACACAAACCTTGCAAAAGCCTTCAACAAGAGGTATCATGGTGAAATAGCACAAATTTTGCATGAAAAATATATCGGGAAAAGTAGACAGATGGAAATTTAACTTTGTAATAATTATTTTTTCTCATTTTTTATATCAGACACAGACATCAATCATAGCAGAGTACCATCCTGTGATGATGATGCTAGGGTTAGTATGAGAATGGCACCCATTGAAAACGCAACAAATCTACAAGATAATGTGGATTACACTGCCAATATGCATTTGGCTGACAAATATTACATGCAGTTTGGGTTTTCTGATTGCGTGTGCAAAAGTCACGAGTTGTACATTAGGTTCTTTGTCCATCAAGACTGGCAACAAAACACAGACTCTAGGTCTTCCAGTGGGTCACAGAGAACAATAAGATGGTTAAACAGGATAAATTTCAGCTACTGTGCTGTGGAGAGAGCAAGGAAAAATAAACTGGAATGGAATATAAAACAAACTAACCTCTCACAATGGAAGATTAATGTGAGGGACCTAAAAGTGATAATTTAAGAATGTCTTACATTCAAGAACAGTTTTAATATGACCACCGCAAGGAAAATCATAAATAGGATAAATAGAACTTTCTATACAAGAGATGCCAATGACGAAACTATGTCCCATATTCCCTCTAGATTGTAATATTGCTTCACACTAAAAACTACTCTTACAAAAGGTGAAATCGCAGATCTGGAGAATGTACAGAGAACCTTCACTCCCCATATCAACACCTAAATTATTGGGAACGCCTGAAATCCTTAGAATGTAAGCGAGACACAACAAAATTTACACCTGAATAATTCTGGAGGGATGAGTTCTAAATCAGCATTCCAATATCACTTTCTACGAAGGCAAGAGCTTCGGCAGAAGGTGCAAAATACCACAAATGAAAAACAGAAGTACAATGAAAAATAAAGGAACTAAGAGTATCAAAACTCTCCCTTCATCCATATAGAGAATTACCAATAAATCCCAAGTTCTCTTTAACATGAAACATAAGTTCCTTAAGTCAGTTCTCGACCAGCTGGCCTGTGCAACATCTGGCCACATTCATTTTAAGCAAAATTTGTTGAAGGCTCGATCCTTCGTCCACTTGCAGACGAAATCAAATGAGTTAACACTAACATTCTTTCTAAAATATTATATTCACGGGTAACCACTAAACTCGTACGGGCCATACAGTTCAGTTGTTGCAAATGATACGCAATGATACGCAAGTGTTGCACAGGTGTCTTATTCATCTTATTGGTACTGGATAGCATTAACATTATATATATATATATATATATATATATATATATATATATATAAAATATATATATATATATATATATATATATATATATATATAAATATATATATATATATATATATATATATATATATATATATATATATATATATATATATATATATATATATATATATAAATATATATATATATATATATATATATATATATATATATATATATATATATATATATATATATATATATATTATAAAAGCTGCTTTCTGGTTGATAAAACACAATTTACAATTGTTTCAGGATTTCCCAGTAACTACGCCAGGAGTGACAGCAGGAGTAGTGTGGTGTAGAGGCTTGAATGGTGATAGTGGAGTGGTAGGAATAATGATTGTGGCAAGGAGAGATGATAGTTTAGTAGCAGAAATGATAGTAACTGATGTGGTGGTGGCAGTGTAGAGGCAGGAATGATGGCTGTGACAAGAGTGGTGGGAGGAGGGATAGTAGTGAAAAAAAGTGGTGGCAGGAATGGTGTTAGTTGCATCAGTGGCACGAATGATGGTAGAGGTGGTAGTTGTAGCATTGATAGGAGTGATGGTAGTGACAGGAGTGGTGGTAGTGGAAGCAGTGGTGGTAATGGCAGAAGTGGTGGTAGTGGCATGAGTGGTCGTATTGGCAGCAGTGGTGGCATTGGCTATATAGGTGGCAATGGCGGTAGTGGTGGCAGTGGTGGTAGTAGCAGTAGTGGTGGTAGTGGCGGTAGGGGAAGCAGGGTGGTAATGGCAGGAGTGGTGGTAGTGGAAGTAGTGGTGGTAATGGCAGGAGTGGTGGTAGTGGTGGTAATGGCAGGAGTGGTGGTAGTGGAAGCAGGGTGGTAATGACAGGAGTGGTGGTAGTGGAAGCAGGGTGGTAATGACAGGAGTGGTGGTAGTGGAAGTAGTGGTAGTAATGGCAGGAGTGGTGGTAGTGGAAGTACTGGTGGTAATGGCAGGAGTGGTGGTAGTGGAAGTACTGGTGGTAATGGCAGGAGTGGTGGTAGTGACAGCAGTGATGGTAGTGGCAGCAGTAGTGGAGGCGGAACACATGTGTGGTGTCCGGTAACATAAAGGAACACATGTGTGGTGTCCGGCAACATAAAGGAACACATGTGTGGTGTCCGGCAACATAAAGGAACACATGTGTGGTGTCCGGCAACATAAAGGAACACATGTGTGGTGTCCGGCAACATAAAGGAACACATGTGTGGTGTCCGGCAACATAAAGGAACACATGTGTGGTGTCCGGCAACATGAAGCAACACACTCTACAACTTTGGTGACGGCGACCCAACATAAGTCCCGTGTCAGGTTTATTTCCGGGCTATTATGATGTTGCTCTTGTGCTAGTAAACAAGTCTGCTGCACCTCCCCCACACCTCATGTCTGCTGCACCTCCCCCACACACCTCATGTCTGCTGCCCCTCCCCCACACCTCATGTCTGCTGCACCTCCCCCACACCTCATGTCTTCTGCACCTCCCCCACACACCTCATGTCTGCTGCACCTCCCCACACCTCATGTCTGCTGCACCTCCCCCACACACCTCATGTCTGCTGCACCTCCCCACACACCTCATGTCTGCTGCACCTCCCCACACCTCATGTCTGCTGCACCTCCCCCACACCTTATGTCTGCTGCACCTCCCCACACCTCATGTCTGCTGCACCTCCCCACACCTCATGTCTGCTGCACCTCCCCACACCTCATGTCTGCTGCACCTCCCCACACCTCATGTCTGCTGCACCTCCCCACACCTCATGTCTGCTGCACCTCCCCCACACCTCATGTCTGCTGCACCTCCCCACACCTCATGTCTGCTGCACCTCCCCACACCTCATGTCTGCTGCACCTCCCCACACCTCATGTCTGCTGCACCTCCCCACACCTCATGTCTGCTGCACCTCCCCACACCTCATGTCTGCTGCACCTCCCCACACCTCATGTCTGCTGCACCTCCCCACACCTCATGTCTGCTGCACCTCCCCACACCTCATGTCTGCTGCACCTCCCCACACCTCATGTCTGCTGCACCTCCCCACACCTCATGTCTGCTGCACCTCCCCCACACCTCATGTCTGCTGCACCTCCCCACACCTCATGTCTGCTGCCCATCCCCACACCTCATGTCTGCTGCCCCTCCCCACACCTCATGTCTGCTGCACCTCCCCACACCTCATGTCTGCTGCACCTCCCCACACCTCATGTCTGCTGCACCTCCCCACACCTCATGTCTGCTGCCCCTCCCCACACCTCATGTCTGCTGCCCCTCCCCACACCTCATGTCTGCTGCACCTCCCCACACCTCATGTCTGCTGCACCTCCCCACACACCTCATGTCTGCTGCCCCTCCCCCACACCTCATGTCTGCTGCACCTCCCCACACCTCATGTCTGCTGCCCCTCCCCCACACCTCATGTCTGCTGCACCTCCCCACACACCTCATGTCTGCTGCACCTCCCCACACCTCATGTCTGCTGCACCTCCCCACACCTCATGTCTGCTGCCCCTTCCCCACACCTCATGTCTGCTGCACCTCCCCACACCTCATGTCTGCTGCATCTCCCCACACCTCATGTCTGCTGAACCTCCCCACACCTCATGTCTGCTGCACCTCCCCACACACCTCATGTCTGCTGCCCCTCCCCACACCTAATGTCTGCTGCACCTCCCCACACCTCATGTCTGCTGCACCTCCCCACACCTCATGTCTGCTGCACCTCCCCCACACACCTCATGTCTGCTGCGCCTCCCCACACACCTCATGTCTGCTGCACCTCCCCCACACCTCAAGATGTATGAGCAATGAGGAGAGGCTAATGGAATTAAATCTAACGACATTTTAGGATAAAAAAAATCAGGGGAGATATAACACCATACAAAATACTCATGGGAATTGATAGGGTAGACAGTCACAGGCTGTTTGTGAGACGAGAAACAACAGGAACTCGGGGACACAACTGGAGGTTAAACACACAGATGAACTACAAAGATGTCAGAAAGTATTTCTTCAGTCTCAGGGTGGTCGAAAGTGGAATGACGGTGGCAGACTCCATACATAGTTTTAAGAGCAGGCACGATAAGGCCCACGAGGCTAGGAGGGAATGAATCTGGCAGTGGTGGAACAATGGAGGCAGTGGTGGAACAATGTTGTAGGGGAGGCAGTGGTGGAACAACGTTGTAGGGGAGGCAGTGGTAGAACAATGTTGTAGGGGAGGCAGTGGTGGAACAATGTTGTAGGGGAGGCAGTGGTGGAACAATGTTGTAGGGGAGGCAGTGGTGGAACAATGTTGTAGGGTAGGCTGTGGTGGAACAATGTTGTAGGTGAGGCAGTGGTGGAACAATGTTGTAGTGTAGGCAGTGGTGGAACAATGTTGTAGGGGAGGCAGTGGTGGAACAATGTTGTAGGGGAGGCAGTGGTGGAACAATGTTGTAGGGGAGGCAGTGGTGGAACAATGTTGTAGGGGAGGCAGTGGTGGTACAATGTTTTAAGGGAGGCAGTGGTGGAACAATGTTGTAGGGGAGGCAGTGGTGGAACAATGTTGTAGGGGAGGCAGTGGTGGAACAATGTTGTAGGGGAGGAAGTGGTGGAACAATGTTGTAGGGGAGGCAGTGGTGGAACAATGTTGTAGGGGAGGCAGTGGTGGAACAATGTTGTAGGGGGAGGCAGTGGTTTAACAATGGCTTGCATGAGCTCCTATGTAAAATACCACAAAAGGTAAGGGAGTTGGAAGAGAGGTTAATTAAAAGGTGGAAATAATGCTCCAGAAGCGCGGCCCAGGACCTGGAGCTCATTCTCCTCAACAGTTACGAGACACCACGCGTGGTCTACCTCCCTGAAGCGTGTTCCGGGGGTCAACGCCCCCGTGGCCCATTCCATGACCAGGGCCCTCATGACCAAGGCCCTCATGATCAGGGTGAAACAGCCAGCAACACTGTTTACACTACCAGTATTACACCAGCATCACCACTTCCCCGTCATTTCTCATCACCAATACACCCAACACCACCGCCTCACATCACCCACACCCAAACCACGACCACCACCATCACTCACTCCCCTACCCCACCACTATCACCTCTCACTAACCCCCTGCCCATCCCGCCACCATTCCCACCACTGCCTCACATCACACACCATAAATCTCCCTGCACCAACAGCGCCCCAAATCAATACACTATTGGTGACTATAATTGGAAAAGTTATTAAAACTTAGGGGAGTGAATTTTGGCGATGGATGCAGCAACGTGACTAGCTTGTACACACACACACACACATATGCCAAACTTGACTTAAAATAGAGGGGGAAGGACATTATTAAATGTACAGGCAGCGTTTAGAAATCAACATTGAACAACTGGTACGCAACATTAGCGTAGCAACGTGAGAACAAGTTGGTGTGATGAGTCTAGATTCAGGCACTGCAGTGCTGCCTCCACTCTTTACGTTCTTCAAACAATAGCTGGAGATTTAAACGTCACTCATTGTATGTCACTGGTAAATTATAATGGAGAGTACCATTACCTCTGATATACCATCGATGAGTTTCGAGAGTCTTCTTATTCCCGGAGCCCGGTCATGGGCCGGGCTTGTCTGGTGCTAACCTGGTCAATCAGCCTGTTGCTGATGGAGGCTACCCCCCTGTCCCACATATCCATCACAGCCTGGCTGATCTGGTACCTGGTGAAGATACTTGTCCAATTTCCTCTTGAAGACTTCTACACTTGTTCCAGCAGTGTTTCTGATATCTTCTGGTAAGATGTTGAATACTCTGGGGCCACGAATGTTGATACAGTGTTCCCTTATTGTGTCCACCGCACCCCTGCTTTTCATTGGGTTTATTTTGTACTTCCATATCTCTCGCTCCAGTACAGTGGACCCTCGGTTAACGAATACCCCGGAAATCGTGCAATTATGTAAGTATAATTTTGTAAGTTCTTGTGGAAGTGTATTTTTGGGGGTCTGAAATAGACTAACCTAAGTGAAATTTTTCCTTAAGGGAGTAAATTCGTTCGGTAATGGCACTTGAGCAGACTTCAGGAGTGAAGTTTTTACGAAACTCGGGGGTCCACTGTATGTTGTTATGGCAGTGTGAAAATTTTGGATCAGGCCTTGAGTACTTTCCAGGTATATATTATCATGTATCTCTCTCTCCTCCAGTGACTACGTATTTAAGACTTTAAGGCGTTCCTAGTAATTTAAATGCTTTACTGGGTCTGTGAGCCTTAAACGATCTCTGCATTTGTTCCAGCTCTGATTTTTCTCCTGCTTTGAACTCGGCAGCCAACACTAAACAATATTCCAGATGAGGGAGCACTAGCGATTTGAAAAGTGTCACCATCGGCATTATTTCCCTTGTTTGAAAGATCTCATTATCCACCCTGTCATCCTTCTGGCTGTTGTGGCCTTTGTTTTGTGTGCTCTTTGAAAGAAAGGTCAGCTGACATAATTATTTCCAAGTCTTTCACGTGTTCCTTTCGTTCTGATTGATGATCCTCTTGAGTTTTGTATAGTGTTTCTTTTGAGTTCATCATTCATTCCATACCTAAGTAGTGAACGTCATGTTCTCCACTCCCCACTGGAAAACATTAATTTTTCAGTGTCTTCTACCGAAGTGACTTTCATGCTTATTTTAGTGTCTTCTGCAAATGATGATACAAAACTGTGCCGGGTGTTTATATCTATGCTTGCTATGAGGAAGAGAAACAGCAAATGTGCCAGGACAGTGCCTTGGGGAACTGAGCTTTATACCTCGCTGATGCAGGATTTTACTGTTTTTTGTGTTCTGTGTGTTAGGAACCTGAAAATCCATCTGCCTACCTTCCCCGTAATGCCTATATCCCTCATTTTAAGTGCAATCACCTCTTGATCACATTTGTCAAACGCCTTTGCAAAGTCTGTGTATATCGAATCTGCATTTTGGTTGGCTTCCAAAGCCTCCGTAATTCTGTCATAATGGTTCAGCAGCTGTGACAGGCATGATCGTCCTGCTCGAAAACTAACCCCTTCCCCGTTCCCTGGTTTGTCAGCAGCCGTGTTATTACGATTTCGTGAGCCATGCGATATATGTCATTTTATTGAGAAGACGTGTCGCCCACCAGGGACTTTATCAATTCTCGAGTTGATAAAGTCCCTGGTGGGCGAAACGTCTTCTCAGTAAAATTCCACGAATTACACATTGTGACTTATTAACTTTTGTGTCCTTCAATGATTTTATATTCAAGGATCTGTTATGATGGTGGCCGCTAACAGCAATAACCTGACTGGCCAAAGCCGTCCGCCAGGAAAACAATGGATTTACTAGACAACGCTGGGAGAGTAGAAAATCTCTATAAAAAAAACAGGTAAATAAAGGCTAAGTACAAAGAGAGTGAAGGAAGAATTGTGTCAGATGGAAGAAGAGACGGACAGGACAAAGACGACAGAATGACAGGGAGAGGGCGAGGGCAGAGAAGAAAAAGAACAGGAAACAGAGGAACGTATTAGCAAAGATGCAAGAAGCCAGAGAGCGACAGTGAATAGAGGGACGAAAATAGAAGAACAGGGAGCAAGAAAGAAAGGGGAAGAGAGTGAGAGAGGCTAGAGAGGGGCAAGGACACGGGAAGAGTGGAACAAGGACACTGGAACAGGAGAGGGAGAGGTGAGCGGATTTACAGGAAGATAAGAGTAGGATAGGTATTCAGCAGTTATAGGATATTAATGTATATGTATGTGTGTGTGTATATGTACGTATGTGTGTATATATATATATGTATGTGTGTATATATATAGGTATGTGTGTGTGTGTGATGTGTATGCGTGTGCGCACTATCTCCATACCTATGACCGGTTTCTAGAGTTGTTAGTCTCGCAACCTAACCTGAGGCTAAATTTGATATTGAGTGCTTGGTCAACCAGGCTGTAGCCTTTTCTCCGGTTGTAATTCTTATATCTGTTAGCATCGAGCTGATGATTCTTGCACCTCAATGCTGAGAATGTTCAATGATTGTCCCCACTCCTGGGCCACTCCGGGGTCACTCCTGGGCCACTCCGGGGTCACTCCGGGGCCACTCCAGGGCCACTCCAGGTCATCACTGCTCTTAAATGAGTTTATAATTTTCTTCTTCCTAAATCTCTCACTACAGTGGTTGTGCTGATTTTCCATCTGAGTCTCAAGTATCTGCCATGTACATTAACAGGTATCTATATCTCCTCCGTTCCAGAGAGTACACTGCAAGTGTCATGAGGCCCTCACCAGTAGTTTATATATTTTATTAATTCCTCCGTATGCGGCAATAAATGAATTCTGAAATCTTTCCTGCGTTGAAAGGAGTTTATGAACCTAGAACAATATTCTTAACGGGACTGGAAGAGTCTCAGCAATGGCGAGAATATTATTTTTCATTTTATGGGAAAGTCTGCATTCTTTTTTTTCTTTTTTATCTTTTGCTAGTTTTGAATTCTTCTTTCTTTCCGTATCTACGCAACTGGAATTTGCCACCGTTGAAAATGTTACAGAATTCTCCTTTACTCGCTCCAAAACTTTTGATACCTGTTTAAGGTATCTTCTACTGAGGCGACCTTACTGATTATTTTGGGATCTTCCGCAAAAGCTGACTCGAAACTGCGTTTTTTTTTTTTAAGGACTGTCCTGCCATGAGTTCGAGTCCCATCCTCTCTGTGACCTGTAGTTAGTGTTTTAATCTATATCTGCTGTGAGTATGGGAGACAGTAGAGACGTCTTGCGGTACTGGACTTTTTTTTTTTTTTTACTTTCTTAAGACTGGACTGTGTTGTTTTCTACCAGTCTTTCTGATTTGTTTACTAGATGTCAACACTACACGTCAGCACTGCGCATCACTTTAAAACCCCTACTATACCCCATCATCGCTTTTCTCGTCACCAGTACCACCGTCACCACTAACATCACCATCACCACTACCACCACCTCTATCCTTTACCGCTACCTATAACTATTACCACCATCATTATTACTGAGATCGCAGTTAAAAACTATCGCCACTACCATCGCACTGCCTCCAGTACTACAACAACCACCATCGCCACTGCCTCCAGTACTACAACAACCATCATCACTACTTCCAGCACTATCACCACCACCATTGCCTCCAGCACTATCACCACCACCATTGCCTCCAGCACTATCACCACCACCATTGCCTCCAGCACTATCACCACCACCATTGCCTCCAGCACTATCACCACCACCACCACCACCACCACCACCACCACCACTATCACCACCACCACCACTATCACCACCACCACCACTATCACCACCACCACCACTATCACCACCAACACCACCACCACCACCACCACCCTGCACGTTCCTTAGGGACGAAGGATTTCAGTACTAAACTCGATTAGTCTCTAACTTTATCCAAAGTCGATTAATCTCTGTACAGAGTTATTAATCCTGTCTGCCTCTCGCCCTCCCTCACCCCAACATTGAAACCCCTCCCTCACTCCAACATTGCCACCCCTCCCTCACTCAACACTGCCACTCCTACCTCACTCCAACCTCACCCCTTCACCTGCAACATCGCTCTCCTTCCCCCCCCCCTCCAAATTCACCCCCAGGTGAACTCCCGTCACAATATTTTCCTATACTTCTGTCTGTTCCCGCGGTACTTGTACCACAGACTAGTACCTGTGACGGTACTTGTACCAGTGACGGTACTTGTACCACAGTCTTGTACCAGTGACGGTACTTGTACCACAGACTTGTGCCAGTGACAGCACTTGTACCACAGACTTGTACCTGTGACGGTACTTGTACCACAGACTTGTACCAGTGACGGTACTTGTACCACAGACTTGTACCAGTGACGGTACTTGTACCACAGACTTGTACCAGTGACGGTAGCCAGGTTACTTTCCCACTATATAATATATAAATCTTCAGCGTGGAACAGCCCACTGCTGTGGCCAGTCCCTAGCTAGACCCGCAGCCGTACTCATACCTCCCTCACCTCTTCTCTCCCTCACCTCTTCTCTCTCTCACCTCTTCTCTCCCTCACCTCTTCATTTAATCTTCCTCCTCTCTTTCTCTCTCATCTCTCTCTCTCTCTCTCTCTCTCTCTCTCCCTTACCTCTTGTATCCCGTCTTAATCATCAAATTCTCCCTCACTTCTTCTCTCACAGTTTTCCTTATATAATCTTCCTCTTTCTGTTCTTACCTTTTTTTTTTTAGCATACTCCTCTTTTTTTATCTCTTCTAACCTATCCTCCTCCTCTTTCTTATATTTTCACTCTTTAGCTTCCTCTGCCTTAGATCTCTCCTTTCAGCATCCCTTCATCTTCTTCTTTCTCTACATTTCACCTGCCCTCACTTCCTACTTTATTTCCTCCCTTGTATCCCGCCTACATTTTCTCTTCATTTTACTCATCTCCCTTATTTCTTTATTATATCTCTCTCTCTCCTCCTATTCATTTCTTTTCTGGCCCTTTCCTCTCTCTTATTAACCTCTTTTTCCAGCGCCCCTCCCTCTCTTCTTAATTACTTTCCTACAAAGTAGAGAGGAGATTAAGTAATTATTTTTCCGTAATTATATGTAATGTTTGCAAAATAACCTGAGTTTGTACTTAAAAATTTCTTTAGAGCAAATACAGAGTAAAAATCTGAAAGAGAGAGAGAGAGAAAGAGAGCAAGAGAGACGGTCTCTTCTCTATCCTCCAGGACTACGGGACCAACTTGGAGATAAAAGCCTTCGGTCTCCACATCTTCAAAAAGACGTATCGGTCCACTTTTTTCGTGGAAATCTTTTTGAAGCATTGAGTGTGGGGTTGGTGGGTTGTGTGTGTGTGGGGACTGTGTGTGGGGGCTGTGTATAGGGGCTGTATGAGTGGGGGGCTGTGTGTGACAGCTGTGAGGGTTGTTTGCAGCAGGTTGGGAGTGGAGGTTTTGGTGAATAGGGGTTAATGTGTGTGTGGAGACTAGTGTGGATGGCGTGTGGGGGGGCGGTGTCGTTTTGGTGATTGAATTCCGAATAGGAAGTTGCGTAGTTAATGTATGGGTTCAAACCCCACCCGTTCCGTGGTTAGAATAGAAGTTGGTTTGAAGGAACTGATGTGCGGGGTTTGACGTTTAAGTGGTAAGGGCTGCAGTGGCTCTCTACTTAGAGTATATGTACAGAGGATGACATAATAAGCGAGACACCCTGAAAAAAAAAATATGAATCCATGTTTAGCAGTCTAACACACAATGTGAAAATCTCAGTATATTCATTTTGCTTAGAAGTCTAACAGATAACACGAGAGAAGAAATCCCAGTCAGTTCTTTTATGTCTAGTAGCTAACAGACAATACTAGAAAAAAAAGATCCCAGTCAGTTCTTTTATGTCTAGCAGTCTGACAGACAATACGAGAGAGGAAATCCCAACCAGTTTTTTAATGAACGAGTCTCACCCTACAAACCGCGTATTGACTCAGATCCTCAAGACAATGAGAAAGAAAGTGAGACTATGCCCCGGCACTCTACTGAGATGCCCCGGCACTCTACTGAGGTCCAACTCATGGAATGACGTATTCATAAAAAAATGCAAAATTCCAGAATGGACTCTCAGCGATCTTTGAAGAAAGTTTAGACACGGAGCGTTATTCCAAAAGGCTTTTAAATAGTCAGACATGGCTAATGGCTATTCTACACAAGAGAGGCAGAAGAGAAATAGCAAAAAAAAAAAAAAAAAAAAAAAGGCTAATGGCACTAACATAACACATAAAAATCTTTGGTAAGGAAAATTGCCGATTTTACGAAAGATCACTAACTCTACAAGTCACAGTCCAGGAACACGACTAGTAGATCGATACAACGTAATCACAGAGCCTACACACAAAATCCGCAGTGTAGGGCAGGCGGTACCCTGAAGCAGTGATTTATTTTTAACAAAATCAACAGTGTGTGTAGCTGCTTATTCTAATTAAGCTACATCGTGGAAACAAAATCAACAGTGATTGGCTGCCTTATTCTAACCCTTGTGGTTTAGCACTTCTTTTGATTGTAATAATAATAATATATGGCTGCCTTATATACATACACACACACATACATATACATTATACACAAGTGTATGTGTGTCTTTTGATACTTAAAATATATCTGTTTATAGAAATCCCTCTAAATTTCTTGTTATTTTCAAGATAAGACTTAATGAGCCCAAAGGCGCTCATTACGTTGAAGTTATTATTTAAGCTCGGGAAGAGAGACTACGAGGTTCGGCCACGGGGCAGAGAAGCAAGAGAAGTGGAAGAGAGCGGCCACAGGGTGCAATGCAACGAGCGGCCACAGGGTGCAATGCAACGAGCGGCCACAGGGTGCACCGCAACGAGCGGCCACAGGGTGCACCGCAACGAGCGACCACAGGGTGCACCGCAACGAGCGGCCACAGGGTGCACCGCAACGAGCGGCCACAGGGTGTGCCACGGAGAGCGGCCACAGGACCATGGCTCTACAGGAGGTGGAAGGGGAGATGTTTTCAGTGAGACTGACGAGCAGGAAGACAATGGGAGAGAACACTGGTCCAGCCACTACCTGTCACCCACATAATGCCACAGCAAATAATGCAATTATATATAGAGGAGATAGTTTGGAAAATATTAATTCCTGGATGTGGAGTCACTCCTCTCTCTCTCTCTCTCTCTCTCTCTCTCTCTCTCTCTCTCTCTCTCTGTCACACACACTCTCCCTCTCTTTAATTAACATATATAGGTTTTCTTTTGTTACTTTTGCCCAAACTTGCTAAAACATTTGATTATAGAATATCTTAATTGAGCTCAACTTGATGACTAGTGCAACAAGCCGCCATGTGGGTAGACAGACAAGTTTCGCACAATCCCGAGCTTACTCTGCCTTAGGCTTCTTTGTAGAAGCTCAACTGCTCTTCGGTCAATTTCTGTTGCTTAGCAACACTGTGTTAGTATCGTGTTCACGGAACTCTTACGACAATAAAGTCAAATTTGCTGTGTATTTATATGAACATATATTTAATTGTTTCTCTGTGATTATATCTTTATAAATTCCATTTGTTCTGTGTCACGTAGACCATCATGAGAAGTAATGCAGTGACAGCGACTCCAGCTCTGCTGGTACGAAACCTATTAGCTACTGGATCCACAGTGGAATGCTTGATAATACTACCTTCATGGCATTATTTAAGTCTCCTAGATGACTGTGAGATCTAGAAACAGCGCCTCTGACTGAGAAATGGTATGGTGACACCGAGATGTGGAAAAAGACATTAAGTACATTTCAGGACATTTATTATAGGGAACGTTTCGATATGAGTGGCTTCTTCAGGACTGAAGAAGCCACTCGCGGCGAAACGTTTCCTATAATAAATGTCCTGAAATGTACATTAATGTCTTTTTCCACACTCTGATTATCTGGTGAAAGTGGGAGGCGAGTGCTAATTCCTATCTTCCTTTGTACTGCAGGACGGCTCTCTCACCCTTATAGTATCATGCTGTTTTTATAAGACGAAGGAAGGAGTGTAGAGAGACGGTGACCGGCTGCTGCTGCTGCTGCTGCTGCTGCTGCTGGAGACAAGGACTCTGTGTAAAGAAGACTTCCTTGCCTGATGTACGAAGCCCAAAGTTGCTGATTATGATAGACTTAAAATCACAAGGAAATAAACTGGGAGAATTGCGAGTCACACTGAGGATCGGAAACGTGAAGGGACAAGGTGATGGAAAACTATGTGCTAACATGTGATGAAAAACCAGAGAGGGAAGAAGAATGAACCAGTAAGGGTGGAGCTAAAAAAAGGCTCTGAAACTGTTATGTAAGAGTAGGGTAGCAGCGTCCTGCTGGTGTGCTTAATTTCGAATGAAGAAAAGACAGGTGAAGAGCAAGCTTTGGCTGTGGCAACGTTTCATCACTTTAGTGAGTGAGCTAACAAACCTCTAAATAGAGCAAAACTTTGTCACATCAAAAGCTTCCTTTTCTTCTTCTTCTTCTTCTTCTTCTTCTTCTTCTTCTTCTTCTTCTTCTTCTTCTTCTTCTTCTTCTTCCTCTTCTTCTTCTCCTCCTCCTCCTCCTCCTCCTCCTCCTCCTCCTCCTCCTCCTCCTCCTCCTCCTCTGTCAACAATACATGTTTGTGCCCAGTAACCAATTTTTTTTCATTAATTGTGCTAAAAAATAAAACAGAATTTACCAGCACATTCCCATTGAACCAAACACGAACCGCCGTCCCCCTTCTTTTCCCCCTTCCCCTACTTCCCTCCCCCTACCTCTAAGGAGGTCCCCTGCTCCCTGATAAATGATAACAAGCAGATCTGACACTACGTTGGTAGCCCTACCCATGTAAACATAAATACATAATTACGCATTCAGTTAGACTACCCTGGAAGGTAGAGGGGCGGGGAGGGGGTTTAGAGGAGGGGGCCACTTAAGACACCTTGGGGTCCAGGGCAAGGGTCCTGGCGGGATAGGGGAGAGAAAGGGGAGGGACATTTAAGACTCATGCGGAGTCCTATGGTAGGGCAAGAAACTCTATTAATGAGTAAGAGACAGGTGAGAAGCAATCCTTTTAGATAACGTTGCTCTCTATACCTGGAGGCTGTTCCCGGGGGTCAACGCCCCCGTGGTCTGGTCCATGACCAGGCCTTGTGGTGGAACAGAGCCTGATCAACCAGGTTGTTAGTGCCGGCTGCAAGTAATTCAAAATACGAATCACAGCCTGGCTGGTCAGGTTCTGACTTCAGATATTTGCCCAGCTCCCTCTTGAAGACAGCTAGGGGGGCCATTGGTAATCCCTTTATGTATGCTGAGAGGCAGTTGAACAGTCTTGGGCCCCTATAAATACCTTTCATACACCTTTAATGACTTCAGAGATATTTTCTATCTGGAGCCCAGCCATGGGCCAGGCTCGTCTGGTGCTTTGCTTGGTCAATCAGGCTGTTGCTGTTGGTGGCCCACCTATAGAGAGGTTTATCAAATATCTTTACAAAGCTCTACTCTCAGCGAAAAGCTATGTCAATAAAAGCTTGCTCTGTACCCGGGTCCTTTTCGTACTTCACTTCGGAGGTACAAGAGGAAGTAAGAGACACTTCGGAGGTACAAGAGGAAGTAAGAGACACTTCGGAGGTACAAGAGGAAGTAAGAGACACTTCGGAGGTACAAGAGGAAGCAAGAGACGAGGAACCAATGAGGCTGGTACCACCATGTAACTTCGAAGGTCGACTTAAGAGCTAACATTCAACCCACACAAACATAAAGTGGTGAGTAAACACACACACACACAAGGGGCCAGGAGCTGAATCTCGACCCCTGCAACCACAATTAGGTGAGTACAAGGAGCACCACAGTCACAAAGCAACAAAACCAGAAGGAACAGCCCTGGCGGTGTGGAACCTAGTGATGTGTCGGATATCCGCATCCACATCCGCATTTTACTGTAAACAGATATCCGCATATGCATCCGCATCCGAAATCCGCGGAACATCCGCACAATTTCTTACATCCCCATCAACATCCGCACAATTTCTTACATCCCCATCAGCGGATATCTTAATTTTCACATCCGATACATCCCTAGAACCTACTCCTTCCTGGCCACTACACGTCCCATCCAGCCACTACCCACCCCGGCCAGCCACTACCCATCCCATCCAGCCACTACCCGCCCCGGCCAGGCACTACCCGCCCGCCCAGCCACTACCCGTCCCATCCAGCCACTACCCAATCCCGCCACTACCCACCCGGCCACGACCCACCCCGTCCAACCACTACCCACCCCGGCAAGCCACTACCCACCCCGTCCAGTCACTACCCGCCCCAGTCAGCCACTACCCACCCCGTCCAACCACTACCAACCCCCATCCAGCCACTACCAACCCCCATCCAGCCACTACCAACCCCCATCCAGCCACTACCAACCCCCATCCAGCAACTACCAACCCCCGGCCAGCCACTACCAACCCCCGGCCAGCCACTATCCACCACATCAACACGTTCCATATTTTTCTCGTTTTTAATTTTGGTTGGCAATCCTGGAGAGCTGAGCCGGACAAACCTCGTTAATTCAAACTTTCCTTGTTTACCTTCGGTCTATTACTCCCGAATTAAGAAAAGTTATGATTAGTAGCGTCGTGGTTGTGCTGGCCTGATCAGTCAGGCTGTTTGTGCTAGCAGTGCCCAGTCCAACTGTCTTCAGGACGCTATCTTCCACGTGAATAGAACATGGTTGCCTCCCATCCCAGATATAATAATAATAATAATAATAATAAATTAATAATAAATAATAGTTAATAATAATAATAATAATGTCTCCATTAAACATTCATAATCACATTTTCTACAGAATGTTCGCATAATGTTATACAGAGACGTAGAGAGTCATGTGTCATGATGCACAGGTCAAGACACGCGTGGCTTCCTGAGTCATGTGTGTACTCACCTAGTTGTGGTTGCAAGGGTCGATTCATAGCTCCTGGCTCCTGTGTGTGTGTGTTAGTTACCATTTTGTCCTAGGCACATGTCGATTAGACACTAGGCCTGTTGTATGTGTGTGTAAGGAAACACTTCGAAATGTTTCCGCCCCGCCGGGAATCGAACCCGGGCCCTCCGTGCGTGAAGCGAGAGCTTTAGCCACCATGCCACCGGGGCTGTGTGTGTGTGTACCATGAGTCTTACCATGTCTGTTCTCCAGCCAACCTGCGTCACGAACCAAAGAACTAGTCACTTTGAAACACGTCACTGGGCCTTTTTTTCGTCACGAACTAGAGAACCAATTACCTTGTAACACGTCACTGAGTTCTCCTTTTCGTGATGAACCAGCGAACCAATTAACTTCAGACACGTCAGTAGGCCCCTCCCACTTTTTCCATCCTCCACCAATCAGTGCTGATGAAGCCCCGAGCCCCGTCTATAAAAGCGACGCGAGCAAGTCGAACCTTACAATTATTCTAATGGTAGTAATAGACCATAATTTTTAAAGGGGTGGACCGGTAAGCCAGCGGAAGGCCTCGGTCATATGACCAAAAGCTCCAACGGCGGGTCATCACCTGACAAAGACCCGCGTCAGGAAACACTTGTCCGGTGTCCTGACGAACCTTACCTTAACCTCGAACCTTACCTAACCTAACCTCCAACAAAGCATAATCGCCGTTTTCTGAGCTCAAAGAGGAGTTCGTAATATTGAAAACGATTTGGCTATTAGATCAATTTGCTATTTAGCCGCGGTTCGTACTGCTAATTGAGTTACTAAGCTCGGGTAATTATTTCCGCTGGCAGCAACAACTTGATGGGCACACAGGTAGCCTCCTAGTACTGGTCATTATGATGGCATAATATTTCCCTTCACGAAGGGAGGCTTGAGGCTGATGAAGGGCTCTTGATGCAAGGAATTGGGGCTACCCCTCTCCTCTCTTGGATCCAACCTGACTGCATCTCATTCCCACAGGCGTTGCATAACCCCTTAAGAGTCTAGAACTCTCCAATTTAATATAATAATAATTGCTTTACACAATGGTAGGATTGCTGGTGTCTTATTTCTGTCTCATAAACATGCAAGATTTCAGGTATGTCTTGTTACTTCTACTTACACTTAGGTCACATACACATTCATGTACAAACAGATATAACACACACCCCTCTGGGGTTTCTTCTATTTTCTTACTAGTTCTTGTTCTTGTTTATTTCCTCTTGTCTCCATGGGGAAGTGGAACAGAATTCTTCCTCCGTAAGTCATGCGTGTTGTAAGAGGCGACTAAAATGCCGGGAGCAAGTGGCTAGTAACCCCTTCTCCTGTATACATTACTAAATTTAAAAAGAGAAACCTTCGTTTTTCTTTTTGGATCACACTTCCTCGGTGGGATACGGCCGGTTTGTTGAAATAATAATAATAATAATAATAATAATAATAATTATTATTATTATTATTATTATTATTATAACAAGAACAATAATAATATCTTTCACCGGACCCGGACAGCCTCTCTTGTTAGGCTCGATGGTATCAGTCTCATTGCACAGTTTACCAGGCTGTTGCTGCCAGCAGCCTACAACCTTACCTTTGAAGAGTTTCGAGAGTATCTACTCTCTGAGCCCGGCCATGGGCCAGGCTCGTTGGCTACATAGCTTTTATAACCAGCTGGATCTGGCACTGGCAGTTTTTTTTTTTTTTTGTAATTCATTTACTTGTTGTATTAGCTTGTTTATTTCCATGTTGTGTGACTGCAGGTGAATAAGATCAAACTCTTAACAATCGATATATCATTTTTGTATGACAATTAACTAAAATATGTACATTGTGACGACCATAAACACTAGCAACTGCGTCGAGAGTGATAATGCAACAGTAACCGATAGGTTTATCATGGTGAAAGGGGAGAGAGAGAGAGAGAGAGAGAGAGAGAGAGAGAGAGAGAGAGAGAGAGAGAGAGAGAGAGAGAGAGAGAGAGAGAGAGAGAGGAGAGAGCGAAGAGAAGAAATTGTGGGGAGGGAATAGATTCCATTTTCTTTCTTCTCTTCTCTCTCTCTCTCTCTCTCTCTCTCTCTCTCTCTCTCTCTCTCTCTCTCTCTCTCTCTCTCTCTCTTCTCTCCTCCTCCTCTGCCTTCCACTGCCTCCATCCTGCCTTGTCACGCAGAGAGTTAGAAAGATTGTTGGTGGACGAGTTCTTGGGCCGCGTCGCCTGCTGCCTAACTTCTCCATTCCTGACGACAATTCCTTCAGCCTTGTTGTGTGTGTGTGGTGGTGCGTGCGCGTTGGTTCATTGGATTATTCTTCAAATAAAAGAGCAATTAATTTTTAATTTGTTTTACTGGAACGTAGTAACACAACTTCCCCATTGGCATTTACTCCCAATCACAGCCCAGTGACACACACACACACACACACACACACACACACACACACACACACACACACACACACACACACACACACACACACAACACACACACACACACACACACACACACACACACACACACACACACACACACACACACAACACAACAACACACACACACACACACAACACACACACACACACACACACAACACAACACACACACACACACACACACACACACACACACACACACACACACACACACACACACACACACACACAAGAAGCTTTTCAAAATCATTTCTTCCACATAAAATAATACGTGAATGAAAGTCAAGAGGAAGAATTCTATAAAAAATAATTAGTAATACCTTAAAAAATAGAGCCTAAGACAAACTCTACTGGAGACAAATCTTGACAAAAATATTTGGTGCGAAAATATGTAAACAATTTTGAGACATTCCAATAAACGTGACATTCAACCAACTTTAATACATAGATCAAAATGGTAAACAAATCTCAAGACTAGACTAATGATGGTGAGCTGTTTAACCCATAAGGGTTTAGTGGTAGTTTTAATTGTACGTTACTTCATGCTGGAAGCCAGGCTAAAAAACAAACAAACATAATATTCCAGCTAAGCACAAATCTTAATCTATGGTGACCTGTACCACCATGACCTCCCCATACTGGTCATTACTCGCGTAGTTCACCGGCAGGAACACCCGACTCAAATGTTATGTTATACGAATAATTTCATCTCGTCACTCTCACACGCACAAACACGGTATATATTATTTTTTTTGGCGTGTTTAAAATTAAAACGCGAAAAATTAGTTTAAAAATTATAAACCTCAATCTCATTTCTTTCTTAACCCTTGGTGAATAGCGTTCCCCTATTTGTAACGTCTGACTGTTTGTGTTGGTGCGCGGTTCCCATGCATATTATACAAAATATTTCAATTCTGAAATAAAAAATTTTTTTCAAGTTTTTCTCATATTTTGATGATATTTATATGACATACTGGCAGCGGGCCAGCGGCAGGCATACAATTAATCTTTCGACTTGCTCTAATGGCCAAATTTTGTTTGCAGTAGTGGAAAAGCTGACAGCACTGAGCGAGTGGACTGAAGGACCGTGATACTGACGGCATACCACAGCAGACTGACAGTATATATACCTCAAAATCGAAGTTTGCTCGAACCAGTATCATAATACATCAGGGAAGAGGGGAGGGGGCTTGAACCCATGGCAAGTGAGTCCTAAAACTCACAGGCCAGTGCGTTAACCACTCGATCAGTTGGCTCTATTGATAATATCATAATGTTCCAACTCTGCCATTCGTACCCCTTACACACTATGAACACATCCCCCAAACACGTTCCCAGAACCACCCCACACACACATATCTCCCCTGCTATAAAGGAAATCCATCTCTAATACACCAAGACTCATAGGCCTACCCTTTCCCCCCCCTAGAGGAACACCTTAAACATATGTCCCCGAGGCCTGTATTCTACCTCACTTGAGGCCTATCTTCTCCCTCTTCTCCTGGAGTAAATCCTTAAGGTCCCCCTCGAGGCTAGACGGATTGTTCAATATATACCTTAACTTGTTACATAGCATTGATCCTCCGATGCTCCTCCCCTACCTTACCCATGCCCACTCCTTCCACCAGCCCCCACGCTCCCCTCCTACATTCCTCCTCTCTTCCCTTCCCTACACCTTCACTCTCCCTTTCACTACACCGCATTCACTTCCCCTCTCTTAAAAATAGTTGTGGATTACTGAAATAATTCTCTCTCTCTCTCTCTCTCTCTCGTACACATTTTTCCCCTGCTATTACAGTGTGTTCCAAAGTAACTTCGCAACTGGTACCCGCTTATGAAAAACTTTGTTTAATGTGTCAGTGTAAAAGTTGTAGTTAAGTAGAGGGGAGAGTTGAGGTTGTGGTTAATGTAATCCAGGTCCACCAGGATGCCACTTGTTACCACCAACACTAACATCGTACGTCTCTTGGCGCTAACGAAGTTTACAATGAACTCGCTATATTCTTTCTTCAGTAATAATTAGCACCGCCGTCACCACCGCCAAAACAAGCAGCCACCACCTCTTTCAACACCACCACCACCACTACTACCCTTAGTACCACCACCACCACTACCACCACCACCACCACTACTACTATCACCACCACTATTTCCAACAAAGCTACCGCAGCTATTGAAGCTCTATCTCTCTCGACACATCGTCTGCGGCAAATTTACCACCGTATGGGCCCACACAATGGGACTTCAGTGCTCCATCTATGGACCTCTCCTTGTCGTGGTAAGTGTTGTCGTCGTGGGTGTATCGCCTTCCTTGTTGCTGCCTTCACCACTCACTGGCAGGGTTGTCTTGGGTGTCATAAACAGTGGTTGTTGCGGGTGTCTTGGGTGTCATAAACAGTGGTTGTTGCGGGTGTCTTGGGTGTCATAATGGTGGAGGTTGTTGCAAGTTGTTGTTGTTTTAGATATCATAAATGGTCGCTGTCTTCTTGGATGTCACAAATGGTTGTTGTCTTGACTTTCAAGAGTCCCTCTCATGGTGATGAGAGGGACTGAAGTATGGAGCTCAGCTACACGCTGTATCAGGAGGAACCTACAGTGCTCCATAGCGTGAGAGTTTACCACAAGCCAGATGTGTACCCCACTGCGGGGTATCCATACAACATTACTTGATGTTCGAGATGCGAATACACAAGTCGGGCTTCTAGACTTGAGAGAGCCTGCTGTACCCCTGCACCGGCTGTGTGTGCAGCTGCTACGGAACTCCAGGTGCTGCATGTACAGCACCACCACCACCACAACTACCAGCACCAGCAGCAATAGCACTACCAGCAAAATGTGAAGCAGTAAGAACCTCAACAACACCATCACCACCAACAACAACAGGAGTAGGACCGGCAGGAACATCACCACCACCACCACCAACAACAGGAGTAAGACCGGCAGGAACATCACCACCACCAACAACAACAACAGGAGTAAACCGGCAGGAACATCACCACCACCAACAACAACAACAGGAGTAGGACCGGCAGGAACATCACCACCACCACCAACAACAACAGGAGTAAGACCGGCAGGAACATCACCACCACCACCAACAACAACAGGAGTAAAACCGGCAGGAACATCACCACCACCAACAACAACAACAGGAGTAGGACCGGCAGGAACATCACCACCACCACCAACAACAACAGGAGTAAGACCGGCAGGAACATCACCACCACCACCAACAACAACAGGAGTAAAACCGGCAGGAACATCACCACCACCAACAACAACAACAGGAGTAAGACCGGCAGGAACATCACCACCACCACCAACAACAACAGGAGTAGGACCCGCAGCAACACCATCACCAACAGCAGCAATAATAATAACAGGGGCACGAGTAGCACCAATAACACCACCAGAAGCAGCACCAAAGCCAGAAGCCGTCGCACCACCACCGACAGCACTACCGACAGCAGCAGCCGCAGCAGCAGCAGCAGCAACAGCAGCAGTAGCAGCAGCAGCAGCACGAGCCTTAGACTCGGGACAGAGTTGGCGGAAACGGCCAAAGTTGGGACGGAAGTAGGAACAAGAAGTATTGAGCGCGACTGAGGGCACAGCAGCTCCGGCGACGTCTGCTCGTACGGTCCAGCCGGAAATGATCCGGCGAGGCCAATTCCGCCTCTGCGAGGGGGTGTGGCGCGGCTCTTTTCTCCCCTTAGTTAAGGACTTATTACGTTGCCTGCGGGACAGAGCGCCACGCCCGCCAGCGTTAGGCTGGACTGACGCTTGGCCGCACACGACACTCACGACTCCCACACACCAGGAGGTTTGGCACTCTCTGCAACCCACCTACAAGATTACAGAATTTTCTCGACAAGTGGCAGATTAGGAGGAAAAGGAGGAAGAGTGAAACGAGAACGACCAGGAGGAGGAAAGGATAATAAGGTGCAAGACGGAGGAGGTGGAGGGAATTAAACAGAACAAGAAGAAAGAACAACAAGACGAAGATGAAATAAGAAAGGCAAAGTGACGAGGAAGAAGCCGAGAACTGAAGGGGAAAGAGTACGTTGTAGAGGAGAATTAGGAAGAGAAGAACTACGAGGGAGAGGACGATTAGAAGCAGGATAAGGGAGAAGACAGTAGTAAGTGGGTCACGCAAACTCTGATAACTATATAATATCCACTAAAGCTATAGTGTGTTTACTCTCTCACATGTGTTTCATGACCCAGATCCAACTCCTAGCACAGTCTTTAAGCAACCAACTGAAGGTGAATAATTGGCTATTTAGTTTATGGGGTCAGGGGGCGTTGATTTTGTGAGGGAAAGAGGGCGTTGAGTTGCGGGGGCAGAGAGCGTTGAGTTGCGGGGGCAGAGAGCGTTGAGTTGCGGGGAAAGAGAGCGTTGAGTTACAGCAGATCAGTCTCTTAACACTGTTTCGACACGGACGTGACTGAGTCCTCTCAGGTTTACAAGAATGCAATAAACGAATGTAACCCGAACAGATGGTCGAAATACGGGTCCCAAAGCTTATACTCAACCTCTGCAAGAACATCTAAGCGAGCACAACTAGGTGAGTACGCTCACACTTACACTTCCCAGGAAGTACCAAGCAAGGGCACTTCCTAGGGATGTATAAAGTAGCTAAGGAGGGGTAAGTCAGTTTAGTGCCTCCTTAGAGGCCAGAACACTGGCTCAGATTATGTGAAAGAGAAGGAGGAAGGGGAGAAGAGAGGGAGGAGGAGGAGGAAGGGGAGAAGAGAGGGAGGAGGAGAGGAAGGGGAGAAGAGAGGGAGGAGGAGGAGGAAGGGGAGAAGAGGAGGAGGTCCGGAAGGGAAGAAGAAGATGAGAAGGAGGAGGAAGGGGAGAAGAGGATGAGGGTTAAGAGAAGAAATGGGAAGAGGGGGAGAGGAGTAAGAAGAGAAGAAGGAAGACAATGAAGCTGAAGAGAAGGAAGAGGAAGAGGGGTGAAATAGGAACAGCAAGAAAAGAAAGGGAGCAAGAGAAGAATGGGGGATAAAGAAAAGGAAAATGAAGAGGAGGTGAAAAGGGAAGAGAAGCAATATCATTAGTAGCTCTGATGCCAACCTCCCCTTACTTCCTCCTTTTATTATCTCTCGTCTCTCCTTGACTAAACTCTCTCTCTCTCTCTCTCTCTCTCTCTCTCTCTCTCTCTCTCTCTCTCTCTCTCTCTCTCCTCTCTCTCTCTCTCTTTTCTGCTAGTCATTATTAGTTGATTTACAATTTTAAATCAGTTTCCCATTAGTCAGTAGATCCATTATTCGTTTCTCATCACAGCATCTTCATTGCAGCATCTCCAGTGCTGCAATGGGGCTGTTGCACTGGGGAAGAGGAAACAGAAACTGCAGCGTCCTCTCTGCAGCATTCCCTATCTCTCATTTCTCTCCCCTTGTCATTTCTTCACCCTCCTCCTCATCTTGTCTCGCTCTTCTCCCTTGCATTACTCACCCCAGTCCATCCAGTGATGTACACTGTGATATTCCTGTGACTGGTTTCCAGAGCTCTTCCATACCCATGCAGCACAGCCTGATGTCAGATTTCCCTGTTGATAACCTGGTCACCCAGGCTGTTTGTGATAGTGGGCTGCAGGTTTCCTTCCTCTCCTATCTTTCTCCCCAACCAGGCTTCAGTCTTCTTCCCCTCTTATCTCTCTTCCCAACCAAGTCTTCCTTCCTTCCTTCCGTTTCCCGCTACTTCCCCTTGCCCTCTCCCGCCTCTCTCTCCTTCTCCTCCTTGGAGGACCTGCTCCTTCAAGGCTGAGGAAGCCCTGCTTGTGGGACGACTAATTTCTGCTATCTGGCACGGATAAAGGGCCTGGATATTGGGCCATATTACGTCATATTGGCTCATTATCTTACATTATGTCCCTCATTCTTCACCTGGTTCCCGCCTCTCCTCCCCTTCCCTACCCCACAACCGTAACCCATCCTCTTCACAACACATCATGCCTCCTTTCTTCCTTCCTTTCCTCCCTCTCTCTCTCTCTCTCTCTCTCTCTCTCTCTCTCTCTCTCTCTCTCTCTCTCTCTCTCTCTCTCTCTCTCTGCACATGCATGAACGGAGGCAAGTCAATACAGAGCTTCAAGAGTAGATATGATAAGGCCCATGAGGCCAGAAATCAGTGATGCTGATGAAAGAAGTTAGGAGAGACCAAGGCTGAGTATCGACCCTACCCCTCCCAACACACACATCTGGTGTCCAGAAACTGGCTCCTGGAGTTCAACCCCACCAAGTACAAAGTCATGAAGATTGAGGAAGGGAAAAGAAGGCCGCAGACGTAATACAGTTTAGAGGGCCACAGACTACAAAACTCCCTCAAGGAAGTGCTGCATCATATGGGCGCCTAGCAAACCTAAGAATATCATTTCGACATCTCAATAAGGAATCGTTCAGGACCCTGTACACAGTGTACGTCAGGCCTATATTGGAGTATGCAGAACCTGTTTGGAACCCACACCTAGCCAAGCACGTAAGGAAATTAGAGAAAGTGCAAAGGTTTGCAACGAGACTAGTCCCGAAGCTAAGGAGCATGTCCTACGAGGAGAGGTTAAGGGAAATCGACCTGACGACAAAGGAGGACAGGGGGGACATGATAACAACCTATAAAATACTGAGAGGAATCGACAAGGTGGACAGAGACAGGATGTTCTAGAGATGGGACACAGCAACAAGGGGTCACGATTGGAAGTTGAAGACTCAGATGAATCACAGGAATGTTAGGAAGTATTTCTTCAGTCACAGAGTTGTCAGGAAGTGGAATAGTCTGGAAATTGATGTAGTGGAGGAAGGATCCATGCATAGCTTTAAGAAGAGGTACGATAAAGCTCATGGAGCAGGGAGAGAGTAGACCTAGTACCGACCAGTGAAGAGGCGGGGCCAAGAGCTGTGAATCGACCCCTGCAATCACAACTGGGTGAGTACAATTAGGAGAGTACACATACACACACAATAACCCACTATTATATACGCTTCATTCTAGTTATCAAATACTCTCTCCTCTCCAGCCCTTCTCTCTCTCTGTCTCTCAGCCCTTCTTTCTTCTCCATCTCTTATCCCTCACCATCTCTCTTTCTTCTCCATCTCTTATCCCTCACCATCTCTCTTTCTTCTCCATCTCTTATCCCTCACCTTGGCTCTTTGCTGGTGTCCACATTTCTCTTGCCTCTCCTCCCGCACACATAAAGGTGAGTGGACCACACAGGAGGAGAATTGTATTAATCTTGACAAGGACTCAGGATCGATGTCTGCACTGAAAACTTTCCCAGCGTGCAGCTCTCCAGGATAAACACCGGGGATATATAATCAGCCTGAGCTCCGTCTGTGAGTCTGTCTGTATCTGTCAGTGTGTTTACACGTGTGTGTGTGCGTGCGCGCGCGTGCTCATTGTGTTGTGTAGGCAGGAGTTTAGACTCAGTTCTTGGTCTCTCCTATCAAGCTTCATTGACCCACATTATTGGTTTCTGATCTCTTGAGATCTAACACATACTCTTGAAGATATATGTGGAGTCCGCCTCCACCGTTTCCACATCCAGTTCATTCTACTTCTCTACTTCCTTAAGACTAAAAGTACTTCCTAATATTCCTACGACTCATCATAGCAAAATCAAGAACTGAAGGTCCGCCAGAAGGTTGGTACCGAAGGATGAACTGCCAAGGATAAGTTTAAAGAAACTCAACCCAATACCTAGTTCTAGGAGAGAACCAGGAAGACACGATCATAACATACAAAATATTTGAGATGACTCAAGGCCGAGGGACCGATTACCTCAAACTCCTCCTGTTCTTCACCTTTCTCCTTTGTATGGACTGATGAAGCCACTGTGTGGCGAAACGTTTCCTCAATAAAGATACCCAAGTGTTGCACATGTGTCTAACTGATCAACTTGTCGGTTCTCTGAACCATTCATCTACACAGACTACTTTAGTTGAGTCACAGAAGGTTCCTAACAACGCAGATGATCTAGTGGGATGTTAGATTTTCTTTTTGTCACTGAGACGAGGAACGAACTAGATGAAGAGGTGCTCTCTAGTGGCAAATATCATACGAAGTTTTAAGAGTAGGTATGATCGGGATCTGGAGGCAAGGAGTCTTGGCAAACTGATCAAAGGTAGTAACGAGGAGAGCCAGGAGCTACTACATGACTCCTGACAACAAAACCAGGTGAGTACAAACATACACACTATAGGCCTGCCTGGTTTGCAACGGGGACACCTTTAAGGTGTACCCGGCAGAAAGCATTTTCACGCCTTCTCTGAGATATACCTGATAAGACTTCTTGGGATGTCAGTGTCATAATCCGTGCTGCGGGGCCACCAAGCTTGTGATGCTCGCTGAGTGTGTGTGCCATTATCCCTGCTCTAGAGCCTCCACACCTGTGATGTTTGCTGAGTGTGTGATATAATCCCTGCATCGGGGCTACCACAACTATAATGCTCGCTGAGTGTGTTGCAATCCTTGCACTGGTGACACCATATGATGCTCGCTGAGTGTGTCTCAATCCATGCTCCGGGTCCAGAAAGCCTGTGTTGCTTACCGAGTGTGTAACATGATTCGTGCTCCAGGGCACCATACCTGTGATGCTTGCTGAGTGTCATAATCCCCGCTCCAGGGCACCATACCTGTGATGCTCGCTGAGTGTCATAATCCCCGCTTCAGGGCACCGTACCTGTGATGCTCGCTGAGTGTCTCAATCCCTGCTCTGGGGCACTATACCTGTGATGCTCGCTGAGTGTCACAATCCCCCGCTCGGGACACCGTACCTGTGATGCATACTGAGTATATAACATAATCCCTGCTCCGTAACACCTTGTCCAGCATGTCTAAGACTGTGTTAATCTTCCCTTACAACGACCCTAGGACGTTATGGTATGTACCTGTGTTTTAATACGAGGGGAAGCCCCGCCATCACATATGTGTGATCTAATTTTTTTTTTTTTTAGGGAATAGGTGGGCGAGCCAGCGGAAGGTCTAGATCAGATGACCAACAATTCAGCTGGGCGAGGCACCATCTTCTAACAGTATACCGCCACCATCTTCTCCATCATTTATAACAAGAGGAAAAACATGGTAAACATGGGAAAACATGGTAATATTGCATGGTATCAACGATACCATGCAATATTACTTTCCTCTCAAGTATATTTATTTTTACTCCTTAGTCCTTTGAATGAAATTTCTTTTGCACTTAAGAAAATATCAGTCTACGAGCCTGTCAATCTATCTGTTGGTCTATTGATCCACCAAACCATACCATCAATCATTCCACCAGACCATACCATCAATCATTCCACCAGACCATACCAAGAATCATTCCACCAGACCATACCATCAATCATTCCACCAGACCATACCAAGAATCATTCCACCAGTCTACAAGGACGTAATTTTTCTCACAGTGAGCAAAAACATTCAAATTTTGACCCCCCCAAAAAAAAAAAAAAAAAAAAACGAAAAATTTTGAGTTTTTATTTCGCGTGGAAGCGCACTCAAAATTTAATTTGCTGAAAGTATATCATTACATTTAATTCGTCCCCGTTAAGAACATTAAATATGAGAAATCTTCTTACATTATTACGTTTTACTTCACCCAAACTTGTGGTTTGAGAAGCCACTTAAGATAATGTGCCTGCAAGGTAACCAAGATGGTGTCTTCAAGATGGTGTCATAACGATGGTGTCTTCAAGATGGTGTCGCAACGATGGTGTCTTCAAGATGGTGTCGCAACGATGGTGTCTTCAAGATGGTGTCTTCAAGATGGTGTCTTCAAGATGGTGTCACAACGATGGTGTCTTCAAGATGGTGTCGCAACGATGGTGTCTTCAAGATGGTGTCACAACGATGGTGTCTTCAAGATGGTGTCACAACGATGGTGTCTTCAAGATGGTGTCCAACGATGGTGTCTTCAAGATGGTGTCACAACGATGGTGTCGTCAATATACGGTGTTCAAGATGGTGTCTTCAAGACAGGGTCTTCAAGATGGAGTCTTCAAGGCAACAACAAGACGATGACATCAAGAAGTTTTCAGAAAAGCTGATGTGCTTCAAAGAAATATCTAAATTGATGCCGTTGCCAAAAAGACTTTTGTTTTTGTCAAGAGAAAGACTGTATCTTCAAGAGTAATAGTAGTGCCCCTATAAATTACCTCTGGTCTCTCCAGGAAGGATCTTCAGCAGTCTCTCTCCTCTGTTGGAGAGGCCAGAGATCCTCTTTGAGGGCTCCAATCTCTAACTTACCCCCATTGGAGGTATCTTTAAGATACCTCTACAGATGGCCTCTTGGTCATCTGTAGAGGCCGAGGTCATGTATAAAAGAACCACTGATCTCTCCACGAGAGGTATTCTCCAGAGCCAGAGATGGCACTCCTTCACAGAGGCATCAGCTTGTGGAGATTTCACGAGGACTAAGAGAGAGAGAGAGAGAGGTTTCTGGATGCCACTGAGGTTCCCTTGATGCAAGGAATCGGACCCCCCTGTTTCCTTCCCCTTTCCTTACGGGTTTACCACTCCCCTAAACATGACAATCCACAACGTAGCTCTACCTTCTTCAAGAGAGTGAGTTATCTTCAAAAATAAGACGTACTAGCGCCTCCAGAGAGAGAGAGAAAGGAGGAAGGGAGGAAGGGGAGGAGGGGAGGGAGAGAGAGAGAGAGAGAGAGAGAGAGAGAGAGAGAGAGAGAGAGAGAGAGAGAGAGCTTTGCGGCCTCTACTTCATCGCCGACCTCAGGAAGGCTCTCCCATGACATACGATCTCCACCTTTTTTTAATTAAACTTCACTCGTTCTTAAAACTCGTTATTAGTGTCGCTTCTTCCTGAAATTACGCGTCTTCGTCGAATATTTTTTTTTTTTTTTAATGAAAATTTTTGATAACTCTGACAAGCTGCAAAATTATAATAATCTTGATTTATGTAGAGATAATTTGTCATGCATATTTATGTTAGTTTTTTTTATTAATATACACGAGAGCTCATTGAAATTGGTAAACATACAGATCTTCTGGCGCAGCTTAAAGCTCTCCAGTGTTTACGCTTAAAGCTCTCCAGTGTTTACGAGTGCAAACAATTTCCTCATTTTCTTTGTGTACATATGAGCACTTTAAAGCTGCAGAGAGGACTCAGATGACAGGGAACGGCATTATTGTAGCTTCTATCTGTCTGTCTGTCTGTCTGTTTTTCTGTCTGTCCGTCTTTCTGTCTGTCCGTCTATCTGTTTTTCTTTCTGTCTATCTGTCCGTCTATTAGTCTTTCTGTCTGTCCGCCTGTCTGTCTGTCTCTCTGTTTCTGTCTGTCTCTCTGTTTCTGTCCGTCTGCCTGTCTGTGTCTATGTTTCTGTTTGTTCGCCTGTCTGTCTCTCTGTTTCTGTCTGTCTGCCTGTCTGTCTCTCTGTTTCTGTCTGTCTGCCTGTCTGTCTCTCTGTTTCTGTCTGTCTGTCTTCCTCTCTCTCAATATATCTTACCTTGTATAAAATTCCCGCACTTTTAAAATATATTTGTTGGAAAGTCCTTTGGTTCTTTTTCAAGTTGTGACTCAGATACAGTGTCATCCACTTGTAAGTCTTATGTAGGACAAATAAGCAAGGAACTACACGTTTAAATTAAACAACACAAAGAATAAGAACCAATTAACTAGCGAGCGCTTTTTTTTTTTAAACGCGTCAGAATCTGGTTATTCAGATACATGGTGCTGACACCAACAACCTGATGAAGACGAAATACTAAAATATTTCTACTATAAACAATATTCTCTTACAACAGCGTGTGTTGGTATACCAACGCTTTGAGGATCTACCGTGTGTTCCCGACTGCCAGACGCAAGCCACCAGCGCAAGGACTGGTGGAGGTTCGATCCTCCTTCCGCACAGAAATCAACATGCGGTAGTAACGTGTAGTAACGTCTCTCTCATTTGGAGGACGAGCAAGAGTGTAAGACACATAATTTAATAGCTTTTATTTTAAATTAGTCCAAATATTTAAGCACGTCGCTTTCCTGTCAATCAGTAAAGGAATTTTGACGCTTTTACTGTTTTGTAATGCTGCTAGATGTCTTAACATGGTCGATATCTTAACATGGTTAATGTCTTAACACGGTCGATGACTTAAGACGGTCGATGACTTAACATGGTCGATGACTTAACATGGTCGATGACTTCACACGGTGAAGACGTCACGAGGTCGATGGCGTCAAATGTGAAGCGAGTAGCGATTCGTATCCATCTCAGGGATTGGAGTAAGACGCAGCTAATCCTGCACGAGAGTGACACAGAAGGTGACAGTGTCTCCGGGATGCCAGCTCCATCTAAGAAAACCGTGTGGGCTTCACCATTTAAAAAAAAAAAAAAAAAAATTTGCCCACACTATTTTAGAAAATTGTATCCCCGTGGAATCCTACCCATGTAAATTTTCACTGTGGCAGCCTCTGATTATCCTTCATTGACTATTACTTTGGGTTCGATTTATTAAAGAGTTTAAAATCCACCTCTCCGCTTCTACAGTTATTTTTTTTTTTTTGCAAGCATTTCGGGTGCTATTATACCATGATCACATTTCGCGATGGTTTTGGCAAAGTCTGTGTATACTACAAATGCATTTTCTTTGTCTTTCAGTGCATCGGAGACTATGTTAAAATGGTCCAGAAATTGCGGAAGGAGCAATCTAAACACACATTGCCCTGGCTTGTACAATTGTTGTGAAACCATGTGTTAGTAGTGTTAGTAGTGTTAGTAGTGTTAGTAGTGTTAGTAGTGTTAGTAGTGTTAGTAGTGTTAGTAGTGTTAGTAGTGTTAGTAGTGTTAGTAGTGTTAGTAGTGTTAGTAGTGTTAGTAGTGTTAGTAGTGTTAGTAGTGTTAGTAGTGTTAGTAGTGTTAGTAGTGTTAGTAGTGTTAGTAGTGTTATTTATTAAAATTCCAAGAGTTTGATAATGTAGGAGGTCAGTTTTTGGTCAATAGTTTTTGCAATTTCTTTGCTGTCACCTTTGTGGAGTTGGGTTATATTCGTCAGTATTAATGACTGGAATGACTCCCGCGTCCAATCTCCATCAAAATAGGTTATTTAACTTCTCCAAAGTCGAATGGGTTTAGGATTAATGTCAAAAATTTTGATGTTGATAGAGACCTAAGTTTCATTGGTGATAAAATAATTTGGTCTGTCAGTCTCTGCATTGATTAATGGATATAAACACGGTCATATTGTGACTCCAGTATTTCACTAATTTATTTGTTGTTATCATTGTAATATTCTTCTCCTTTAAGCAAGGGTCCAATACGAGATATGTTTTTTTTTGCCCTAGATTTTGCATGAGAAAAAAGGTATTTTGAGTTTCTTTCAGTTTCGTTAATGCCTTAATGTTCTCTCTGTCTTTCATGGATTTTGCATGATGTCGTCAATTTGCCTTCAATCTGTCACTTTTGGTCACTTCAGACAAACTGAGATATCTTCGTTTTCACCTGAAGAACGAGCCTCTCTCTCTCTCTCTCTCTCTCTCTCTCTCACTTCCTCTCTCTAACTTTCATCTCCTCTGAAGCAGCCTTCCAGTGTTATTCATCACATCCTCATGCTATCCTCCCGGCATATTTAAGTCAGGTCGTGATTAATTTGATCCCCGATAATGTAGTTATTGTTGGAATTTAATTTGCTGAATACACCCTTGTTAGTGCTTGTGTTGGGCTGGCCAGGTCTAGTGTATATGCAGGTCTGAACTGCAATTAGGTTGTGGTATGAGTTAGCTGTGTTTGACACCGTTGTGGTCCGTTCCACTACTTGGTTGGATAAGGCCAATATAATATGAGGGAGCGAGAGAGAGAGAGAGAGAGAGATACCTGGGGGTTCTGATGAGTTAGCACTTAACAGTAGCGTTCACTCCCTGTATCCTGGCTAAAGATTGGAGCCACCCTGGCCTGGGAGGGTTACTATTACCAATTTACGATGCCATGAACTGATAGAGTCACGAGGTCTCTACGCTGCCTGACGGGGGACCGTATGGAGACAACCGACGAGGGTGGGGGTACGAGAATAGGGGAAGAAGATAGGAAAAGTTGGTAGGGAAGCACTTCAAGATGGGTGACTAGATAAATTAGCGGGTGAGTGATATAGGAAGAGAACGCCAAGGTTTCTTAACTTGTGAGGTTTGTGGGTTAACACAAAAGATGACCACAAATAACTTTTTCCAAGTACAAATATCGCTGTTTTGCCCTTGTTAGCATTTTGCCGTCGAACGAATGGTGGTGTCCACCCAGCTGGTCACCCCAGTATAGTCGACACTCTCAATAACTCATCCTCCACGTGCCAGTGCCAGTGCATAAACACACATTTCAAAACCAGTAAACTACTCATGTTAAATTAATGGTGAACCATGTAATCAAAGTCTACATATACGTCATTACGAAATACAAACCAAATCGATGAGAGTTACCAAAGTAGCGACGAAGGTTCGTAGAGAGTTTTAGTTTAATATCATTATTATGTACCCCACACCCATGGTGTGGGCGGTAGTCAAAAGATTACAGAGGCACATAATGGGCTCAGGCACTGGGCCGCATAGACTTCGGGAGACTCGACATGGAACATAGAAATCTTCCGATACTGTAACAATCCTCACTGATCCAACAGGTCTATACTGTCTTCGTGAGGTTCTAGTGTCTCTTTTTGGGCCCTACTGTGTGCTGGTTCTTAATTTCTTTTGTTGGGCTCTACTGTTTCTGTTGGGTCCAGCAACCTGTGGTGGGCTCTACTGCCTTTGCTGGGTCTTATTATCCAGGCTGGGCGCTTCTGTTCTTGCTGAGTCCTGCTGTCTGTGTTGTCAGGCCTCCACGTAACTAACTTCAGTGGCCAGACTAGAGGTATGTACCAAAACATCTAGAGCCTATGCGTAGTGTGCATATTCAGAGGTTACATTAGTCCTTGCTTTAATGAGTTAAAGTAACCCTTACGTTACTGCACATGAAAATTCCATTCTTAATTACCCACGTGAAGATGCGTAATAATACCGACAAGATTTGCTCACTATAAAGCTTGATAAAACTCTACCCCCGGGCGAAACGTCGTCCCAGCTAAAGCTCGTTCAACATATTATTTTCATATCCAGGTCTTAAACCTAACAAATTAATGTTGTGAAGCCATTCAGCGCAATCGTTCGTACAAGAGTGCAAGTCTAGGGGCAGGCGCGGCTTTCATGTCAGTACAGTCCGCATGTCAGTAAACAGACCAAGTTAACATTCTTTAACAGAGCAGGCCAGCATGTTAGTATATAGGGCAGGCCAGCATGTCAGTATATAGGGCAGGCCAGCATGTTAGTATATAGGACAGGCCAGCATGTCAGTATATAGGGCAGGCCAGCATGTCAGTATATAGGGCAGGCCAGCATGTCAGTATATAGAGCAGGCCAGCATGTCAGTATATAGGATAGGCCAGCATATTAGTATATAGGGCAGGCCAGCATATTAGTATATAGGGCAGGACAGCATGTCAGTATATAGGGCAGGCCAGCATGTCAGTATATAGGGCAGGCCAGCATGTCAGAATATAGGGCAGGCCAGCATGTTAGTATAGAAGGCAGTCCAGCACGTTAGCATAGAGGGCAGGCTAGCATGTTAATATAGAGGGCAGGCTAGCATGTTAGTGTACAGAGCAGTCCAACATGTTAATAAACAGAGCAGACCAGCATGTTAGTATACAGTGTGGGGGAGACCTACGTGTGGGCGGCACCAGGTGTAGCAGACGGAAACTGGCACCTGTGTGTTCTGGAAAAACAATGATAAGAATGTACATCCCTGAATGACCCCAGATGTAAGTGAAAAATTAAAAAATAATAATAATGATAATTTGAATACTTTTACTACTACTAATAATAATGTACTTCCTAGGACTACTACTGATAAAATAACAATAAAATTAAAAATAAATTAATATTACTACTTCTGTTGATACTGCTACTACTACTACTACTACTAGTACTACTACTACTAGTACTACTACTACTACTACTACTACTAGTACTACTACTACTAGTACTACTACTACTACTACTACTAGTACTACTACTACTACTACTAGTACTACTACTACTAGTACTACTACTACTACTACTACTACTACTACTACTACTACTACTAGTACTACTACTACTACTAGTACTACTACTAATAATAATAAAAATAATAATAATAAAAGTAAACAATATAGTAATTGTAAACAAATAAATATCTATTTACTTTGACTACTAGCAATAGTACTTTTACAACTAATAGAACTGCTTCAACTACTACTACTACTACTACTACTACTACTACTACTACTAATAATAATAATAATAAAAATAATAATAATTTAAATAATACATGAAATTATTGTTAATGAGACATTTGATAAAATAACCTTTCGCCCAAAAGAGGCTTTGTCAAGTTAATAAATAATTTACATAGACACAATGAGCTTATATACGGGAGGGAGATAGAGGGGTGGTGGTGGTGGTATTTTTATTGTGGTGGTGGTGATTGTTGGCAGCGGCGGCGGTGGTGGTGCTGTAGTTTATTGTTGTGGTGATTGTTGGCAGCGGCAGTGGTGATGGTAGTAGTCGTAGTAGTAGTAATTAGTAGTAATAATAGTAGCAGTAGCAGTAACAGTACATAATAATAATAGTAACAGTAGTACTAGAAGTAATAACAGCAGCAAAGGTGTCTCAAGTAATACTGAGGGATGTTTGAGGCAAGATTCACGCTAAATATCTTTGGAATAATAAAGATGCTTTTATTCTGTGTAAAAGTGTTGTCAACCAATATGAAGTTGATAAGTAAGACTGTGCAACACTAGGAATCTTTATTGCCCCTATTTTTCCCAAGGTTGCACATGTGTGTCTTTCTTATCAATCAACATGGAAGTTGGCTCCATGCATTTTGCGCCTGTGTCTGGCTCTGCGTTAACTACCCGGCCAATCTTTCATCTCATAAGGTAGTTAGTGGTGTTCGGATGCGTTGTATAGGTAATCGCATCTATGCGTTCGTTCAGGTGTGTTTCGATGATGGTAGATGTTTCTCAACTGTATATCTTTTCGCATCCCCCTGCTTGGAATATTTCTGTGTGCGAGATTTGGTGAGGTGCTTGACGGAGACGCTGGTGGCGGTGGCGACTTGGGTGTTGCCTCGGGTGAATGCTGTAGAGTCGTAGACACATTTTGAGCAACTTGACGATTAGGGAGGAGTGTGAACGTGCGGAAACTGGTGTTAATGCATGGAAAGAAACAATTTGGAAGACATGAAGAAGGAAAAAGGAACTCAGAAAATGTTTGGTGTATGAAGGTATACTCTTCGTCTAAGAACTCCGGCTGGTGATACAGAAAAACTTATGAATATATGCCTCGTTTGCTCTTGGTGCCCGTACTGGAGAAAAATGAATGAGATCGTGTTTATCAGTAGGCTTTCTGCAGACGCTGAATGCGGGTGAATTAATATCTGTGTAAGAGGACGTCGAGGAACGGGAGTTTGCCACTGGTTTAGTCTTCTGAAGCTAAGTAAACTTGAAGGCTCAACTGCGTTGCCTTCTTTGCAGCTCGTGAAGAACGAAGAGTCTAGGGCTCATGTGGTGCTGTTAGGGATAATGATGTTGAAACAGTCAGGTTCTAAGGGTTCCACGTAAAGATTCACTAGTGGGGAACTGATGAGGGATCCAGTGCTCATCCTCCATATTTGCTAGCAGTGGTTGTCAATGAAAGTGAAATAGTTAAAAATAATGCAAAGTTCAAAAAGTCGTCTGGAGAACTAATAAAGCGAGAGTCGTGGTTGACTCAGTGAAGTTGATGGCCTGCATTTTTGGAAGAAAGAAGTGACGTCCAGACTAGCTGGAGAACTGCCTGCGTGATTATCCCAGAACCAGACACATGGAGGCGACAGTGAATGGAAGGCGCCCTCATATCTGTCTCCATAACTGTTACACACAATGAAAGTGACCGTATTATCTCATATTATAGCAGGAATTCTACGGTGTATCACAACAACACTGCCATCACTTGAGATTCCTTTGTTACAACAACAACAATTACTACCCTCCCTGCTTCCCTATATAATATACTTCAATTCATGTAATTTATATACTAGCTTGACCAAATGCCCGGTGGGAGAAACACTGCCATAAGAAATGTGTCACTAGGTTGCATATGAGTGTATTTACAAAAATACTTATAATAATAATAATAATAACAATAATAATAATAATAATAATAATAATAATATTAATAATAATAATAATAATAATAATAATAATAAACTAGAGATGGTATAATCACATCAGGGCAAGAGATAAAGATATTCCAGGGTTCTTGCAGTATACCTCAGAGTAAAAGAAATTATATAATCTTAAAAGAAGCAAAAGATTTCCCATGTGACATACCCGTGACCGGTTTCAAGGGTTAGTTACCTTTGTAGCCCTACCTTAAGCCAGGCTCTCCTGGCCCCACCCTCCTCTCTCTCTCTCCAAGCCATAAGACGAAGAGGTGGAATGACATGGTTGGCATCAGATGCAACACAGAGTTGGTGGTGAAGACCCCTGGCTTTCTTTCTTTGTAGATTCGCCGGTATAATCGCCCGGACCGGGCCTTTTCCAATAGGTGGCCCGGCCTTGGCTCCCTGTCGTGGGAGTGTCTCATACAAATGTCTACCATGGGAGGAGGTACAAGTACCTCCTCATCTTCTGGGACTAGCTGTCTCCAGGCCTATCCCCATTTCCGCCCCCACGGGGTTCAGATGGAGAAGATAGGCACCTTGGGCTGCCACAAACCCCGCCCGCAAAGGCAGCAAACACTACAAGATCCCTTTGGAGTCACACCCCAGCTTTGGGCATTAAGCCCGAGCGCTGGGGAAGCTCAAGAATGCGTCTTGCCGCGTGTGTTGCTGCTACTACTACTTCACTTGTCCGTTGCACTCTGGGGTCCAGCTATAAGCTAGGTCTGCTGAGGAAGTTATCTGTACATCCCCTGCCAACTTCTGACATCCCTTCTTCCTCTCCCTCTTCTTTACCCTCTCTCTCTTTCTCTTCGCCTCTTCCTCCATCCATCCCTATCATTCCCTAGAAGAAAGAAGAAATAAAAAACTCTGCTTCCTTAACTCAGTCCTTCCCTCCTATTCTTGGGATGCATCCTACCTCATTAGTGAGAGTATTCGACTCTAAATCGCAAGGACACGGGTTCGACTCCCTGGCACGGAAAAACAATTGGGCAATCTCTCCCTACAACCCCTTTCTGTCCACCTAGAAGTAAAAACAGGTGTAAAAGTTTGATCCAGCTGTCGTGGGTCGCATCCAGGGGGGTAAAACTGTGTTTAGAAAACTCCTGTACCTGCTGGAAGTAGGTACCAGCGTACCTAATGATGTTAATTAAAAAAAATCTTTCTTCCCTTCCATCCTCTTCCCTTCCATCATTCTTTCTTCCCTCCCTCCCTCCTTCCTTCCTTCCTCCACGCTCCTGTCAGCGTTAATGACCATAATATATGTTTCAAAACAACACATTCATTCCTAGGGCGTAGCTGGGTGTCATGCACGCCGCAGGAGGGACGGGGGGTCTTCATCCCACGTTCCTGTACCGGCATGACACACGTTCGGTACTCCGGGAAAGTGTAAGGAACGGATAGAAACGTAGTTTTTTTTTCCAAGAGCATCACATACGTTCTGGGCTCTTGGGAGAAGTAAAACGTGCCTTACATCACGTTCCAGCATCAGCGTAATAAACGTTCAGTTCTCTGGAGAAACGTAAGGAACGGCCCAAAACACATGTTCCTACTCAAGCACGTACGTTCAGGCTCGACGGGGAGGTAAGGAACGTGCTTTATTGCGCTTTTCTACACGAGAATGACATCTGTTTATTTCTGGAGGAAGAGATACTGAAGTTGGTGGTAGTGGTGGAGGATGAGGCAGTGCTGCTGGTGTTATGGTGGTAGTGGTGGAGGATGAGGCAGTGCTGCTGGTGTTATGGTAGTAGTGTTGGAGGAAGAGGTGTTGTTTGTATGATGGTGTTGGAAGAACAGATGGTGGCATGATGGTAGTGTTGGAAGAGGTGTTAGTAGGATGGTGGAAGTGACTGAGGAAGAGGTGACGGTGGTATGGTGATAGTGTAGTGTTTGAGGAAGGAGTGATGATGTTATGGTGGCAGTATTGGAGAAGAAGTGCTAATGTTGATGGCAGTGACAACTGGTATTGATGCAATTAACAAACTTCGGCTTGGTCGGGGATCGAACCCGTGTTACTTTAGCCCTCTTCGTGGGAAGCAAGTCAAGATTCACGACGCTCTAACCACACTGTGTACTTTGCCTTGATTCCCACGAGGCGTGCTGAAGTAACACGGGTTCGATCCCCGGCCAAGCCGCAGTTTATTAATTACATATATCCCTCCCTCTCTCTCTCTCTCTCTGAGAAAAGCGATTTCTCTCGATTCGAACTTAAAACAGCAAATCCATGAAACATCTACAACTCCAAACCTAATATAAAAGAAACAAAATGACTTCTGAGGTCCAATCTACACGTCGATTATCGACTCTCTGTAAAGAGAGAAAAAAACCTTCTTTGCATTTTTATGACCGAACACTTAATCAGACTCCGGTGGTCTGAGTTCCTAAACTTTGTGTTTACAAAGTGTAATTCGCCAGTGACGTCATGCTGGGGGGCGTTGCCAACGTCATTAAAGTTAAGTGGGGGGTTTGTGTTTAGACAAATGGTCCAATTACCGCCTCGTTTGGCCCCCCCTCCTCCTCCTACCGTGGCCGATAATATATGCCTCCTCGGGAATCGGCAGCCTAATTTGTCTTGTATCGACCGCTGTCGCCGATAAACAGCGGAAACGATAAACTGATTGATTCACGGGGCGACAGCTAGTTGCGTGAGTGACGTCACCGGCCGGGACTCTGTCCTTACCTCCCACATGCTAGGCTGGGGGAAAATGATCAGCTGGGGGAATGAAAAGCTGGGGAATGATCAGCTGGGGGAATGATCAGCTAGGGAAATGGTCAGCTGGGGAATGATCAGCTGGAGGGAATAATCAGCTGTGGAGAATTATCAGCTGGGGACTGATGACCTGGGAGAATGATGAGCTGGGGAATGATGAGCTGGGGAATGATGAGCTGGGGAATGAGTTGGGGAATGAGCTGGGGGAATGGTCAGCTGGAGAATGATCAGCTGGGAAAATGAATGACAACTTATTCAATGAAATTAAATATTATAAAATAAATCCTTCAATAGCATTCTCTTAAGTACTTATTTATAAGAACTACTGAACTACTGATACACACAGTGTATAATACAAGGCGAGATGTAAAGCTCACAGTGTATATACCTAGTGAGCATTAACTTGATTGCTTGTTTTAGTGTCTTGAGAATTGTTGTGACCTTGCTGACCCTCACGCAGTCGATGTGTTGTTTTATTTAAAGCCGTTCAACAAACCAACAAGAATATGTGTGAGTGTGTGTGTATGTGTGTATGTGTGTGTGTGTGTGTGTGTGTGTGTGTGTGTGTGTGTGTATGTGTGAGTGTGTGTTTGTGTGTGAGTGTGTGTTTGTGTGTGAGTGTGTGTGTGTGTGTGTGTGTGTGTGTGTGTGTGTGTGTGTGTGTGTGTGTGTGTGTGTGTATGAAAGATTTTTTGCTAGACACAATAAAGCATTGCAGCTTATCGTGTACACCGTCACGGTTAAAGTCACTGAATAGTTTTCATTTTCTCTCTCACTGGTCACTGGTCACTGGTCACTGGTCACTGGTCACTGGTCACTGGGCTCTGGTCACTGGGCTCTGGAAACCAGTTTACATACAAACTTCAACTGTTCCGCCGTGGAAGACTGGAGGAAATGAAGACTGTAACAGAGTACAGGACAAACTTAAATCTCGCATTCAAGGGTCACGACAATGTTGACATTGCTTACTGCAACCAAAAATGATAGGTTCTATCAGTTTAAAACGTTCAGAACAAGAGATGCTTCGTCATTAATTATATTCCTTAAGTCAATTGTTCTCTCCAGACTGGACTACTGCTGTATACTGACGACCACCTTCAAGTCAGGCGAGACCGCTCAGCTGGTAAACGTACAGAAAACGTTCACACTTAATCAAGCATCTGAACTTTTGGGAGCGCTTGAAGTTCCTTTAACTGTATTCCTTGTAACGTAGGCGAGAAAGGTACACAATAATTTACACCTGGAAAATCTTTGAGGGACAGATTCCAAACCTGAACACCGAAATTTCTTTGTATGACAACAAGATACTATTCAGACGGTGCAAAATACCTCCAATAAAGACCAGGGGGCGCGACTAATACACTAAAACGGAACTTGATGAGTGTCAGAGATCCCCTCCTTCCATGCACAGTTACCAACAAACCTCTAGCGGTCTTCAAGAGGGAACTGGACAAGTTCCTCAAATCAGTGTCTGATCAACAAGTGTCTGGTTCGTACACTGGACTGCATGCGGCCAGTAGTAACAGCTTGGTTGATCAGGCTTTGATTTCCAGGAGTCCTAACCTGGGACCGGATCGCGGGCGCGTTGACTCCAGAATCGTCCATCAGGTAACCTTCAGAATCGTTATTAGAAGCGATGTTCATGCATCTTATCAAGGCTACAGTGCGTAGTGAGGGTACAGCTGTAAGCACTGGTACAGTTCCATACAGGGACTTATGACCCGCAATGACACATATCTGACTCTAAAATCGAATTTGAATTCAAGTTAAAACTGATGAAGACAGGTCTCGAAGTCTCTAGGTGACTGAAAAAAGGCATCACCTAGATGATGTTGATGTGGCGGAGACTAACGCAATACACAGCTTCAAGAGCAGGTATAATAAACCCCCAAAAAGAAAGAAGTAATACAGATCAAAGTAGTTAAGGAGAAGGGGACAGGAGCTGAGTCTCAACCCCCTCCCCCCTGCAAAAACATCGTGAGTAGGAGTGACATTTCTACCTGACTCGATTTTTCATTCCACACAACCTCAAGAAGCACACACACACACAAAAAAAAAGTCTTTGTTATGTTTCTAACTTGGCAACTTTGGTTAACAAAAAATATTCCGTTAATTAACCTAAGTTATTTATCGAGAGTTTTGAAGAAAATCTTGACGGAGTTGCCCACAAAACTGAAGGAGGTTCTTACTGCCTTACTAGTGAAGTAGTCCCTTCCTCAGGTGGAGGAGGAAGAGGCAGAGGAGGCCCCGTGGATCCATCGGTTGTTGTCTCCTCGGGGCAGTGACAACTGGGTCCACAGATCCTTCCATTCTTAATCTTAAATCTCATATTATATTATATATATATATATATATATATATATATATATATATATATATATATATATATATATATATATATATATATATATATATATAAAGCCTGTTCTTCAATACGTTCTCAATAAATCCTCTTTTATCCTATTAATCCCTTCTTCTTTCACGGATCCCTTCTGTGTCTCAGTAATCCCTACTCTGAACTGCAGTGGGCCCGGAGTCTTATTTTCTGAGGAAATCCCTCTTCCTCATTTGTTCATCAATCACACTGTCTTTATAAAGCTAGTGTCACTTTCTAACATACTGTTTTAAGCAGAATTCTCGATACACTTCATTTAGATTCAAGTTAGTTTAGGATGCTTAGGCTGGTTTGGATAAGACTGAGATGGTTAAGTTTAGTTACATAAGACTGTAGTCTATAAGCCAAATCTACCCACTTGTAACACTGATAAATACAACAATGCATAAAGGCAATAAATTTTTTTGAAAGGCTCAGGACACAATGAGGATTGTCTTATCTTTACTCGCTAGCAGCTACGTCTGGGGGTGACGTCAAAAAGCTGCGTCTGCAGCGACGTCTGCAGCAACTTCAAAGGGCTATGACAAGAAGTTTCGTTCCAGTACCAGGTTTTACCCCTGCATTTATTCCACAAATAAATACAAACCATAACACACACACACACATACACACACACACACACACATGAACTGCTGTCACCCTGAGATTACGATTCTCTGGGCATAATCTCACTCCTTTGTGTCAGAGTCTTTCCGTGATAACTAATCTCGTGTGTGTGTGTGTGTGTGTGTGTGTGTGTGTGTCACTACGTGGTTGCAGGGGTCGAGTCACAGCTCTTTTGTGCGTGTGTGTGTACTCACTTATACGTGGTTACAGGGGTCGAGTCACAGCTCCTGTGTGTGTGTAAGTAAGCCCCCCTTTCTCTGACCTACAACTCTCTTAATCAGTCTCCCTCTACATTATCTGTCTCTCTCTCTGGAACACCAATCTTCCTTCTTTTCCTGTCCTTATCTTTCTCTTTAAATTTCCAAAATCTCTCTCAGTTATTGCTACCGTCCTTCACAATTTTGCTCCAGTCTTCGGTTACTTCTCTCTCTCTTTAATTCTTTATTTCTACTTCCTTTCTGTTTAGTATCTTATTATGTATCCTTACATTCTCCCTTTTCTTTCTTCCTCTCGCTTGCCTCTAATCCTTCTCAACGTTCATCCCTTTTCTGGAGATCTCTTTCCTTTTTATTTTATATTTTTTTTTCATTTTCTTTGCGGTGATAAGACCCCCCTGCGAGAAGTGAGCGGGGAAGGCGGCTAGCGGCAGGTTGAGAGCGTGGGTCGTAGTGATGGAGTGAGGCGGGCGGTGGAGCAGTGTGGAGGAGGCGGGCGGTGGGAGGTGGATGGAGTGAGGCGGGCGGTGGGGGGAGGTGGAGGGAGTGAGGCGGGCGGTGGGGGGAGGTGATGGAGTGAGGCGGGCGGTGGGGGGATGGATGGAGTGAGGCGGGCGGTGGGGGAGGTGGATGGAGTGAGGCGGGCGGTGGGGAGGTGGATGGAGTGAGGCGGGCGGTGGGGGAGGTGGATGGAGTGAGGCGGGCGGTGGGGAGGTGGATGGAGTGAGGCGGGAGGTGGGGAGGTGGAGATGATGAGGCGGGCGGTGGGGAGGTGGATGGAGTGAGGCGGGCGGTGGGGGAGGTGGATGAGAGTGAGGCGGGCGGTGGGGGGGAGGTGGATGGAGTGAGGCGGGCGGTGGGGGAGGTGGATGGAGTGAGGCGGGCGGTGGGGAGGTGGATGGAGTGAGGCGGGCGGTGGGGGAGGTGGATGGAGTGAGGCGGGCGGTGGGGGAGGTGGATGGAGTGAGGCGGGCGGTGGGGGAGGTAGATAGAGTGAGGCGGGTGGTGGGGGAGGTGGATAAAGTGAGGCGGGCGGTGGGGGAGGTGGATGGCGTAGTGAGGCGGGCGGTGGGGAGGTGGATGGAGTGAGGGGGCGGTGGGGGAGGTGATGAGTGAGGCGGGCGGTGGGGAGGTGATGGGAGCGGCGGTGGGGAGGTGGATGGGTGAGGCGGGCGGTGGGGAGGTAGAAGAGTGAGGCGGGCGGTGGGGGGGGATGGATGAGTGAGGCGGGCGGTGGGGGAGTAGATAGAGTGAGGCGGGGGTGGGGAGGTGGATGAAGGAGGCGGGCGGTGGGGGAGGTGGATGGAGTGAGGCGGGCGGTGGGGGAGGTAGATAGAGTGAGGCGGGCGGTGGGGGAGGTGGATGGAGTGAGGCGGGCGGTGGGGGAGGTAGATGAGTGAGGCGGGCGGTGGGGGAGGTGGATGGAGTGAGGCGGGCGGTGGGGGGAGTGGATGGAGTGAGGCGGGCGGTGGGGGAGGTAGAAGAGTGGGGCGGGCGGTGGGGGGAGGTGGATGGAGTGAGGCGGGCGTGGTGGGGAGGTAGATGGAGTGAGGCGGGCGGGTGGAGGGAGGTAGTGGATGGAGTGAGGCGGGCGGTGGGGGGTGGATGGAGTGAGGCGGGCGGTGGGGAGGTAGATAGAGTGAGGCGGGCGGTGGGGGAGGTGGATGGAGTGAGGCGGGCGGTGGGGGGAGGTGGATGGAGTGAGGCGGGCGGTGGGGGAGGTGGGTGGAGTGAGGCGGGCGGTGGGGGAGTGGAGGGGGAGGGGGGGTGGGGGAGGTGGATGGAGTGAGGCGGGCGGGGGGGGAGGTAGAGTGAGGCGGGCGGTGGGGGGTAGGTGGTGGGTGGGGGGGGGGGGTGGTGGGGGGAGGGGGGTGGGGGAGGTGGGGGAGGGGGGGGTGGGGGGGTGGGGGGGGTGGGGGAGGTGGATGGAGTGAGGCGGGCTGTGGGGGAGGTGGATGGAGTGAGGCGGGCGGTGGGGGAGGTAGATAGAGTGAGGCGGGCGGTGGAGGGAGGTAGATAGAGTGAGGCCGGCGGTGGGGGAGGTGGATAGAGTGAGGCGGGCGGTGGGGGGGGTAGATAGAGTGAGGCGGGCGGTGGAGGGAGGTAGATAGAGTGAGGCGGGCGGTGGGGAGGTAGATAGAGTGAGGCGGGCGGTGGGGGAGGTAGAAGAGTGAGGCGGGCGGTGGGGGAGGTAGATAGAGTGAGGCGGGCGGTGGGGGAGGTAGATAGAGTGAGGCGGGCGGTGGGGGAGGTAGAAGAGTGAGGCGGGCGGTGGGGGAGGTAGATAGAGTGAGGCGGGCGGTGGGGGGCGGAGGTGGATAGAGTGAGGCGGGCGGTGGGGGGGAGGTAGATAGAGTGAGGCGGGCGGTGGGGGGGGAGGTAGAAGAGTGAGGCGGGCGGTGGGGGGGAGGTAGATAGAGTGAGGCAGGCGGTGGGGGGGAGGTGGATAGAGTGAGGCGGGCGGTGGGGGGGAGGTGGATAGAGTGAGGCGGGCGGTGGGGGGGGAGGTTTATGGAGTTGGGCGGGCGGTGGGCGTCCTTGCCACAACTTGGGCCACTAACTTCACCTTTATGGAAAGGATCCGCCCACAAGCCCTGAGAAAAGTTGGTGGGACAACAACAGTTTTGTGGGAGGACGAGTTGCTGGGGCAGGGAAGAGGGAGCTCCGTTGTGGGAGAAGAGAAGGGGCACTACAGAAAGGGATGGGAGAGACTATGCCCCTTTCCTCTTCCTCCTCCTCCACGATCTCTGTTTCTAATCTTATCTTGTATCTCTTATTCTTTCCAGCATTTCTTTTTTTATTCCTACTGATTCCTGGGTGGTATTTCTTGTTGGTTCTTTCTCTCTGGCTTCCCTTGTTGTGAGTTCCCTCCTTCGGTAGTTCCTTTACTAGATGATTTCCACCTATCTGTCTCTTCTTCCGTCTCTCTTTCTGGATCCCTTTTCCTTCTTCAGTCTCTCTCTCTCTCTTTCTCTCTATCTCTCTCTCTCTCTCTCTCTCTCTCTCTCTCTCTCTCTCTCTCCCCTAGTTTCCCCTTCCTCGGCTCTTTCTCCTGTCTCAATCTTCCTTGCAAGGAATGAGAACATTCAGTCGTATATCTTCATTCCTCAACATTTTGCTGCAACATAGTTAGTAAAATGTTCAAGACCTGGGTCGCCTAACCAAGATTGGGGTCACCTAATGTGACGTGGATTACCTAGCAAAAACCTGGGTCACTAGGAATCACTTAGCCAAGACCCGGGCCACCTAGCCAGGACTAGGTATCACCTAGCCAAGACCTGGGTCACCTAGCCAGGACTAGGTATCACCTAGCCAAGACCTGGGTCACCTAACCAGGACTAGGGATCACCTAGCCAAGACCTGGGTCACCTAACCAGGACTAGGGATCACCTAGCCAAGACCTGGGTCACCTAACCAGGACTAGGGATCACCTAGCCAAGACCTGGGTCACCTAACCAGGACTAGGGATCACCTAGCCAAGACCTGGGTCACCTAACCAGGACTAGGGATCACCTAGCCAAGACCTGGGTCACCTAACCAGGACTAGGGATCACCTAGCCAAGACCTGGGTCACCTAACCAGGACTAGGGATCACCTAGCCAAGACCTGGGTCACCTAACCAGGACTAGGGATCACCTAGCCAAGACCTGGGTCACCTAACCATTACTAGGAATCACCTAGCCAAGACCTGGGTCACCTAAACATTACTAGGGATCACCTAGCCACCTCTGCACTGTATAATCTTCAACTACAATAAAAGACCTCAAATACCCTCAGTTTTTTACTCCACATATTTCTAAAACTGATCATGTGTCGGAACCCTCCCCCCTTCCCCCCACACACACACATTTAGAAAACTAGTACATGGAAGAGCTACAAACATCCCAGCGCTTATAAAAGATAAATAATAGCGAAAAGCTGAAAATACTTAAGACAGTCACAGTGGCTAAAAATATATATAATAACATATAATATTACTAAAGGATGTCAAAGAACAGATGAAGAAGGATAACAGGAGGCTACAAGTATAAATTAAGATAAAAGCGAAGCCAATGGAAGTGGTGGCAGTAAGTGCTAGAACTAGTGCCATTTAAAAAAAATTATATGTTGAGCATATTAATGAAAACAGGACAACACGAGCATGACTCTGCTCCTATAGCCACACACAGGTATAGGAACTACAAATAGGTACTTACTCGCATACATACAGGGCTGTTAGGAAGTGTCTTTTCAGCCTCAAGGCAGTCAGGAAGTGGAATGACATAGATGAGAAGGTGCAGGCAGGCACCATACACAGTTTTAAGGACAGATACAGCAGAACCCCATGAGGTAGGACACTTGTGAAAGCAATCGCATGAGGTTAAGAGGTGAGGCCAGGAGCTGAGACTCGAACCCGGCAAATACAAACAGGCGAGCACACTACATGGCTCTTAACCAGGTAGGTTTCAAGACTGTAAGTTGGCCTTAATGAACGTTTACTGAGGAAACAGGAAGACAGGTGAGCAATGGAAGAGACGGCGGAGAGGATTAGGAATACCAGAAACTGGAAGAGGAAGAGTATGAAGAGGAAGCGGTGGCTCCTCTATCTCTTCTACTTCCTCCTTCTCTTCCTTCTCCTCCTTCTCTAACAATAAGAAGAAAAAACTTTAATAAAGACGAAAAGACGTACAGAGAAAGATAAAGTACAGGAAGTACACGTGAAGACATAAGCAAGACGTAAGAGGTAAATATCAATACGAGATATAATATGGCAGAGAAGAAAATACAAACGAAGAGAAGAGGAAGTAAAAGTGGAGAAAGTGCAAGCGAGATGGCGGAGGAAGACCTGGAGGAGCAGACAAGAGACCGATGAGGAGGAACTAATAAAGAAGGAGGGGAGATAAGAGATGACGAGTAAGGAGGAGGAGGAGAAGGAGGAGGAGGAAGAGGAGGAGATTACCTCCCCCCCACAGTGATAACAACATTACCTCCCACATCAAAGTCTCATTTCGAGAGTCATTATCATGCCCCGTCTCAAGCTATTCTTTTCTCAGCGCCACCAACTGCGTCAGCTCTGCGGGGCGCTAGCCACCAAGCACACACGTCAATATACGCACACACGTCAATATATGCACACCACCCAGTACACGTGCACACTAGTATACACACTCCAGCCTATATATGCACACAAGTCATTGTAAATAAACAGGCAAAAGTTCCAAGGCACCTTGAGTAGGATGCAAAAGTGGTCAGAAAAGTGGCTACTGGAATTCAATCAGGATAAGTACAAATAAATTAGAATACAGAAAAAAGGAAACTGGCTACGGAGTACAGTCTGAGAAGGAAGACGCCAGAGGCATCACACGACCATAAAAATCCGAGTGTGCATCACACCGAGTATATCATTACAGGCCCATGTTATCCATATACCTTTACTTGGCTCATGTCAAGTTGGCTAACACAAGAACTCAGGACTTCATATACGGAATGTATGAAGTGCATCTTGAGTCTGCAGGACGAGCAGACACTTGCACATGATCTTCATTTCCAGGTGGTGACTTGGTTAATGTACAGTAGCTCCAGGATTCCGTTCCAGGCAGTGAGTTCTAGTTTTCCTTTCCAGGCGGCAACTTAAGCAACATTAATAACAATAATAATAATAATAATAATAATAATAATAATAATAATAATAATAATAATAATAATAATAATAATAATAATCTTTATTTCTACAGACCGTAGCTGACATCAACGACATTCTATATAAAAAGCCCCTGATTATGCAGAGCATTTCGGGCAAATTAGGATGCATCCCCAGGATGCAACCCATACGTCAGCTAACACCCAGGAACCTATTTACTGTTAAGTGAACAAGGACAGCAGGTATCTTAAGGAAGCACTCCACCCGTACCGGGAATCGAACCACGGAGCTCAGTGTGTGAGCTGAGTGTGCTACCAGCCGAGCTACGAGACACAACCTTCACCTTCTGTCGTCTTTTGCAATTTGTTTTTGTCTCATTTTAAATGTACACTTAATTTTACTACCCAGCATTCTTGCGCCTCTTATCTTCCTTTCCATTCTCTCTCTCTAAATTTTCCCCTTCCTACAGCTCAAAATATATTCCATTCCGGGTTTCCTTTCCACCGTCGCAGTATCCCGTGACTTACTTTGTCACTGTCTCTGTATCTACATTCTCAGTACCAGGGTCTCTGGTTAATGGGGTTTAAAGTCTATCTACTTCACTAGGGGTAATTAAGGCCACACGTAACCTTTCCTCTACCCGACAAGAATACTCTAATCCCTAAAATGGGGAATAAAGTAAACTCTCAGCATATACACGCTGAGAGAAATACGCCTTTGGGTGTAATATATCCTGTCTTCTACGGTCTCTACATCTCCCTATTCTTTCCATGGTCTCAGCAGCCGTCAGTTTTTTCAACGTCTCTTCACTCCCATTAACATTTTTAGTGTCTTTATGCAACCCTTGATCCCACTTGCCTGTATCTCTGGAATCCGTATTTTCCAGCATCTCTGCCTTTCCCGCGTTCATTTTTTTTTGTTTGCATTGCTTCAGCACTTTCCATTTCCCAACCAACTTCCATTCCAGCCTTTCTATATTCCCTCCCACCTTTTGTTTGAACTTTTGTGCACCCTAGGCTTCCTCTTCAGTGATTCTGTAACCTCAAATTCCTTTCCAGCATCTTTGGAACTCGAGCCTTCCTCACCAATGTTTCTGAATTTTAGTCTTATATGCCAGTGTTTCCGCACCCCCAGCCTTCCTTTGCAGTGTTTATACACTCCAGCATTCCTTTTCCAGCGATTCCAAACCTCAGTCTTTCTTTCCAGCGAATATATACACACACCAGCCTTTACTTTCCAGTGTTATGTATCACTGTGCCTTCTGTTATTATTCCCAATTAACGCACTGGTGTTTCACTTTATGTTGGCGTTCAAGCACCTCTGATGATCCAACATTTAAGCGCTTAGAATTTCAGTTCTGGTTTGGGTGTAGCGATGTGCACAATGGTGGGGTTAAAACTCGGAGGATATTTTTCCATTAGCCAAGCGTAATTGCATTCCGCGGGCCTTTTTTGGTCTGGAGTTTTCCTCTCGAACACTGCCCTAGTTGGTAGGCCATATTTTTGTAGGCTGTTACGTTCTAAAACATCTTTTATAATTTTGATAATTACTCCCTTACACTTTATTGCAGCGTTATTCTATTTTTTTTTTTAGTTTCATCATGTTTTAACCAATAAAATTTTGGCTCTCGCTGCTAGTCCGAGAATTATATATTTTTTTCTTTGACATTTTAACTGAAGGCTCCAAGTGGACTTATTTGCATTTATATTCTGAATAAACCCAGTAACCAAAGGCACTTCCATTTCTTGGCATCCTTCCTCCTTCCCTTCCTCCTCCTTCTCTTCCTTCTCCTTCTCCTGCTCCTGCTCCTCCTCTTCGTCCTCAATGAAACTCCTTACCTCTTCCCTTGTCCCTCATTTTAACTTTACACCTTTTATTTGCCACCTTCTTTTCCAGCGATCACCCATTTCCATGCCATTCCCTTTACTTACCATCACTCACCCATTTCCTTGTAATTCCCCTTACTTCCCAACACTCACTGTCTCCGCTGAACTTCCTGTTCCTGCAAGGGCTTCCCGTTTCCTTGGTCACTGTCGTTGTTGCATTGCCGTTGACACCTTCTGTTTCTGCAACCCTTCCACCTCTTTCCTTGCAGCTTCCCTTCCCGAAATATCATCTTCCTTCCTTCCTTCCTTCCTAGGACCACTTCTTCGTATCGGTCTCCTTTGTGAGGGGCTAAATGTTACCTGTTAACGGTCTCGAGAATCATCGCCCCCGCGGCCTGGTCACACACCAGTCCTCGTAATTTCCAAAGGAAATATGTACTCCAGAATGCATAACTAGAAGGTTGTAAGCTTTACTGATTATTCTAAATGTTCAAGAGACAGAAAGAAAAGACCAGCAATTCTCTTAGAGAACAACACGATGAACTGATTGAAAATAAGTGCCTGACCAGCCGGGTTGCGGTTGGATAGCGTGCTGCTAGCAGTAACAGCCTGGCTGATCAGGCCTTAATCCTCCAGGAAGGCTGGTCTAGGACCGGGCTGTAGGGGCGTTTACTTACGGAAACGTCCTTCAGGTATGACAGGACCATTGTGACCAAAGAGATGCGTGAATGAGGTGCAGATGATGTAAGTACATCATACACACACACACACACACACACACACACACACACAGGGATAGACTGAGAGGCTGGAAATAGGTACACGAGGTCACATAAATTACACACACACTTGATTCCAGGAATATCAGTAGGTATTTCTTCTGAACGAAGAAGTAATGGAGGCAGACTCCATACATAGTTTTAAAAGTAGGTATGACAGGGCCCATGAGGCTAGGACGGAGTAAATCTGGCAAGCGGAAGGCTAAGAGAAAGGGTCAGGAGCTGAAACTCGACTCCCTGCAACCACAAACAAGTGAGCACACAGATAAAAATCAAACATGACATGTCCCAACCTGATCATGAGAAAGGAGCATAAAAAACTGAAATAAAAGCATCGGTACTTTTTCTCTTTATTTAATAAAGTTCTGGACCAATGAATATGTAGATTGTATCCACGGCAGCCATGTTCCCTCCTGGGATGACTCGTGTGTGTGTGTGTGTTTGTGTGTGTGTGTGTGTGGTGTGTGTGTGTGTGTGTGTGTGTGTGTGTGTGTGTGTGTGTTTGCAGGGGTCGAGTCACAGCATCTTGGCCCCGTCTTTTTCGCTAGTTGCTACTAAGTCACTCTCTCCCTGCTCTGGTAAATTAGACACATATGCAACACTTGGGTATCTTTATTGAGGAAATGTTTCGCTACACAGTGGCTTCATCAGTCCATACAAAGGAGAATCGTGAAGAACAGGAGAATGAGGTGGTCAGTCCCTCAACCTTGAGTCGATGTTGTCAGTCCATCAATCTTGAATAGAATACAACATATGAGCGTAGAGGAAGCTTATATACTGTAGACAGGAGAGGTGCAGCAGTTGTAGGAGGTGTCACATTTGTCCAATGTGGAAGTAGGTCGTGCCCAAGGAATAGGCAAGCGAGAAATCCCTGTATTAAGATACCAAGATGTTGCAGTGTCAGACAGGATGTAAATGAATGGTTCAGAGAACCGACGAGTTTGGTCTGATGAAGCCACTGTGTGGCGAAACGTTTCCTCAATAAAGATACCCAAGTGTTGCATATGTGTCTAATTTACCAAACTCTCCCTGCTCTATTCATAAGAGTGTTCCGCTTCCTGACAACTCTAAGGCTAAAGAAATACTTCCTAACATTCCTATGAGTCACCTGAGTTTTTAACTTCCAGTTTGTACTCTTGTTTCTGTGTGTGTGTGAGAGAAAGAGAGAGAGAGAGAGAGAGAAAGAGAGAGAGAGAGAGAGGAGAGAGAGAGAGAGAGAGAGAGAGAGAGAGAGAGAGAGAGAGAGAGAGAGAGAGAGGAGAGAGGAGAGAGAGAGAGAGAGAGAGAGAGAGAGAGAGAGAGAGGGGGGTGGAAAGAGAGAGAGACTACACTCTGGCTGTACCCTTCTCAAGAACATCATTTCTTCTGAGATCATTTATTCCTAGGACGTTTCGAGTCTGGAACATGTTCATACAGCATAATGGTCAACTGACTGGAGCCATCTGGCCCACAGATGGCTCCAACTTCTTCGTATTCTCTATTTGTAGGTCTCATAACAATAAAATAGGTTTTCAAGTGAGCTGATGTAAGTAACAGCTCTTAACTTGTCAATAAAAGCTGGAACACTTAACCTAACCTTGTAAAACCCTCGTGTGTACAAAAAAATAAGGGAGAGAGGGGATTCACTCCAGCTCCACCACTGGTGTCGTTCATCTCCACTACACTCCAGCTCCACCACTGGTGTCGTTCACCGCCATTACACTCCAGCTCCACCACTGGCGTCGTTCACCGCCACTACACTCCAGCTCCACCACTGGCGTCGTTCACCGCCACTACACTCCAGCTCCACCACTGGCGTCGTTCATCGCCACTACACTCCAGCTCCACCACTGGCGTCGTTCATCGCCACTACACTCCAGCTCCAGCACTGGCGTCGTTCATCGCCACTACACTCCAGCTCCACCACTGGCGTCGTTCACCGCCACTACACTCCAGCTCCACCACTGGCGTCGTTCATGGCCACTACACTCCAGCTCCACCACTGGCGTCGTTCACCGCCACTACACTCCAGCTTTACCACTGGCGTCGTTCACCGCCACTACACTGCAGCTCCAGCACTGGCGTCGTTCACCGCCACTACACTCCAGCTCCACCACTGGCGTCGTTCATCGCCACTACACTCCAGCTCCACCACTGGCGTCGTTCATCGCCACTACATTCTAGCTTCACCACTGGCGTCGTTCACCGCCACTACACTCCAGCTCCACCACTGGCGTCGTTCACCGCCACTACACTCCAGCTCCACCACTGGCGTCGTTCACCGCCACTACACTGCAGCTCCACCACTGGCGTCGTTCACCGCCACTACACTCCAGCTCCACCACTGGCGTCGTTCACCGCCACTACACTGCAGCTCCAGCACTGGCGTCACACACCGCCACTACACTCCAGCTCCACCACTGGCGTCACACACCGCCACTACACTCCACCTCCACCACTGGCGTCGTTCACCGCCACTACACTGCAGCTCCACCACTGGCGTCACACACCGCCACTACACTCCAGCTCCACCACTGGCGTCGTTCACCGCCACTACACTGCAGCTCCACCACTGGCGTCACACACCGCCACTACACTCCACCTTAACCACTGACGTCGTTCACCGCCACTACACTGCAGCTCCAGCACTGGCGTCACACACCGCCACTACACTCCAGCTCCACCACTGGCGTCACACACCGCCACTACACTCCACCTCCACCACTGGCGTCGTTCACCGCCACTACACTGCAGCTCCACCACTGGCGTCGTTCACCGCCACTACACTGCAGCTCCACCACTGGCGTCGTTCACCGCCACTACACTGCAGCTCCACCACTGGCGTCGTTCACCGCCACTACACTCCAGCTCCAACACTGGCGTCACACACCGCCACTACACTCCAGCTCCAACACTGGCGTCACACACCGCCACTACACTCCAGCGGAGCCCAGGGCGTGGGGCCGCCCCTTAAAACATGACAGGTAAATACCCGAGCTGAGGCAGTTTTACTGGGCATAATGGAAAGTCAATGAGCAGGATTAAAAATATCGGAGCCTCCATCAGCCTCAGCACCGTGGATCAAGTCTGCTGCTGAAGGACGGAGACGAACACACGCACACACAAACACACACACACACACACACACACACACACACACACACACACACACACACACACACACACACAGCTGTTCCCGTACACACATATCTTCCTTGTCGGAGACCACAGGTTCGATCCTAAAGCGTTACACACATTTTTTTTTTTTTGGTGGGAAACATTGCAAATTTAATATAGATAAATGCCATGAAATAGAAGTGGCAGAAATTGAAATCCGGCTACAGTGCTCCACTACTCTGTTTCTGTGCAAACGAGCGCTAACCCACGTTAACGTTAATCCACTTGCACGGAGTTTCATGCCATTTGTTTCATGTAATTTTGCCACTTTGCTCTTCTAAAAGATCTTCATGATAGAATATTTCATATTTGTTTAGTAACAAAAAAAAACCTCGCATGTGGTCACCTTTGTCTAGTATGAAGGTTACATCTGGGATCACCTTTGTCTAGTATGAAGGTTACGTCTGGGATCACCTTTGTCTAGTATGAAGGTTACGTCTGGGATCACCTTTGTCTAGTATGAAGGTTACGTCTGGGATCAGGTCGTAGTCTCTTCTACGCTGGAATAAGTTGAGGGATTTATGTGTCTCTTCCTACAGCTGCGTCTTAACGATAGTAAAAGTTTAGTTGCTCTTTTTTGCACCTTCTTAATTAAGTTTATCGACGTCAGGAGGGTAGCAGGTAGAATGTGAGGAAAGAAGCAGGTAGAATGTGAGGGAAGGCAGCAGGTAGAATGTTAGGGGAAGACAGAAGGTGGTGAGTGTGAGGGAGGGCAGCAGGTAGAATGTGAGTGAGGGCAGCAGGTAGAAAGTGAGGGAGGGCAGTTGGTAGAATGTGAGAGAAAGGCAGGTGGTGAATGTGAGGGAGGGCAGCAGGTAGAATGTGAGTGAGTGGAAGGCAGCACCTGGAATACCACCTCCTGTCTACCACCCTAACCTCACCTCCACCTGCCTCTAGCCAACTTCAGTTACTATGCTAATCAATCTTTGCAATATTCATATCACGCTAAGAGACACTTCATTCACTTGTAAATTGAGGAATTAACTGGACGCCAGATTTATTCTGGCTCATTGAAATTCCAATGTTGTCGTTGGACACTGCTCGGTGTCCTACCCCCCTTCCCGTGACACACATACATGCATACACTCATACACACACACACACACGCATACATACACCGTACAGATAAACATCCGGAGGTAATAATTCTTCGTCCGCTGCAAATAAATATACAGTGGACCCCCGGTTATCGGCCATAATTCGTTCCAGAATGCTGTTCGAGTGCCGTTACCCAACGAATTTGTTCCCATAAGGAATAATTTAAATTAGATTAGTCCGTTTAGACCCCCAAAAATATACTTACAAAATCACTTACAAAAATACACTTAAATAATTGTTCGAGTTGGGAGCTGTACGAAATCCGGGGGTCCACTGTATATTGATGGAATACACTAAAACCGCTTCCTTCCACCTGGTAGGAAAAAAAATAAGAGTGGGTAGCTCCCTTTCCTTAGATCAAGAACTATTCCACCGCCCCAGTGATATTCCACACAGGCACACTGTATCACATGTCGTCTCCAGTGTGAATACTGCTTACAAACGACTCCTGGCAGACATGACGAGGGAACTTGACAAGTTCCAAAAGTTCCTGATCAGCCAGGCTATGGCGCCTGCGTTGAACTGCGTAGGTCATGTGGTACTAGGGGAATGGTGAGGCAGTCAAGCTTGATCCGAGGGAGGGAGCATAACTCCCACACCTGAGTAGTGAGGGACTTAACGTCGAGGACAAGAACAGCTGGCACAGAGCAGCAGCAGCTGACACATGGAGCAGCAGCAGCTGACACATGGAGCAGAAGCAGCTGACACATGGAGCAGCAGCAGCTGACACATGGAGCAGCAGCAGCTGACACATGGAGCAACAGCAGCTGACACATGGAGCAGCAGCAGCAGCTGACACATGGAGCAGCAGCAGCTGACACATGGAGCAGCAGCAGCAGCTGACACATGGAGCAGCAGCAGCTGACACATGGAGCAGCAGCAGCTGACACAAAGAGAGCAGCAGCTGACACATGGAGCAGAAGCAGCTGACACATGGAGCAGCAGCAGCTGACACATGGAGCAGCAGCAGCTGACACATGGAGCAGCAGCAGCTGACATTTGGAGAGCAGATGCTGACACATGGAGAGCAGCAGCTGACACATGGAGAGCAGATGCTGACACATGGAGTGCAGCAGCTGACACATGGAGAGCAGAAGCTGACACATGGAGAGCAGCAGCTAACACATGGAGAGCAGAAGCTGACACTTGGAGAGCAGAAGCTGACAAAGAAAGCGGCAGCTGACACATGAAGAGCAGCAGCTGACACGGAGATCATGGAGGACACACACATAATCAACACGTCTCCATTATGGCCAGGCCACTCAGCTCAATACACAAGTCATGCATGCCGCGCCGCCCGTCATGAATACTGCATCTCCGGCTAAATAAACATTTCTATTCCATCTTTCCGATCGACCTAAAGCTGCTACCCTCTTGCCCTTCCCCCCCCCCCAAAAAAAAAAAAAAAACTTTCAAAAACAGAGCAATAATAAGAGCACCGGGCAGAAAAAGGATAGCGGGGACCCCTTACCTGTTCTCTGGGAGGCACGATAGCCCCGCCCACTGGTCCTCACGTCACACTCCTCGTCGCTGGAGGAGTACTGGTTGCCCGAGGAGTTGGTGCCGCCTGATTGGTTGCTGCTCCGCCAATCGGAGCGCGGGCCTCGCCTACTGCTGCTGCGATTGGCTCCTGACCTTGCCCGGCCTTCAGCTTCCATCTCATCGGTTAACGGTCATCTGCGGAAGAAACAGATGCAAGTTATCACGCATGCCTGACTGTACAACGATGTGTAGCAACTCTAAGATATGGAAATGACTAATAGGTGTCTCGTAGCTTGATCGCTAGCGCATTCAGCTCTGGGGTCCGGAGTTCGAATCCCCGGTACAGCTGGAAAACATTAGGACGTGTTTCCTTAAGACACCCTCTGTCCCTGTTCACCCATCAGAATAAAATGGGTACCTGGGTGTTAGTCGACTGGTGTGGGTCGCATCCTGGTACAAAACTGACCTAATTTGCCCGAAATGATCTGCATAACAAGCGGCTTTCTATATAGTAGTATGCCATTGATGTCAGCTACGAATGTATACCTTGTACATGTACTTGTAGAAATAAAGATAGTATTGTTATTATTATTATTTCTTCGTAGTGATGTAACAATGCTCAGTGGAGTCTCGCAGTGACCCATTGTGACTTCTATAATAGTGTTTTATTCTGCGCTACCGATCACAGGATGAGTTGCGGGTACACAACGAACTAGCCGCTCAGGCGACACAGCTAGCATGATGTGGTTCCAGTCTCGTGACTACCCTCCATAGGATGGGTATGTGGTGACTACCCTCCATTGGTTGGGTATGTGGTGACTACCCTCCATTGGTTGGGTATGTGGTGACTACCCTCCATTGGTTGGGTATGTGGTGACTACCCTCCATTGGTTGGGTATGGGGTGACTACAATCTACAGGATTATACTACTACTACTACTACTAATAATAATGATAATAATAATAATAATTATTATTATTATTATTATTATTATTATAATTTAATAAAAATAAAAATAATAAATGGAAAATAATGTAAGATCATTGACAATTGTATCGCTGAGTTTAAATTAACATGGAACAATTTATACACAATACTGTTAATATTTACACAGCAGCTTAATACTAAACGATAGTGTGTCAAGTCTTAACGGAAATGAGTGTGGAGGGGAGGGGGTGAGGGGGATGGTGGTAGTGATGGTGGTGGGTGGTGGTAGTGATGGTGGTGGGTGGTGGTAGTGATGGTGGTGGGTGGTGGTAGTGATGGTGGTTGGTGGTGGTAGTGATGGTGGTGGGTGGTGGTAGTGATGATAGTGGGTGGTGGTAGTGATGACAGTGGGTGGTGGTAGTGATGATAGTGGGTGATGGAAGTGATGATAGTGGGTGGTGGTAGTGATGATAGTGGGTGGTGGTAGTGATGACAGTAGGTGATGGTAGTGATGACAGTGGGTGGTGGTAGTGATGACAGTGAGTGGTGGTAGTGATGATAGTGGGTGGTGGTAGTGATGATAGTGGGTGATGGAAGTGATGACAGTGGGTGGTGGTAGTGATGATAGTGGGTGATGGAAGTGATGATAGTGGGTGGTGGTAGTGATGATAGTGGGTGGTGGTAGTGATGATAGTAAGTGGTGGTAGTGATGACAGTGGGTGGTGGTAGAGATGATAGTGAGTGGTGGTAATGATGACAGTGGGTGGTGGTAGTGATGATAGTGGGTGATGATAGTAGGTGGTGGTAGTGATGATAGTGGGTGATGGAAATGATGATAGTGGGTGGTGGTAGTGATGACAGTAGGTGGTGGTAGTGATGGCAGTGGGTGGTGGTAGTGATGACAGTGGGTGGTGGTATGGATGATAGTGGGTGATGGAAGTGATGACAGTGGGTGGTGGTAGTGATGATAGTGGGGTGATGGAATTGATGATAGTGGGTGGTGGTAGTGATGATAGTGGGTGGTGGTAGTGATGATAGTGGGTGGTGGTAGTGATGATAGTGGGTGGTGGTAGTGATGATAGTGGGTGGTGGTAGTGATGATAGTGGGTGGAGGAAACTTTTTATATTATTTAACTAAATTAGGTACATTAGCTGTTTGCTAGTATATACCTTTGATATACCTTTGATGAATTTCGAGAATCTCTACTCAGGTAGCCCGGCCATGGGCCAGGCCCTTCTGGTGCTTGCCTGTGTGTGTGTATCCACCATCTTTCCTCCCCCCACATCCAATTTCTCCCTCCCCCCTTCCCTAACCTATGACACAACACCCCTCCCACGCCCCACCAACCCACACCCAAACCTCAGCATTTCAACCCTCATCTCAATGCACTAACACCATAACCCCCTTCCAACCTTCGATCCTCAACCCAACTTTGCCAAAATACCATAACTGTCAATTTTGTCATCCATGCACAAAGCTTTTAGAAAAATTCCATTTTATCCCTAAGTTTAGAGCTTAGAATGTGGGAGGAAGGAAGTGAGCCCGCCCCAGCATTTTATCCCAAGGTTGGGAGCCAGGAATAAGGGATTGAGGGAGCCTACAATATACCGGATTAGAAAGAGTTTTCTTCAGAGTATCAAGGAAACCTAGATACACTCGTGGCATTAAGGATAGAGACCTTAAGTGTGACACTATGAATAATACTCCTAGGCTACAACTTTGGTCAAATACTGGCTTAAAATTCACACAACCTGCTATAACCTACATTACACTCAACAAGTATTACATTGTAATCAACAAGTATTACATACAACATTACAATCAACAGGTGTCACATTCAGCATTACAATTAACAAATGTTACATGGAACAGTAACATAAAAATCTACAATCAACAAGGTGTTATATACAGTATAACAATCAATACCCGTATATAAAACTTCACTTCACACAAGCTGTAACACGGAACTTCGGTGTTTATTGAGTATTAGCGTGTAGATGAGATTTACAGCTCACACGACTCTTTCGTTGACACAGTCTGCCAAGTTCACGGTCCTGAGAAATCTCAGTTTGTATACACGCACATGAACACACATAGATACGTAAGATGACAGACACATCTTGCTGCTACTACTACTTACACTTAGCTCATTACTACACATGCGATTGGGTATGTATATGTATGTGTATACTCACTCATTTGAGTTTGTTGTCTAATCTCTTTAGATTTCTTGCCCTTGCAGTATTTTCTTTTATCACCATGGGGAAGAAGTGGAGTGGAATGCTTCCTCGGTAAGCAATGCGTGTCGTAAAAGGTGACTGAAATGCTGGGAGCAAGAGACTAAAAATTATAGTTGAGCTGTTTGAATGCGTATAATCGTACCATGGATGAGGAGAAAATTAATGTGAATGAACAGTAGCTGGATGCGTAAGCTCTAAGTGAAACAGTGCTAAAAGGGGGTGGGAACATTTCCGTGGGGGGGATAAATAGAGTTAAATCGGGTATAACAGAGACCTAGAGGAGGGGTAGTGTTAATATTAAATAGTCAACTATGGGAGAAGAGGGGGGCTATAAGTGCTTAAATTCAAGAATTGTGTCTATGTGGATTAAAAAAATTGGGTGGGATTTGAGAAGTGGAGCATTGTTAGGTGTTTATGCACCTGGGGAAGAGAGGTTTGGAGAGGACAGGGATTTTCGGAGGTGTTCAGCAAATGTTTAGGGAATTTTCATCCAAGTGAGAAAATAATTGTTGTGAGGGACCTAAATGCTGCTGTGGGAGAAGCTGTTATAGAGGGTTTAGTAGGTAAGTTTGGAGTGCCAGGGGTGAGGAATAATGGAAAGGCCTCTCACTGAATTATATACAAAAAAGAGAAATACACGAGAAATATTTGGGGGATGACAGCAATTTGTCAGACTATGTATCAGTTGAAAAATAAGTTAATGAGTAGACTTCTGGATGTACATGTTTTATAAGGGGCGACATATATATCAAACCATTATGTAATGGTGGCTACCGTGAAAGGTAAGAAAGAAGTGAAGGTTAATAAATTAAAGGAGATATGATATGATAAAGGCAACTACTGGGAGAAAGGTTGGCTAGAGAAAGAAAATGCAAGTAATGAGGAGGGGAAACAGGAAGTATGGGGAAGATTTAAGAATGCAATGTTATATTGTGCAGAAGTTTGTGAGTATAGTAGGGAGGTTACCAGAGGTAAATGGATCGACTAGTGTAATGATGACGTAACAAAATAGAGAAAAAGTTAACAAATGAGAGGTTCTTACAATATAGAAGTTACATATAGAGAGAGAGTTGAGCACGTGGAGAGTAAAAGAGATGTAAATAGGCACCTTATAATTAAGGGTTTACAAAAGGGGAGCTAGTGAAAGAGTGGGTAAGATTTTAGCAAAACATTTTGCATGAGTATTCTGCCTGAAATGCCCCGGCATGTTAGTAGCTTTTTTGTACGTAACAACACATATAAAATGTCTTGTCTTGTCATAGAGTTGTTAAAAGTTGAGGAATAAAGGTAAATAGTGATTTCATGCATTGGGCAGGGAGGCACAACACCTTGTAGGAGGCAGAGCCAAAGGTGAGAGTGGAAAAAGTGCCTCAGATAGTGGATAGAATGAAAGGGGTTAATGCAGCTGGGATAGATGGAATTAAGAAATATTAAAACTAGGTGGGAATGTAGTTTTGGAGTGGTTAGTTTATGCGATCAATATATGCGTAAGAGGGAAAGGGTTCCTAGGGACTGGTGGAGAAGATGCACAGTTCCTTTGCGTAAGGGAAAAGGGAATAAAAGAGAATGTGTTCCTACATACGTTATATATATCTGCGGTCTGGCTGTGTGGCAAAAGTACTGTGCTTTGATGCAGAGTGCTCAGGTTCGAGTCCTGCTGTGGACTAAACTGCCGGGGCAAGGGACTAGAAACCCTTTCTCCTGTACAAAGTACTGTATGTAAAAAGAAAAAACTTTGTATATATATATATATATATATATATATATATATATATATATATATATATATATATATATATATATATATATATATATATAATTACGAGTGCACTCTGAGGTGCAGGCAAGTGTAGTGCCCTGATTATAAAGATAAAATATGCTGCACATAAAACAGTAAATACAATCACTGGCACAATGCCGTGCAGGAGAAATATTACAGCGATTACCCGGACGAAATAGGCAAGGCCTCAGGGCCTAAATAAGCGAAATCAGGACACACCCCTGAAATGGACTGAAGTCGAGGGCCTTAAACTCTCGCTAAAGGTGAAAAATGGGGGCAATTAAGCCAGCGAATGTAGTTATCGGAGGGACCTGACCGGAATGAATGGAGTAATGAAGCCAATTGATGAACGATTAATTCAGCAACACATGAATAAATTAAAAATGTAAAACGAGCGAAATATGCTCGACACATTTTGAAAAAAATTGAAAATCATAACTGTATATATATATATATATATATATATATATATATATATATATATATATATATATATATATATATATATATATATATATATATATATATATATATACATATATATATATATATATATATATATATATATATATATATATAATATATATAATATATATATATATATATATATATATATATATATATATATATATATATATATATATATATATATATATATATTATTATATATATTATATATATATATATATATATATATATATATATATATATATATATATATATATATATATATATATATATATATATATATATAGCTCACGCCTCCACAAGGTCACACCTTCACCAGCTCACACCTTCACCAGCTCACACCTTCACCAGCTCACACCTTCACCAGCTCACACCTTCAGCTCACACCTTCACCAGCTCATTAAAGTAAAAGCCGTAAAAATTCTTGGGTGACAGGTGCGGCGGTGGTGGGAGTGGGAGTGGTGGTGACAGGTGCGGCGGTGGTGGTGGTAGTGATAAGTATGGCAACTGTGGTTGTTTGGGTGGTGGGTGACGGTGGTGGTTCATGGGGGTGGTTGTGAGTGATAGTGATTGAGGTGGTATTTGTGGGTGGTGGTGGTGGATCTCAATGGTACACCTGTAATAACCACCACACTCAGCTGTGGTGAAAAAAAATTATCACAAAGAAGTTTGTGAATGAGAGATAGAGATAGATAGATAGATAGATAGATAGAGGGAGGGAGAGAGAGAGAGAGAGAGAGAGAGAGAGAGAGAGAGAGAGAGAGAGAGAGAGAGAGAGAGAGAGAGAGAGAGAGAGAGAGAGAAAGTGAACGACACATCACATCTAACAATGACACATTCCCTGGCATAACGACACTGTCCTTCTCGTAACGACACTGTCCCTCTCGTAACGACACTGTCCCACTCGTAACGACACTGTCCCACTCGTAACGACACTGTCCCACTCGTAACGACACTGTCCCACTCGTAACGACACTGACCCTCACTTAACAACAATCCCTCATTTAACGACACGTTCCCTGGCTTAAATGACACACGCTCGTTCGTAACGAAACTATACCTAGCATAATGACACTTCGCTCTAATCCTCGCTTGACTACCTGGTTAACGACTTCTGTGAAGAAAGTTAAAGCAAACATGAACCAAACAAGACAGAATCCCCAAATAAGACAAAAATGCTCAACAAATGCAAATAAGACAAGTATAATGCACAACACAAGAACACAAATAAAACAAAAACACAAAGTACAATGAAGTGGCACAAATAATACGAAAGCAAGATAGAACCTTTCTAAACAATAACACAAGCAAAATAAACAAGGCACAAGACACAAACAAAACATGGAAGAAAAACGCAAGCCACAAAGAGTCCACGAAGACTCAGAAGAAAAAGACACAAACAAGACACAAGCCGCAGTATTTAGTGTCTACTCACGCACCCGAGACTCAGCGTGTAGTCTGAGGCACCAGTGTTTATATCTGTTTTATGACAGGAAAGTGACGTGATAATATGAGTCGACCTGTCATGCCCTCCTAATGTAGCTCCCGTACCGACCGTGGCGGCAGTAGAAGCAGAATTAGTAGTAGTAGTAGTAATCGTAGTAGTAGTAGTAATCGTAGTAGTGTTCATTTAGGTAGTTAGTAATACTGCTGGCAAGTGTTCACTTAAATGACAGTAGTATTTGTGTTGTAACCACTATCAGTGTAACCATTATCAGTGTAACAACTATCACTGCAACAACTATCGGAGCAGAAACAACTGTTGTTGTAACAACTATTGCTGCACCACCCACTAAAGTTGTAACAAATGTGGTTGTAACTAAGCCCTGATTTTTAACAGCAGCTATAACAGCAGCTGCTGCTATAACAATAGCTGTGGCTATAACAGCAGTTGCGGCTATAACAATAGCTGTGGCTATAACAGCAGTTGCGGCTATAACAATAGCTGTGGCTATAACAGCAGTTGCGGCTATAATAGCAGCTGTGGCTATAATAACAGCTGTAGCTATAAGAACAGCTGTGGCTAAAACAGCAGCTGTGGCTACAACATCAGCTGTGGCTACAACATCAGCTGTGGCTATAACATCAGCTGTGGCTACAACAGCAGCTGTGGCTATAACAACAGCTGTGGCTATAACAGCAGATGTGGGTATAACAGCAGCTATGGCAATAAAAGCAGTCATTGCAAAAACAGCGGCAACACCATCAGTGCCACTAGTGCCAAGAGCTGATACCAGAAGAGCAGCTGATGTAGCGTTACCAGAAGCAGCAGGCGCTACAACTGTTAATACTGGCTCCTGATACCCTTGGCACCTGTTGCTCCTGGCATCTGCTACTTTTGGCAACTAGAAGTCCTCGCAACTGCTACTTATGCCTCATAGAACGCCTGCTACATGCTACTAATGACATCTGCTTTCCTGGCACCTGCTACTGATGGCATCTGCTATTAGCACCTTCTTCTTCTAACCTTTTCTCCCCATCCATTCACAACCCCCAACTACTCACTGTCTTCCAGAGAGTCCTCTTTTACCTCTCCCTCACTATTCCTCATGCACATCCGCCCCCTCCGTCATTTCCCCACCTCCCTCCCATTCCACACCCATCCTCCATAACCCCCTCCCTCATAATCCCCCTCTTCCATCATCCTCCATCTGCATTCCCATTCCCAGTGGCTTCCACCTCCATCCCCCTCCTACAGCATTCGGCCTCCATAAAAGAGGAGAGGGGGGGTTGAGACGGAAGGAGGATTAAGTAGAGAGATTTGTAATGAATGGAGGAGTGAAGGAAATAGTTTTGATGGAGGAGTGAAGGAAATAGTTTTGATGGAGGAGTGAGGGAGAAAGTTGTGACGAGTGAAGAGTAAAGGAGAGAGAGTGGATGGGATCTCCAACACTAGTAAACACGTCACAGCCACATGAGGTCAAGCAGCGTGCTGTGCCACTTAAATAACATTATAACGTGTAAGTCAAACCTCCCTCTACATGGTGTGGGGAAGAGAATGAAGGAGAGGAGAAGAAGGGGGAACGGGAGCGAGAGAGGAGAGGAGAGGAGGAAAGAGGGTAGAAGTGAAAATAGAAACAAAGAAGCAATATCGGAGTTTGAAAAGATAGTGGGAGGGGAGTATGTAGAAGCTGTGGAATGGCGATGAGGGTGGGAAGGGAGACTTGAAAATGAAGTAAAACAAAGAGGAATAGGAATAGGCAGGTGGAGGTGTACGTTTGAAGGGAAGAGGGAGGGAAAACTAAGATGACTGTGTCAGGTTTACACCTGACACAGTCAACAGGTAGAAAGAGAGAAAATATAGAGGAAGGAAGATGAGGAAAGAGAGAAAGATGAGAGGGGGAGAGTAAGATATTGTGAGAGAAGAATATAAGGTGAGATAAAGAAGACGATGAGTGGGAAAGAGGGTAGAAGAACAGGGGAAAGAGGCAGTTCAGATGATAGACGAGAAGATGAGGAAGGAGAAGAAGACGAGAAGAGAGAGAGGGGAGACGATGAGTGGGCGAGGAGGAAAATAAGGGAAGAGGGAGAGAAAAAAAAGATGGCTTCAAAACATTAGACTACCCAACAGTAATTTCCCTGAGGCATCTTCCAGTCTGTTTACGACTTGAATGTTGGTAGCCACTCACCAGCTGAGTGTGACAGCTGGTCGCCACTCACCAGCTGAGTGTGACAGCTGGTCGCCACTCACCAGCCGAGTGTGACAGCTGGTCGCCACTCACCAGCCGAGTGTGACAGCTGGTCGCCACTCACCAGCCGAGTGTGACAGCTGGTCGCCACTCACCAGCTGAGTGTGACACCTGGTCGCCACTCACCAGCTGAGTGTGACACCTGGTCGCCACTCACCAGCTGAGTGTGACAGCTGATCGCCACTCACCAGCCGAGTGTGACAGTTAGTCATCCGTAGAAGATGATATGGAAGGGACTGGATCAGTGTAGGGGAAGGACATGCAAGGGGGGTGGACATGCAAGGGGGTGGACATGCAAGGGGTGGAGACGCAAGAGGGTGGACATGCAAGGGGGTGGACATGCAAGGGGTGGACATGCAAGGGTGGTGGACATGCAAGGGGCTGGACATGCAAGAGGGTGGACATGCAAGGGGGTGGACATGCAAGGGGTGGAGACGCAAGAGGGTGGACATGCAAGGGGGTGGACATGCAAGGGGTGGACATGCAAGGGTGGTGGACATGCAAGGGGCTGGACATGCAAGAGGGGTGGACATGCAAGGGGGTGGACATGCACGGGGTGGACACGCAAGGGGTGGACATGCAAGGGTGTGGACATGCAAGAGGGTGGACATGCAAGGGGGTGGACATGTAAGGGGGTGAACATGCAATGGGGTGGACATGCAAAGGGGTGAACATGCAAGGGGGGTGAACATGCAAGGGGGGTGGACATGCAAGGGGGTGGACATGCAAGGGGGGTGGACATGCAAGGCGGGCTGGCACAGGACACACACTGCTTGCTGTCATCATCCGTAACATTTGGAAATGTCATTTGTCTTTGTTTCTGCTTCTTTACCATTGTATTTAAAATTTTCTTCTAAGTAAATTTCATCTGAGTCTCTCTCGAAAACACAACTTCCACAAACATTCAAATAACTTCCCCCACCAAACACGCAACGTACCAAACATACAACTTCCCAAACATACATATACCCCCCATCCCTCCCTCAACACACAATCTTCCAAATACGAATATTACCAAACTCATAATTTCCAAAACCTTTTAAGTACCCCACAAACACAACCATCCAAACACACACCTTTCCATACATACACCATTTAAAAACACTCAGCTTGTCAAACAGACAAGTCTTTCCCAGAGAAATATGTCTTCCAAACACAGAAGTACCTCCTAAAAGAAACAATCACTTCCCATGAACAAAAGTACCTTCCAAACACACAAGTGTCTTCCAAACACAGAGGTCCCTTCCAAACCAAACACTCATTTCTCACGAGTAAAAGAACCTTCCCAACATACAAGTGTCTTCCAAACAAACAAATACTTCCCAAATACCACAAAGGCCTAAACATACACCTAATACACGACCACAAACCATCCTAAACACACAAAGAAATCCCAAACACCAAAACTAACTCTTCCCAAAGGACATTTCGGAAAACATCTATTCTCACTATCGGGTCAAAAATAAAAGAGACATCTCATACACGTGTTATGTACCACACATGACTGTGGACAGCCAGGGAAAAAAAATAGTATATATCTTTCCCAATATGAAGCGGAGACCACGGTGTTCTCAGTGAGCCGCGCTGAGTTCAACATCCTCATCAGTCACCTTTCAGACATGTAGCTACGTACACGTGTCTCCAATTACGGAGTTGAACATACCAAGGCTGAGGGAGGGACACCTCAAACTAGCGTCTTAGATGAATGGTTCAGAGAACCGACAAGTTATAAATTAGACACATATGCAACATTTGGGTATCTTTATTGAGGAAACGTTTCGCCACACAGTGGCTTCATCAGTCCAATACAAAGTAGAAAGGTGTAAGGAGAGTAGGAGTTTTGAGGTAATCAGTCCCTCGGCCTAGAGTCGATGTGTTCAGTCCATCAATCTTGTAGAATGTACTGCATATGGCCGTAGAGGTGGCTTATATACTGTAGTCAGGTGAGGTGAAGCAGCAGGAGGCGGGGTCATAGTGGTACCATCCACTAGTCGAAGTAGGTCTTCGTCCAAAGGTTGGACAAGTGTTGAAGAATTCGTTTGTATTAAGATCCCAAGATGTTGCTGTGTCAGACAGGATGTAGATGAATGCTTCACCTCACCTGACTACAGTATATAAGCCACCTCTACGGACATATGCAGTACATTCTACAAGATTGATGGACTGAACACATCGACTCCAGGCCGAGGGACTGATTACCTCAAAACTCCTCCTCTCCTTACACCTTTCTACTTTGTATTGGACTGATGAAGCCACTGTGTGGCGAAACGTTTCCTCAATAAAGATACCCAAATGTTGCATATGTGTCTAATTTATAACTAGCGTCTTCTCCTGGCTGAGGGACTGATCACCCCATATCTTCACCTTCACGGCTTCTGCTGACTCTTCAGTATTTAGACTGAAGAAGCCTGCTGAGCAGGCGCAACGTCTCGCCAACAAAGATGCCAATCTGTTGCACATGTGTCTTACTCATCTATTAAAAAGAACTTCTGCCATCTTTTTTTTTTGTTTTTAATATTATGGAAATTTTATCTATCGAATTTGCTTATTGATTTGTTTAATAACACTTTTTGTTTTACACTGTTATAATTGTTTCCTATATATATATATATATATATATATATATATATATATATATATATATATATATATATATATATATATATATATATATATATATATATATATAGGGATGGGGTCCACCTCTGGTGTCAATTGCATCGAGAAGTGGACATATATGATATATATATATATATATATATATATATATATATATATATATATATATATATATATATATATATATATATATATATTTATTTCAAGATACAATACATTGTCAAAATACATTAACAATGATACAATAGTGAGTAAAACAACATAGATGACAACTCAGAGCTACATGTCAAATACTTCGTCCAGCTCCCCGGTAGTGGGCCGCGTGCCCAGAATACTGCAGGCATTTCCCCTCTGGATCGCAACACTGAGTCTCTGAAAGAGGAAGCTGGTCGCCCTGTGGTCCTTGGTTTCTATGATGAGTTTTCCACCCAGCTCCTTGAGAAACTTTAGAGCACACTTGCCCCATGCTCCATGGGTCTCCGACCCTATTGGGATGAAGTTATAGCAAGAGGGAAGGTCTTCATATTTGCGGGTCTTCTGGGTCTCCCTGTGGCTGGCAGCTCCACCCCTTCGGCTAAGGAGTGTGGCAGGTAGGTGTCTGCCAATGTGGCAGCACAGGTGTAGTCCCAAGCAATCTGCTTACCATCCTTCCAGGGTAGCATGGTGGCTCCATCAGGACGCTTTTGACTTCCATCAGACCTCTGCACTTGGGGTTCCCGTTGAGCTGGGCAACGGGCTGTGGCGAGGCTTCTCTTTATGATGTCATTGACCTCCTCATGTCTAGCATACTTCCCTTCTGATGTGTGACACACTAGACCATGAAGTCCGAATTGATCAGCCGTCGCCCTGCCGCAAATACACCTATGTTCGGTGAGTATGGGGGCGGCTAGGCGAAGAGCAACACCAATCCGAATGGCCTGTGGGTCGAGTCGAGTCCCCAGAGAGGAATTGGGAACAGCTAGAAGGAAATCTCCTGAGTGTGGTGCCTTCACCGCTAGGAGACGAGCTTTGTCCTTTCCTGAAGCGTTGGTGAGCATTGTGTTGGCAATTTTTTCCATGATCGGTTTGTCCCAGTGGGACTGTTTGTGCTCTTTGGGAGGAGCTGGTCTAATGGAGGAGTCTGCCATGATGTCCCACTGCACTGCTGCTTCAATGAACTTGGGGTCTTGAGCTCCCACCACACCTCTCAAACGTTCACGGACAATCCTCTTGACTAATCCACAGGAGGCCAAACACGATGACAGAAATGCAGGTAACGCTACCTGCCTTGCTTGGCGCACCCCTATACCTCCCAGTCGCACTGGGAGGGTTGTCTGCTCCCATTGCTGATCCTCTAGTGACAGATTTAGTGCCTTCTTGAAGGTTGATCTCAGGTGTGCGTCATACTCGTCAAGTGTTGGGTTTTCAAAAGAGGGTGCACACCTCAAGAAGTAAGTGAGTCTTGGCATAGTAAGACACCTTGTGAGGAGATACAGGGCATATATATATATATATATATATATATATATATATATATATATATATATATATATATATATATATATATATATATATATATATATATATATATATATATATACTGTAGTGTTTTATACACGTACAATACTCTTATTGACAACAAAGACCCATTTGTCAGCGTCAGTATAAGTCTGGAAGGAGCTCGTGTAGACTCCGATAAATCAATGCCATAAAGAAGAATTACAGTTTTTATTTCCCATTTAAGAAGTCCAGTCCACCTTATTATTTAAACACAAATACAATTTGCCTTAATGTCGGCACACGTGCAACAGGCTGCAATTTCCAGGCCAATAAGTCCACTGATAATGCTAACTATATCATTCTAATGTTAAATAATCATAACGTTATTTATTTTTCACGAGAAGTGGTTCTGTTATTATTATTATTATTTGCGGGGGACAATTATTTTGTCGATATTAAGCATTAAAGTAATCAATGCAAACTGTATTAAAAAGACTAATAAAACTATCGAAGAAGTAAAGTACTTCAATACTAGATATTATTTTTTGAGTAAGGGGTCTTGTATACATGTCTGGGACGGAAAATGGCGCTTACAGTGACATTGTAACGAACACTTTAGTAGTTTATACTAACCCACGTCCGCGTCCGCGTACGCACACGCACGCACACACACACACACACACACACATACACACACACAGGACCTAGTAGCGACCAGCAAAGAGGCGGGGCCAGGAGTTATGAATCGACCCCTGCAACCATAAATAGGTGAATAGTACAAGTAGGCGAGTACACACAGGTAACTAGCTAACACACACATAGGATGGACCAATGTAATAGTGGCCACAAGAACCTGTTAACTGATAACGTGAATTTAAAGAGAATAAAAATGAGGGAAGACAATTGACTGCCGGAATTCTATCGCCGCCAAATGCAATGTTGTGAAACCTGAGCTCCGAATGTTGTGAAACCTGAGCTCCGAATGTTGTGAAACCTGAGCTCCGAATGTTGTGAAACCTGAGCTCCGAATGTTGTGAAACCTGAGCTCCGAATGTTGTGAAACCTGAGCTCCGAATGTTGTGAAACCTGAGCTCCGAATGTTGTGAAACCTGAGCTCCGAATGTTGTGAAACCTGAGCTCCGAATGTTGTGAAACCTGAGCTCGAATGTTGTGAAACCTGAGCTCCGAATGTTGTGAAACCTGAGCTCGAATGTTGTGAAACCTGAGCTCCGAATGTTGTGAAACCTGAGCTCCGAATGTTGTGAAACCTGAGCTCCGAATGTTGTGAAACCTGAGCTCCGAATGTTATGAAACCTGAGCTCAGAATGTTGTGAACCCTGAGCTCCGAATGTTGTGAAACCTGAGCTCCGAATGTTGTGAAACCTGAGCTCCGAATGTTGTGAACCCTGAGCTCCGAATGTTGTGAACCCTGAGCTCCGAATGTTGTGAAACCTGAGCTCCGAATGTTGTGAAACCTGAGCTCCGAATGTTGTGAACCCTGAACTCCGAATGTTGTGAAACCAGAGCTCCGAATGTTGTGAAACCTGAGCTCCGAATGTTGTGAAACCTGAGCTCCGAATGTTGTGAAACCTGAGCTCCGAATGTTGTGAAACCTGAGCTCCGAATGTTATGAAACCTGAGCTCAGAATGTTGTGAACCCTGAGCTCCGAATGTTGTGAAACCTGAGCTCCGAATGTTGTGAAACCTGAGCTCCGAATGTTGTGAACCCTGAGCTCCGAATGTTGTGAACCCAGAGCTCCGAATGTTGTGAAACCTGAGCTCGAATGTTGTGAAACCTGAGCTCCGAATGTTGTGAACCCTGAACTCCGAATGTTGTGAAACCAGAGCTCTGAATGTTGTGAAACCTGAGCTCCGAATGTTGTGAAACCTGAGCTCCGAATGTTGTGAAACCTGAGCTCCGTATCGGTGAAACTAAGGTTGCAAACCTCACTCAGAAAGCACTTAAGGGTGATTACCATGACTATCGTGAAAGACGCACATCAACCTCATAACCTCTGTACCAGATGCGAGATTAGAGAAGCTAACATTAGCGTCCAGGAAAGTCAAAATATATCTAGCATGTCCACAAGCTATTGGCGAAATGCCGATAAGTTTGTGGACAAGGAGACAGTATGCAAAACAAACTTTTATTGAGATTAAGTTACGCTTAGAGTATAACTTGATAAAAGTTAAGCCTGTGCGGAACGTTCTCACTACTAATAAAGCTTATTGTGAATATTGAATTGAGCCCCAAAAATCTACCATGCCTCATTACAATAACAGACTATATGGTAGATTTTTAAAAAAAAAATCACCGCCAATAAAAACGAAGGATGCTGAAAGTGCACTAAAAGATAACTCTAAAAGCCTAAGGGATGTAATTAAATAGTCTAGAGTAGTAACAGTGGTCGATGCATTAAGTAATAAAACTATCGACTCCCTGGATACCACTTTATTCACCCTGCCTTAACAGCGTGGCACGGAAGCTCATACCCTGCCTTAACAGCGAGGCACGGAAGCTCATACCCTGCCTTAACAGCGAGGCACGGAAGCTCATACCCTGCCTTAACAGCGAGGCACGGAAGCTCATACCCTGCCTTAACAGCGAGGCACGGAAGCTCATACCCTGCCTTAACAGCGAGGCACGGAAGCTCATACCCTGCCTTAACAGCGAGGCACGGAAGCTCATACCCTGCCTTAACAGCGAGGCACGGAAGCTCATACCCTGCCTTAACAGCGAGGCACGGAAGCTCATACCCTGCCTTAACAGCGAGGCATGGAAGCTCATACCCTGCCTTAACAGCGAGGCACAGAAGCTCATACCCTGCTTTAACAGCGAGGCACGGAAGCTCATACCCTGCCTTAACAGCGAGGCACGGAAGCTCATACCCTGCCTTAACAGCGAGGCACGGAAGCTCATACCCTGCCTTAACAGCGTGGCACGGAAGCTCATACCCTGCCTTAACAGCGAGGCACGGAAGCTCATACCCTGCCTTAACAGCGAGGCACGGAAGCTCATACCCTACCTTAACAGCGTTACACGGAAGCTCATACCCTGCCTTAACAGCGAGGCACGGAAGCTCATACCCTGCCTTAACAGCGAGGCACGGAAGCTCATACCCTGCCTTAACAGCGTGGCACGGAAGCTCATACCCTGCCTTAACAGCGAGGCACGGAAGCTCATACCCTGCCTTAACAGCGAGGCACGGAAGCTCATACCCTGCCTTAACAGCGAGGCACGGAAGCTCATACCCTGCCTTAACAGCGAGGCACGGAAGCTCATACCCTGCCTTAACAGCGAGGCACGGAAGCTCATACCCTGCCTTAACAGCGAGGCACGGAAGCTCATACCCTGCCTTAACCGCGTGGCACGGAAGCTCATACCCTGCCTTAACAGCGAGGCACGGAAGCTCATACCCTGCCTTAACAGCGTGGCACGGAAGCTCATACCCTGCCTTAACAGCGAGGCACGGAAGCTCATACCCTGCCTTAACAGCGAGGCATGGAAGCTCATACCCTGCCTTAACAGCGTGGCACGGAAGCTCATACCCTGCCTTAACAGCGAGGCACGGAAGCTCCTACCCTGCCTTAACAGCGAGGCACGGAAGCTCATACCCTGCCTTAACAGCGAGGCACGGAAGCTCATACCCTGCCTTAACAGCGAGGCACAGAAGCTCATACCCTGCCTTAACAGCGTGGCACGGAAGCTCATACCCTGCCTTAACAGCGAGGCACGGAAGCTCATACCCTGCCTTAACAGCGAGGCATGGAAGCTCATACCCTGCCTTAACAGCGTGACACGGAAGCTCATACCCTGCCTTAACAGCGAGGCACAAGCTCATACCCTGCCTTAACAGCGAGGCACGGAAGCTCATACCCTGCCTTAACAGCGAGGCACGGAAGCTCATACCCTGCCTTAACAGCGAGGCACAGAAGCTCATACCCTGCTTTAACAGCGAGGCACGGAAGCTCATACCCTGCCTTAACAGCGAGGCACGGAAGCTCATACCCTGCCTTAACAGCGAGGCACGGAAGCTCATACCCTGCCTTAACAGCGTGGCACGGAAGTTCATACCCTGCCTTAACAGCGAGGCACGGAAGCTCATACCCTGCCTTAACAGCGAGGCACGGAAGCTCATACCCTGCCTTAACAGCGTGGCACGGAAGCTCATACCCTGCCTTAACAGCGAGGCACGGAAGCTCATACCCTGCCTTAACAGCGAGGCATGGAAGCTCATACCCTGCCTTAACAGCGTGGCACGGAAGCTCATACCCTGCTTTAACAGCGTGGCATGGAAGCTCATACCCTGCCTTAACAGCGAGGCACGGAAGCTCATACCCTGCCTTAACAGCGTGGCACGGAAGCTCATACCCTGCCTTAACAGCGTGGCACGGAAGCTCATACCCTGCCTTAACAGCGAGGCACGGAAGCTCATACCCTGCCTTAACAGCGAGGCACGGAAGCTCATACCCTGCCTTAACAGCGAGGCACGGAAGCTCATACCCTGCCTTAACAGCGTGGCACGGAAGCTCATACCCTGCCTTAACAGCGTGGCAAGGAAGCTCATACCCTGCCTTAACAGCGTGGCAAGGAAGCTCATACCCTGCCTTAACAGCGAGGCACAAAAGCTCATACCCTGCCTTAACAGCGAGGCACGGAAGCTCATACCCTGCCTTAACAGCGTGGCATGGAAGCTCATACCCTGCCTTAACAGCGTGGCATGGAAGCTCATACCCTGCCTTAACAGCGTGGCACGGAAGCTCATACCCTGCCTTAACAGCGAGGCACGGAAGCTCATACCCTGCTTTAACAGCGAGGCACGGAAGCTCATACCCTGCCTTAACAGCGAGGCACGGAAGCTCATACCCTGCCTTAACAGCGAGGCACGGAAGCTCATACCCTGCCTTAACAGCGAGGCACGGAAGCTCATACCCTGCCTTAACAGCGAGGCACGGAAGCTCATACCCTGCTTTAACAGCGAGGCACGGAAGCTTATACCCTGCCTTAACAGCGAGGCACGGAAGCTCATACCCTGCCTTAACAGCGAGGCACGGAAGCTCATACCCTGCCTTAACAGCGTGGCACGGAAGCTCATACCCTGCCTTAACAGCGAGGCACGGAAGCTCATACCCTGCTTTAACAGCGAGGCACGGAAGCTCAAACCCTGCCTTAACAGCGAGGCACGGAAGCTCATACCCTGCCTTAACAGCGAGGCACGGAAGCTCATATCCTGCCTTAACAGCGTGGCATGGAAGCTCATACCCTGCCTTAACAGCGAGGCACGGAAGCTCATACCCTGCCTTAACAGCGAGGCATGGAAGCTCATACCCTGCCTTAACAGCGAGGCACGGAAGCTCATACCCTTCCTTAACAGCGTGGCATGGAAGATCATACCCTGCCTTAACAGCGTGGCACGGAAGCTCATACCCTGCCTTAACAGCGAGGCAAGGAAGCTCATACAATGCCTTAACAGCGTGGCACGGAAGCTCATACCCTGCCTTAACAGCGTGGAACGGAAGCTCATACCCTGCCTTAACAGCGAGGCATGGAAGCTCATACCCTGCCTTAACAGCGAGGCATGGAAGCTCATACCCTGCCTTAACAGCGAGGCATGGAAGCTCATACCCTGCCTTAACAGCGAGGCACGGAAGCTCATACCCTGCCTTAACAGCGAGGCACGGAAGCTCATACCCTGCCTTAACAGCGAGGCACGGAAGCTCATACCCTGCCTTAACAGCGAGGCACGGAAGCTCATACCCTGCCTTAACAGCGTGACACGGAAGCTCATACCCTGCCTTAACAGCGTGGCACGGAAGCTCATACCCTGCCTTAACAGCGAGGCAAGGAAGCTCATACCCTGCCTTAACAGCGTGGCACGGAAGATCATACCCTGCCTTAACAGCGTGGCACGGAAGCTCATACCCTGCCTTAACAGCGAGGCACGGAAGCTCATACCTTGCCTTAACAGCGAGGCATGGAAGCTCATACCCTGCTTTAACAGCGAGGCACGGAAGCTCATACCCTGCCTTAACATCGAGGCATGGAAGCTCATACCCTGCCTTAACAGCGTGGCACGGAAGCTCATACCCTGCCTTAACAGCGAGGCATGGAAGCTCATACTCTGCCTTAACAGCGTGGCACGGAAGCTCATACCCTGCCTTAACAGCGAGGCACGGAAGCTTATACCCTGCCTTAACAGCGTGGCACGGAAGCTCATACCCTGCCTTAACAGCGAGGCACGGAAGCTCATACCCTGCCTTAACAGCGTGGCACGGAAGCTCATACCCTGCCTTAACAGCGAGGCACGGAAGCTCATACCCTGCCTTAACAGCGAGGCATGGAAGCTCATACCCTGCCTTAACAGCGTGGCACGGAAGCTCATACCCTGCTTTAACAGCGAAGCATGGAAGCTCATACTCTGCCTTAACAGCGAGGCACGGAAGCTCATACCCTGCCTTAACAGCGAGGCATGGAAGCTCATACTCTGCCTTAACAGCGAGGCACGGAAGCTCATACCCTGCCTTAACAGCGAGGCACGGAAGCTCATACCCTGCCTTAACAGCGAGGCACGGAAGCTCATACCCTGCCTTAACAGCGAGGCATGGAAGCTCATACTCTGCCTTAACAGCGAGGCACGGAAGTTCATACCCTGCCTTAACAGCGAGGCATGGAAGCTCATACTCTGCCTTAACAGCGAGGCACGGAAGTTCATACCCTGCCTTAACAGCGAGGCATGGAAGCTCATACTCTGCCTTAACAGCGAGGCACGGAAGTTCATACCCTGCCTTAACAGCGAGGCATGGAAGTTCATACCCTGCCTTAACAGCGAGGCACGGAAGTTCATACCCTGCCTTAGCAGCGAGGCACGGAAGTTCATACCCTGCCTTAACAGCGAGGCATGGAAGCTCATACCCTGCCTTAACAGCGTGGCACGGAAGCTCATACCCTGCCTTAACAGCGAGGCACTGAAGCTCATTCACGATGTAAGCTAAAGGTACTGTATGTCACATCACGAGAACTACATTGATTTCGATCGGTGTGCAATCCAAGAAAGGTATCCCCGTATTTCATAAACCCAACCTCTTCTACCTCAGTGTACGCGGTCATTAAATTCTAAAGCAGAAAATAAACAAAATATGTATTAGTATATATATATATATATATATATATATATATATATATATATATATATATATATATACATATATATGTCGTGCCGATTAGGTAAAACTGGCCAATTAGCAAGAACTCATCTAAAATTAAGTCCTTTCTAAAATTTTATCTTATACGTTTAAAGATATATTTTTTTCATTTATGTTAATGTAAGAATTTATAATTTTGTACCAAGAGAAACTTTGAAAACCTACCTAACCTTATTACAACAAGCGCAATTTAATTTAGCCTAACCCAACTAAATATATTTTTGATACGTTAACATTATTTTAATAATAAACAAACACAATGAAATATATTTTTTTCGTTATGTTCAGAATGATTTTGGCGAAATTATTGCATACACAAATTTTCACTTGTCTTATATGGCAAGGTGAGCGTTGCTATTTAAGCCAAAATCGCAAGTTTTACCTAATCGGCACGACATATATATATGCAAAAAGATCACAGTAAACAGGTGATATCAAAATATGCAAGACAACCACTATGAAAAAATAGAGGAATTTCATAGTGATATATATATATATATATATATTATTTTTATTAACACATCGGCCGATTCCCACCAAGGCAGGGTGGCCCAAAAAGAAATACTTTCATCATCACTCACTCCATCACTGTCTTGCCAGAGGGGTGCTTTACTCTACAGTTATAAAACTGCAACATTAACACCCCTCCTTCAGAGTGCATATATATATATATATATATATATATATATATATATATATATATATATATATATATATATATATATATATATATATATATATATATATATATATATATATATATAAGATACGGTCCACCTCTGGTACAAATTGTGGGACCCATAGCCTCGGAGAAGTGGATAAAAAGGCTTCAAGGAAGAATATTTGGATTTCTTCCTGATGCCATTTGAATATTCCACTTCTCCTACCACCCCATCTTTTTTTTTACCAATAGGTATATTTTACTACATAATATGGTACAAAAGATTTAAGAGATACATTGTTGATATAAAGATGGCATATACAATACACGAGGTGAGAGATACATGTCTAGTACATATTGTTACATGTTTGTCACTGATTATAATGCGAAAATCTCATCCAGCTCTTCCGAGCTGGAGCGCGTGCCAGAATACAGCATGCATTACCCTCTGAACAGCAGCGTGAGTCGCTGGAACAGAAAACTAGCTGCCCTGGGATCCCTAGTTACCCTGTTGAGTCTTTTGCCCAGCTCCTTGAGGAACTTAGATGCACTCTTTCCCCATGAGCCAAGGGTCTCTGAGCCTATGGGAACAAACATATAATGATGGGCAAGTTCTCCATATTTTCTCGACTTCTGGGACTCCCTGAAGGTGGCAGCTGCCCCTCCTTCCTCCCTGGTGTATTGGAGATAGGTATCAGCCAAGGTAGATGCACATGTGTAGTCCCACACCACCTGCTTGCCGTCTGTCCAGGCTTGAAGGGTGATACCATCTGGACGCTTTTGGCTGCCATCAGATCTGCATAGTTGGGGTGGTTCCCTTACTGCTGGGCATCCGGCTGTTGTGAGGCTCCTCTTGATAATGTTATTAACCTCTTCATGTCTTGCAATCTTTCCCTCGGATTTACGACACACAAGACCATGGTACCCGAATCGGTCTGCTGCTTCACTGCCACAAATACATCTGTGTTCGGCGAGAATAGGGGCGGCAAGTCGAAGGGCAACACCAATGCGGATGGTCTGTGGGTCGAGGCGTGTGCCAAGGCTGGAGTTGGGAACAGCCAAAAGAAAGTCCCCTGCATGAGTAGCTCTCACTGCAAGGAGGCGGGCTCTATCCTTCCCTGACACACTCTGAAGCATTGCTGAGGCTATATTCTCTACTATTGGGCCATCCCAGTGCGACTGTTTGTAGTTGTTGGGGGAAGCAGGCCTGGTTTCAGAGCCTGTTAGGTTATCCCAGATCCTGGCTCCATCAACGAACTTTTGGTCATGGATTCCAATCGTGTCCCTAAGATGTTCAGGGAGAATTGCTGCTACAAGCCCTCTGGATGCAATGCATGAAGACAGGAAAGCAGGTAGAGCAATCTGAGATGACTTGCGGACACCAATGCCTCCTAGTCTGACTGGGAGTGTAGCTTGGTCCCACTGCCCATCTTCTAGAGTAAGGTTAAGTACTTTAGTAAAGATCTGCCTCAGGATACTGTCATATTCGTGCAGTATAGGGTTATCATATGAAGGAGCACATCTTAGGAAATATGTCAACCTGGGCAGACTCAAGCATTTTGTGAGAAGGTACAAGGCATCATGGGTGTCAAGATTGCCTATTCGTTGTTCCATTCTTCTCAATTCTTCCAGTTTCTTCCTGAGAATTGTGTCAATGGCCTCGCTTCCCAGAGGTGCTCCAAGCAAGACACTATTAGTAGGGGCAATGACTGTTGCTCCTGGTAGTTTTGATAACACTGCATCTATCACTTGTTGATTGACTGATATGATTTCACATTTGGATGGATTCAGGATGAGACCCATTTCCTGTCCACGTGTCATCACCTGTGTAAGATCATCTACAAGGGACTCCTTTGTACCTGCAAGTGTGCCATCATCCAGGAACCAGATGTTTAGCTCACTGGTCAGTCTTACTGTGATTTCCCTAACTGATATATATATATATATATATATATATATATATATATATATATATATATATATATATATATATATATATATATATATGTCGTGCCGAATAGGTAAAACTTGCTATTTTGGCTTAAATAGCAACACTCTTCTTGCCATGTAGGATAAGCGAAAATTTGTGTATGCAATAATTTCGCAAAAATCATTCTGAACCTAACGAAAAAAATGTATTTCATTGTGTTTATTATTAAATTATTGTAAACGTATCTAAAGTATATTTAGTTGGGTTAGGTTAAATTAAATTGCGCTTGTTATAATAAGGTTAGGTAAGTTTTCAAAGTTTCTCTTGGTACAAAATTATAAATTTTTACATTAACATAAATGAAAAAAAATATCTTTAAACGTATAAGATAAATTTTTAGAAAGTACTTAATTTTAAATGAGTTCTTGCTAATTGACCAGTTTTACCTATTCGGCACGACATATACATATGCATATATGTTAGTTTGTATATATGTATGCATGTGTATAGGTGTGCATATGTATACATGTCCATATGTATAAGCGTTTATATATATATATATATATATATATATATATATATATATATATATATATATATATATATATATATATATATATTCGTGCCGATTAGGTAAAACTTGCGATTTTGGCTTTAATAGCAACGCTCACCTTGCCATATAAAACAAGTGAAAATTTGTGTATGCAATAATTTCGCCAAAATCATTCTGAACATAACGAAAAAATATATTTCATTGTGTTTGTTTATTAATAAATTAATGTTAACGTATCTGAAATATATTTAGTTCGGTTAGGCTAAATTAAATTGCGCTTGTTATAATAAGGTTAGGTAGGTTTTCAAAGTTTCTCTTGGTACAAAATTATAAATTCTTACATTAACATAAATGAAAAAATATATCTTCAAACGTATAAGAGAAAATTTTAGAAAGGACTTAATTTTAGATGAGTTCTTGCTAATTGACCAGTTTTACCTAATCGGCACGACATATATATATATATATATATATATATATATATATATATATATATATATATATATATATATGTCGTGCCGATTAGGTAAAACTTGCGATTTTGGCTTAAATAGCAACGCTCTTCTTGCCATATAAGACAAGCGAAAATTTGTGTATGCAATAATTTCGCAAAATCATTGTGAACCTAACGAAAAAATATATTTCATTGTGTTTGTTTATTATTAAATTAATGTTAACGTATCTAAAATATATTTAGTTGGGTTAGGCTAAATTAAATTGCGCTTGTTGTAATAAGGTTAGGTAGGTTTTCAAAGTTTCTCTTGGTACAAAATTATAAATTTTTACATTAACATAAATGAAAAAATATATCTTTAAACGTATAAGAGAAATTTTTAGAAAGGACTTAATTTTAAATGAGTTCTTGCTAATTGACCAGTTTTACCTAATCGGCACGACATATATATATATATATATATATATATATATATATATATATATATATATATATATATATATATATATATATATATATATATACCTGTGCATCAAACGTGTGTGCATGTATGCAGGTGCATATGTATGCATGTATGTATGTACACTTTTGCGTATGAATGCGTGTGCATGTATAAATGAATGATTGTGAATATTAAATGTTTAGACCAAAGATCAACAACTGCTTCATAAATGGCTAAAGGAAACTGTGTAAAAACAAATTTACGTGATGCAGGTTTCTGTGTTTTTTAAAAGTCTCTCAAATTTTTTTCAGCCTGACCTGATAATTTCAGTGTCTTAGTGGTCAAGAAGAACGTGACTCTTAAAAACAAAATATTAACAAAACCCAGCAAATTAGAGGCTACAATCGTGCACGTAAAATGATCAAACAGATACTTATACACTTCTGAACTAATCACAACCCTCTTCTGATCGGGAAACTCGTTTTCTTGAAAGTTTGAAGCCGATCAGAAGAGGCTTTCTCAAGTTATTGCACCAAAATGGATATTCAGGAATGGGCTATATATCGCTGGTCGCAAGGAGGCCGCACTCGCCAATACCTGATTCCTTTCCTTCCTTAACCCTCCCCCTTCCCCCCGAGTACAGAAAGTTTAGACTTTAGAGGAAGAAAAAACTCAGAAATATACTTAAAGATATGTGTTCGTGGATACATAACACAGTATAATAATAATAATAATAATAATAATAATAATAATAATAATAATAATAATAATAATATAATAATAATAATAATAATAATAATAATAATAATAATAATAATAATAATAATAATAATAATAATATAATAATACTACTACTAATAATAATAATAATAATAATATAATAATAATAATAATAATAATAATAATAATAATAATAATAACACTGATCATTACCATCACCATGGTGAAATCTGAGTTACCATTATCATAAATGATTAGATTTTTTTTAGATTTTGCCACCGAAGTGGCTAGTTTATTGTACACCTCATATCCATCCTGTGGACGGTAGCGCAACAGCATATGGATACACAAAAGGCCTAGAAACTAGGCCCAAAAAGGGTTAACACTTGTACATTTGGATTTATATCTACAGTTCACTTATCTCTTACAAGCAAATATAGGAAACTTACTTAGTATATCTTTTATCTTATTTTCATTAATAAGATTTCTTGACATGTCAGATAGGTTATTATACTGTCTATCTCTATATTCCTCAATAAGTGGACAATTCAGCACATAGTGTTCAAGACAGTGACCATATGCCTGACCACATAATTTGCATTTGGTTTGATCATCTGTCATAAATGAGAATACAGAAATTCCCGTATAAAAAAACTATAAATCTTAAGGAAATACTATACCAGCATTAAAACGAGACATCTTAAAATGGTATTTATACCGGAAATGTCACTGGAATAAGCATATCAGACACATAATAAGCATATCAGGCACTAAGCAACGGGGGTGCCGACAAGCGCTAACAGGGCCTGTAAGCAGGAATTAACAGGGACTGTACACTAACTCTAGCAGGAAAGATAACAACAAAAAATTCTAGCAGGCAATACAAGTCAGATAGTAGCAGGGACTGCAGACTGGAGACGTCAATAAATCGATCAGTAGTACAAGTATGTAATCTCATGTTTTATTAGTGAACAGAGACACGCACCTTCATACACACACACACACACACTCACTCACACACACACACACTCACACACACAGGAGCTATGAATCGACCCCTGCAACCACAACTAGGTGAGTACACACATGATCTACGACCCAGAGGGGGGTTGGTGGTAGGTTAGGAAGGAAGATGAGAGGGTATTATAGCCGTTATTAAGTGTATACGAGGAGTGGAGGAATTACTGCACATGGGGAAATTTCAGAGGATGGAGAAACACAACTGGAGGAAAAGAACGCTCAGTCAAGCTGAGCCCCAGTTCGAAGGTACAAGCTGAACCCCAGTTCGAAGGTACAAGCTGAACCCCAGTTCGAAGGTACAAGCTGAACCCCAGTTCGAAGGTAGCAAGAGACAGGATGTTGAGACAGAAAGCGACTTTTGAAGAGTACGGCAATATATCATCAACAGTAGTTAAAGGGCGGGCCAAGAGCTATGAATCACCCACTGAAAGCATCGAGGCGAATACACATTTATATAATATTATGAATATAATCCTTATGTAAAGTAAGACATCAAATATTTATCAACACTTATGAGCAATAGATGGCGTGAATGAAATCTGAGAAGTAACATTGTGCCTGAAGTTTACCTGAAGATGGTTTCGAGCGTCATCTCTCCCACAGCTGGGTTCGAGCCCTGGCCTCCTGGTGGATGGTCTGATCAGCCAGGTTGTTGAAGTTAACCAAACACAGTCCATAGTATCTCGTGGAGACAGCCAGGGGTCTGTTGGCCATTTTCATTATAAAAGAAGGAAGGGAGTTGAAAAGTGTTGATCTCTTTTCAATTTGTGTTAACCTCTGTGTGGACTAAGGACACCCATGATTTTCACTGAAGGTAATCTGCACCGTCTAGGGAGTAATTTCTGCGTGCAGATTTAGCACCTATTTCTCTAGATTTTTTCTTGTGAATCTTACGATGTATCTTCCTCGCTTTTGTTCGAAGGAGTACAATTCAAAGGACTTTAAGCATTTCCAGTAATGAAGGAGCTTGACTGAATTTATACGAGCAGCGAAGGTTGTCTTTACATTCTCCAAATCTGCAGCTTCGCCTGTCCTAAAAGGGGTTGGTTGAGTACTGTAATATTTCAGTCTAGAGAGAACAAGTGACTTAAAGAGAATCATCACTGAATTAGAATCTGCAAGAAATCTATATGAATTTAAAAATAAATCACATCAGGAGGTGGGAGACAACGAGCTTAAGTTCTGTTGCTGTAACTACAAACAGATAATGACACCTGTTAGTTAAGTACCCAGAGGCAACGGAGATATGCAATGCAATATATTCTCAAAACACACTCATGTTATCCACACAACACACTCATGTTATCCTCACAACACACTCATGTTATCCTCACAACACACTTATGTTCTCCACACAACACACTCATGTTATCCACACAACACATTCATAAATAAGAAAAAAGGAGGGATGTGTGTGTATAACACATTCATGTTATCCACACAACACACTCATGTTATCCTTACAACACACTCATGTTATCCACACAATACACTCATGTTATCCTCACAACACACGCATGTTATTCACACAAAACACTCATGTTATCCACACAACACACTTATGTCCTACAGGCGCAATAGCAAAATGCATTCACATGATCTCCAAATAAAGTACATACACACACTCCTCCACACAGTACACACACAGTACACACACAGTACACACACACGCTCACACAGTACATACACACACACACACACACACACACACACACACAGACACACACAGACACACACTCCTCCATAGAATAAACACACAGAATACACACTCCCACACACAGTACACACACCACCATAAAACACACACTCACCCATCGTAAAATACAGTGTTTTCCAAGGTGGAAAGAGTTTCATTCGTCAGGTAGTCCCTTCCAGCCTCCCCACTCCGAGTGATTCCTCCCAGCCCCCCACTCCAAGTGATTCCCCCCAGCCCCCACTCCGAGTGATTCCTCCCAGCCTCCACTCTGAGTGGTTCCTCCCAGCCCCACTCCAAGTGATTCCCCCCAGCCCCCACTCCGAGTGATTCCTCCCAGCCCCCACTCCGAGTGATTCCTTCCAGCCCCACTCCGAGTGATTCCTCCCAGCCCCCACTCCGAGTGATTCCTCCCAGCCCCCATTCCAAGTGATTCCTCCCAGCCCCCATTCCAAGTGCTTCATTCTAGTCTCTCACTCCAGTGGCTCATTCAGTCTCTTTTTGAGTTCACTCCTAGTCCCTCCTCCCATGGGCTTGTTTCAGCCCCCCGAAGGTCAACCTCCAAGCTCCTATCACAGAGGCTCCCTTCCAGCCCCCAAACCCACGAGCTCCATAACTGTGGAGAAAATTCTCCAAAAGAGGGGGGGTATCCACCCATTCTACCCTTTTTAAGGGCCCTACCCTTTCCGCCCTTAGAAAGGGCCAGACGAGGCGTGTCTGGCTTCGAAAACAAATTAACTAATACCAGATGAACTGACTACAGTGTGTCATGTGTTGTCTGACCAAGTAGCAACGAGTATATGTGAGTCAATAGACATTTGAGATAAATGTAACTCTTTTCCATAACAGGAAAATTACAGGAAACTGCTGTTTCCATTTCTACACTTGAATTTACAATCATGTGTTCCAGTGATCAAAGTATTTAGAGAACACACGCATTTTAATTGCCACTTGTAGCAGCATGTAGCAATTGTTGAAATTGTGCTGATGTCAGCGATGCCAAGCCCCGCTGAGGCACGAGGCTGCACGAGTCTGCACGAGGGGTTAGATTGAACTCTGCCACCGAAGAAACGGGTCATACTGCGGCGAGGGGATTTAACCTAACAAAGACATTAGTCGTGGACGTCGGTGCGCTAATTTAATCTCCACTAACGTCGGGAAATCGGATAAGAACTCTGTTCCAGTGCGTTTAGTGAATAAAATTGCGGTATATTCAGAAGTGTGCGCAACTTCTTACTACTGCAAAAAGACTGAAATTGAAGAATGTAAAGGGACAATGAGTTTGAGTCGTCTAACAAGGCAGTGACTCTTCAGCAGTGTTCTTCAAACAAGACAGCGATATCCGGGTGTGAATTAAGGGTCCGATACAAATACCCAGGTAAGTCTGCTTATACCTAGATGCCACCTGCTGCGCAGTTAGGAAAGCATAATTTGCTTTAGGCAGATTTACCATTCACCCGGTGACTCGTGGGCGATCCGCCCAAAACCCGTGAGTAAACCGCTGTTCAGTCCATCAAATAACTGATTATATGGCATATGCTCCTTTGGGGCAATAATATAAGTCTCATGTGTGATTTTGTCTTACCATACAACCCTGTGGGGAATGTGAACGTCGGCATCAACCATCGGTTACTGGGACACCTGGGTAATCGTGGATGCATCTACAAGCTAAGTATAGCAACATTTACAGTACACTTTATCGTAGGGGTACATTCCTCCACAATAACCCCCCCCAGCTGAAAAGTGATTTTCTTACTACTGGAACACTAAACTGGAGCACTACCTTGGAGCACACTACCCTGGAACACTGCCCTAGAGCACACTACCCTGGGGCATACTACCCTGGAGAACACTACTTGGAGCACTATCCTGGAGCACACTAACCATGAGCACATTACCCTGGAGCACACTACCCTTGGAGCACACTACCCTGGAGCACTACCCTAAAGCACACTACCCTGGAGCACGCTACCCTGGAACACTACCCTGTAGCACAATGCCCTGGAGCACTACCCTGGAGCACACTACCCTGGATCACTACCCTGAAGTAAACTAACCTGGAGGACACTACCCATGAGCACATTACCCTGGAGCACTACCCTGGAGCACACTACCCTGGAGCATAACCCTGGAGCACTACCCTGAAGCCCTACCCTGAAGCACTGCCCTGAAGCACTACCCTGGAGCACATTATCTTGGAGCACACTACCTTGGAGCACACTACCCTGGAGCCCACTTTCCTGTAGCACACTACACTTGAGCACACTACACTGGAGCACACTACCCTGGAGCACACTATCTTGGAGCACACTACCTTGGAGCACACTACACTGGAGCACACTACCCTGGAGCCCACTACCCTGGAGACCACTAAACTGCAGCAAACTACCCTGGAGCCCACTAAACTGGAACACACTACCCTGGAGCACACAACCCTGGAGCCCAGAACGTCCTGGACGCGAGATTAAACACCAGCAGCAGCTCCCTGGGGCTGAATTACTGATGCTGTTGCATGCGTAAAATACAACTACGTATTTTTATTATGCGTATAACGCACTCTTTCTCTGAATTTTATGCGTATAATACAAAAAAAACGTAAAAATATATTTTTCCTTTTATCGTGCGTAATTTACAGGTAATGTATCTCTTAGTGACAGAAATTTATTAAAATGGTGGTTCCTTTAGAAGTTACGCGAGGATTTATTTACGCCACATTCTTACGCATATATTATTTTTTGTATTATAAAAAAAATTCTAAAGCTATGTTTTCATTGGCTATTATATGTTAATAATGATCATAATACTGAAAATAAAATAACAATAGTAATAAAAATAACTAAAACAATAATAAGTAATATAGTATTATTATTATTATTATTATTATTATTATTATTATTATTATTATTATTATTATTATTATTATTATTATTATTATTATTATTTCATGGAACGAGAATTTTCATTTTTTTTATATCAATACCAATGTTTTACTTGTTAAGATTTTCTTGTTTCTTTTCACTAAAAGGGAAAGTTTCCAGCGAATAAAACTGAGCAAAAGTATTTCCCCTTTGGGACCTCAATGAAAATAAACCTGCAGAACTTTCTGAATACTCACCCTGGAGAACTTCCAGAATACTCACCCTGGAGAACTTCCAGAATACTCACCCTGGAGAACTTCCTGAATACTCACCCTGGAGAACTTCCTGAATACTCATCCTGGAGAACTTCCAGAATACTCATCCTGGAGAACTTCCAGAATACTCATCCTGGAGAACTTTCAGAATACTCATCGTGGAGAACTTCCAGAATACTCACCCTGGAGAACTTCCAGAATACTCACCCTGGAGAACTTCCAGAATACTCATCCTGGAGAACTTCCAGAATACTCATCCTGGAGAACTTCCAGAATACTCATCCTGGAGAACTTTCAGAATACTCATCCTGGAGAACTTCCAGAACACTCACTCTGGAGAACTTCCAGAATACTCATCCTGGAGAAATTCGAATACTCATCTGGAGAACTTCAGAATACTCATCTGGAGAACTCCAGAATACTCACCTGGAGAACTTCAGAATACTCATCCTGGAGAATTCCGAATACTCATCCTGGAGAACTTCCAGAATACTCACCTGGAGAACTTCAGAATACTCACCTGGAGAACTTCCAGAATACTCATCCTGGAGAACTTCCAGAATACTCACCTGAGAACTTCAGAATACTCATCCTGAGAACTTCCAGAATACTCATCCTGGAGAACTTCAGAATACTATCCAATTCAGAAACACCTGGAGAACTCAGAATCTACGGGAATTCGAATACTATCCTGGAAATTCAACTACCTGGAAATTAAATACTCATCCTGAGATTGTACCTTGGAACCCAGTACTCATCCTGAGAATTCCGAAACTATCTGGAGAATTCCAGAAACTCATCCTGGAGAATTCAGAAACTACCTGAAATTCCGAAACTCCTGAGAATTCGAATACTATCCGGAAAGAAACTCCTGATACTTCGGAGAACTTCAGATACTCTCGGGAGAACTTCCAGAATACTACTGGAATTCGAATACATCTGGAGAATTCAGAATACTCATCGTGGGAATCAAATACTCACCTGGAGAATTCCGAATATACCTGGAGAACAAAATCTCAAAACCTGGAGAACTCAGAATACTCACCGAGAACTTCAGAATACTCACTGGAGAACTTCCAGAATACTCATCCTGGAGAACTTCAGAATACTCACCTGGAGAATTCCAGAATACTATCCTGGAGAACTTCCTGAATACTACCTGGAGAACTTCAGAATACCACCCTGAAGAACTTCCAGAATACTCATCCTGGAGAACTTTCAGAATACTCATCGTGGAGAACTTCCAGAATACTCATCCTGGAGAACTTCCAGAACACTCACCCTGGAGAACTTCCAGAATACTCATCCTGGAGAAATTCCTGAATACTCATCCTGGAGAACTTCCAGAATACTCATCCTGGAGAACTTCCAGAATACTCATCCTGGAGAACTTCCAGAACACTCACCCTGGAGAACTTCCAGAATACTCATCCTGGAGAAATTCCTGAATACTCATCCTGGAGAACTTCCAGAATACTCATCCTGGAGAACTTCCAGAATACTCATCCTGGAGAACTTCCAGAATACTCATCCTGGAGAAATTCCTGAATACTCATCGTAGAGAACTTCCTGAATACTCATCCTGGAGAACTTTCAGAATACTCACCCTGGAGAACTTCCAGAATACTCACCCTGGAGAACTTCCAGAATACTCATCCTGGAGAACTTTCAGAATACTCATCGTGGAGAATTTCCAGAATACTCACCCTGGAGAACTTCCAGAATACTCATCCTGGAGAACTTCCAGAATACTCATCCTGGAGAACTTTCAGAATACTCATCCTGGAGAACTTCCAGAATACTCACCTGGAGAACTTCCAGAATACTCATCCTGGAGAACTTCCAGAACACTCATCCTGGAGAACTTCCAGAATACTCACCCTGGAGAACTTCCAGAATACTCATCCTGGAGAACTTCCAGAATACTCACCCTGGAGAACTTACAGAATACTCACCCTTGAGAACTTCCAGAATACTCATCCTGGAGAAATTCCTGAATACTCATCCTGGAGAACTTCCAGAACACTCACCCTGGAGAACTTCCAGAATACTCACCCTGGAGAACTTCCAGAATACTCACCCTGGAGAACTTCCAGAATACTCACCCTGGAGAACTTCCAGAATACTCACCCTGGAGAACTTCCAGAACACTCACCCTGGAGAACTTCCAGAATACTCACCCTGGAGAACTTCCAGAATACTCACCCTGGAGAACTTCCAGAATACTCACCCTGGAGAACTTCAGAAGCACTCACCCTTGAGAACTTCCAGAATACTCACCTGGAGAACTTCCAGAACCTCACCTTGGAGAACTTCAGATACCTCCCGAGTAAAGCCAAGACCCTCCATTTGAGTTTACAACAAGCAGATCCTCACGAGTTCAAAACGGAAACCTCCCAGTAGAGTTAAACTAGCGATACTTTCCCAGAGTAAGCCAAGGACATGTACAGACTTAAACACGAATAACCTCAGAAGAGTTAAACCACGGATACCTCTTCCCAAGAGTTAAACCAAGTATGTATATGTATCCACGAGTTAAACCAAGGATATGTATCCAAGAGTTAAATCACGGATATATACCCAAGAGTTAAACCACGGATATGTACCCATTAGTTAAATCACAGATATGTATTCAAGAGTTAAACCACGGATATGTACCCAAGAGTTAAACCACGGATATATACCCAAGAGTTAAACCACGTATATGTTCCAAAAAGTTAAACCAAGGATATGTACCCAAGAGTTAAACCACTGATATGTGATGTTTCACACCAGTATGGGCGGGTGATGCTTCACACCAGTATGGGCGGGTGATGCTTCACACCAGTATGGGCGGGTGATGCTTCACACCAGTATGGGCGGGTGATGCTTCACCAGTATGGGCGGGTGATGCTTCACGCCAGTATGGGCGGGTGATGCTTCACACCAGTATGGGCGGGTGATGCTTCACGCAGTATGGGCGGTGATGCTTCACGCCAGTATGGGCAGGTGATGCTTCACCAGTATGGGCGGTGATGCTTCACCCAGTATGGGCGGGTGATGCTTCACCCAGTATGGGCGGTGATGCTTCACGCCAGTATGGGCGGGTGATGCTTCACCCAGTATGGGCGGGTGATGCTTCACCCAGTATGGGCGGTGATGTTCACACCAGTAGGGCGGGTGATGCTTCACACCAGTATGGGCGGGTGATGCTTCACACCAGTATGGGCGGTGATGCTTCGCAGTAGGCGGTGATGTCACACCAGTATGGGCGGTGACGCTTCACGCCAGTAAGGGCGGGTGATGCTTCACACCAGTATGGGCGGGTGATGATTCACACCAGTATGGGCTGGTGATGATTCACACCAGTAAGGGCGGGTGATGCTTTACACCAGTATGGGCGGGTGATGATTCACACCAGTATGGGCGGGTGATGCTTCACGCCAGAATAGGCAGGTGATGATTCACACCAGTATGGGCGGGTGATGCTTCACGCCAGTATGGGCGGTGATGATTCACGCCAGTATGGGCGGGTGATGCTTCACACCAGTATGGGCGGGTGATGCTTCACGCCAGTATGGGCGGTGATGTTCACCAGTATGGGCGGGTGATGATTCACCAGTATGGGCGGTGATGCTTCACGCCAGTATGGGCGGGTGATGCTTCACGCCAGTATGGGCGGGTGATGCTTCACGCCAGTATGGGCGGGTGATGCTTCACGCCAGTATGGGCGGGTGATGCTTCACGCCAGTATGGGCGGGTGATGCTTCACGCCAGTATGAGCGGGTGATGCTTCACACCAGTATGGGCGGGTGATGCTTCACACCAGTATAGGTGAGTGATGCTTCACACCAGTATGGGCGGGTGATGCTTCACGCCAGTATGGGCGGGTGATGCTTCACGCCAGTATGGGCGGGTGATGCTTCACACCAGTATGGGCGGGTGATGCTTCACACCAGTATGGGCGGGTGATGCTTCACACCAGTATGGGCGGGTGATGCTTCACACCAGTATGGGCGGGTGATGCTTCACACCAGTATGGGCGGGTGATGCTTCACGCCAGTATGGGCGGGTGATGCTTCACACCAGTATGGGCGGGTGATGATTCACACCAGTATGGGCGGGTGATGCTTCACACCAGTATGGGCGGGTGATGCTTCACGCCAGTATGGGCGGGTGATGCTTCACGCCAGTATGGGCGGGTGATGCTTCACGCCAGTATGGGCGGGTGATGCTTCACGCCAGTATGGGCGGGTGATGCTTCACGCCAGTATGGGCGGGTGATGCTTCACTCCAGTATGGGCGTGTGATGCTTCACGCCAGTATGGGCGGGTGATGCTTCACACCAGTATAGGCGAGTGATGCTTCACACCAGTATGGGCGGGTGATGCTTCACGCCAGTATGGGCGGGTGATGTTTCACGCCAGTATGGGCGGGTGATGTTTCACGCCAGTATGGGCGGTGATGCTTCACCAGTATGGGTGGTGATGCTTCACGCCAGTATGGGCGGTGATGTTCACACCAGTATGGGCGGGTGATGCTTCACACCAGTATGGGCGGGTGATGTTCACGCCAGTATGGGCGGTGATGCTTCACGCCAGTATGGGCGGGTGATGTTTCACGCCAGTATGGGCGGGTGATGCTTCACACCAGTATGGGCGGGTGATGCTTCACGCCAGTATGGGCGGGTGATGCTTCACGCCAGTATGGGCGGGTGATGCTTCATGCCAGTATGTGCGGGTAATGCTTCACGCCAGTATGGGTGGGTGATGCTTCACGCCAGTATGGGCGGGTGATGTTTCACACCAGTATGGGCGGGTGATGCTTCACGCCAGTATGGGCGGGTGATGCTTCACACCAGTATGGGCGGGTGATGCTTCACGCCAGTATGGGCGGGTGATGCTTCATGCCAGTATGTGCGGGTAATGCTTCACGCCAGTATGGGCGGGTGATGCTTCACGCCAGTATGGGCGGTGTTTTACATCCACATGGACGGTGCAAGAGAGCGTATTGAGAAGCCAGTGTATTAAACATAAAGCCTTCAAAGAAAGCCTAAAGTGTCAACTTCCCTCCATCTTAAAGCCTTAACATCTCAACACCGTGTGAGATAACCTACAAGGAATCTCTTCAATGCTGATCACACTTAACAAATTTTTCGTCCACAAATTGTGTTGTACTTAAAGACTTTGTTCCAGTCCTCTGTCAGGCTTCAAGTCATTGGACCCTTTCTGTTGTCAGGTTTGAAGTCTTTTGACACACACACACACACACACACACACTAGAAAATTACAGTCTGTGTGCATTGCACGTTATATCTGTATGTAGATTGCCTCATTCGGATAGAAATTAGACAATACCCTTGTTAAGGCCACACCATTACCCCTTGACAAGCTGGTCTTAACGAGGAGCAATGAGCAGACTAACACCAGGTACTTGTCACCCTGTGTTCCCCAGTCTGGTCTCCTTGTTAAAGACCTGATCAAGCAGACACTTGGAGCTCGCACATCGCACCAAGGATAACTAGGAACAACATAATTATACATCAAATTTACACTATCAATACCATCTCGCTACTATCGTGACCAGTTTACTCGCCTACTTTGCACATTCCGCAGTCTATATCCGTGCAACTTTCCATGTCAGCGACCTGGAGTGTGAACAAGTTTAGACGAAAGAGTAAATATCCCCACCATTTGTGTCGAAAGAGATGCCACCGCCACCGCCACGATAAGGTGACCAGCGTCGAGGGAAGAGAGGTTGGTAATTTAATTTATAAGTAAAGGGTCTCTTTCCGTCTCTCTAGGTTTCTTAAGAATTCCTTTTCATCTTCTATCGTGCCTCTACTATATTTTTTTTTTATTTTACTTGTATTTTCAACTTCTCATCTTCCATGCTGTACTCCGTCTCAGGTCTTTTCTCTTCTCTGTAATACGCAGAACCTTACTTTTGTTCCAGCAGAAGCCAGGTCAACACTCTCCAGCAGGAGCCAGATCAACGCTCTCCAGCAGGAGCCAGGTCAATGCTCTCTAGCAGAAGCCAGGTCAACGCTCTCCAGCAGGAGCCAGATCAACGCTCTCCAGCAGGAGCTAGATCAACGCTCTCCAGCAGGAGCCAGGTCAACGCTCTCCAGCAGGAGCCAGGTCAACGCTCTCCAGCAGGAGCCAGGTTAACGCTCTCCAGCAGGAGCCAGATCAACGCTCTCCAGCAGGAGCCAGGTCAACGCTCTCCAGCAGGAGCCAGGTCAACGCTCTCCAGCAGGAGCCAGGTCAACGCTCCTCCCCCATGCTTAATTCATGTAAGAGGAACTAATTGTGAGAGATTAATATGCGCTGAGTTTATTTTAACAATGCTTCTGGGTACGACTAACCTTTAACATGTGGTTTCCTAATTCGTCACCTCAACATTATATTTTATTTTCCTGTACGTGTGGACGACCCCTTATAGAGTCCAGGTGCGAGTGATCTTATAGGGAGATACAGCAGAGTGTAAAGGGACTCTGTCGTTGCATAGAGTAGTGAGAAGTGGCTCATACTGTGAGGGACTTCCATAGTGAGGAACGAGAGACACCCGCATCTTGTGTAGGAGGGACGTACTGTGAAGGGCAGGTGACACTGACGCTAATAGAGACAGAGTAGAATCTCTTTTCTTTCCCAACTGGGTGAGAGTTAAGACTGTTTCTTTAAAATTCAATCTTAGACTGAATGAGTGAAGTGGCTTTGGAGACTAGTCTTGAGGTAGAAGACTAATCGACTTTGACATCCTGAAACATACATATGCTGCCTTGTAAGACGTGCTATGCTTTATGTGTATTCTCAAGTTTCAAAGTAATTGCAATAAATTAAGTGAAACTAGAAATAAATTGAATCATCTGCAAATTCCCAGTGATTTACATAGCAAAGACTATCATCATAATTTTTTTTTTTAAACAATCTCGTAAGTGTACGTAATTATTACTTCTCTCGCTTTCCTAGCTTTCTCTAAAGCTCCCTCATCATCATCATCTTCATATGAAGGTGAGCTTGTAACCCAGCGTGTGAAACGGACCTTCCGCTCCCTTTCACAGAGGTAATGGTCAGTCACCTCTCTCTAATACCCAGCCTTCACCTCTTTGCCTGTAAACTTGCTTCTTGGGCAGCATCCACCTCCATGTGATGAGCTCTGGGTATTTGTGATGACTGTAGTTAGTCAAGTAAAACAGCTATGAACTGTTCACGGTGTATATATTGTCTGTATTTGGACAAAATATACCTATATGGGCTCAAATTTGATAAAATCTCAATCTCCAAGCACTGTATGATCCATAAATGTTTAGTACTCACCAGGAAATATAATAATAATAATAATAATAATAATAATAATAATAATAATAATAATAATAATAATAATAATAATAATAATAATAATAATAATAATATTAATAATAACAATAATAATAATAATAATAATAATAATAATAATAATACTAATAATAATAATAATCATAATCATAATTGGGTGTCTTCCCGCAATTCCTTGACTTTTACAAGATATTTTTGAGTAACAAACGAGGAATCTCTGGCTCTGAGACAGAAAAATAAATAAAAAAGTACATTAATTCTAAAATTCTTTCATCCTGAAATCCGTCTCAGTCCATCTTCTGGTCTTCTGATTAATTCTATGTTAGCGAACATAGGACTCAGTCGCTTGTGGTACGTCATTTACATCTATCAGGAACAGTAACACCGCCAGCACAGTTCCCTGGGGAACCTCCAGTCAGGACTTTCGCCCATCTGACGTCGTTTAAAACGATAGCTCAGTGATTTAACTTCAGCCCTTCTCGATGTTTCAGCTGCTGTTCTAATGTATACGCATCGTTGCCCCTTTTAATCACACTATTTTCCGTCCTTGGACCACTGGTGTTCTAGGGTAGGCTATGTACCATAGCCACTAGTGCCACTATTGCACGCCAGTCATTACTGTAACTGCGATATAATTTTTGATCTCTCTGGTTTCCGTGCTTCCCAGTTCTTTAAGTCTCCGGCAGTGACTGATCATCAGTGGCACGCCTCTCTCTCTTTCTCTCTCTCTCTCTGTCTCTCTCTCTCTCTCTCTCTCTGTCTCTCTGTGATGGTGGAAATGGCACAAATGTAGGAGTCATATATTCCTACAGAGTTTCACTCATCACTGGAATTTTCAAGAACATAACAGATAAAAGACTATATAAGCCATTGCCCTCTCATATCTAATATATAAAAGTCACGTAATGGACAAAATGTTGTACATATAACGAACTTCTGCATTTGTGTGTTTTGCACCAACTGACGGCATATATCTATTGTCTCCATCTCTGTTTCTCATTCTTTTTTCTTGCTGTTTGAAACCATTTTGAAAACAATGCATGGTATTATTCCAGTGAACCTTGCCACTGAAATGGTTATGACATCTACGTTTTCCGCTCTTGCTATTCCATTCAATTCCTTGCTCAATTCCACTATGTTCGAGTGCCACACTCTGATTCTTCACTAACTGCCTGTTGGGCATTTCGTTCCTGTCTTGTTTCGTTTCCGAGAACTAAATAGACAGGCCTCTTCCTCTCTAAGTGGGCTCTTGTTGTCTTTTATTAAGCCTCTCTCCTCCAGGCGATCCAACGTTTTCCTTCGGGTCATCTTCGCGAATGTCTTGGACACTGTGCATGGTCACAGGTCCGCACTACAGCACTTCTTGTCTGTCCTCTTCCTTGAATATTGGAATTTCACCCGCTATTTTTCCATATTTCTGGTGGTTGCGACAAGGCCAGTGAAATACTGAAGTTTTTTTTTTTTCGAGTGGTGTTCATAGTGTATCGTGCGTTTTCAGAACCCGGGGAAGAATATTATCAGGTCCCATTGTTTTTCGATGTTTCCAGCTCACTCAGCAGTTTCTTCACTGTATTCCCCGACGGGAGGAGGTTTTACAGTCTCCGTTGGTTTACCGTATCCTATCATCTCTCAGGTGTCCTTCCTGGATTATACTGTGAACACCTCTTTGGACTGTTTATCTCCTAGAAGACCTCCTTTTTATTCTTATTGTGTGTGTGTGTGTGTGTGTGTGTGTGTGTGTGTGTGTGCACGCAGAGCTCGTGTGCACACACACACAATGAGCCCTTGTCCCTCTAGCATCTCTGGGATAAATTAAGCAAATTTAATAATGCGGTTCAGTAATGAGGATCGTTAGGCACATAGGCTAGACACAATTAGATTCGGGGTAGTCTAGCTTATGCATTATTGGATAATTTGCATAATAAATAATGTTCTTCATCATAACAACAATGAAGACTCACTTACGTCACGCCGACACAGATATGCTAGCTAGCCACGAGGCAGACAGTCCAGACTCGGACAGAATGACAGTCAACAGACAGTTAGGTAGACAGACCACTTTATGCCAGTAGTGACGAGTTTTTGTGGGATACAGATAGAGTTCTTTAGTCATAATCAAGTGACACAAAGACAACCCTTCACTTGGGTACAGTTGGGAACACCAGCTTGGTTACTTTTAATGAGCGAAGAGAGAGAGAGAGAGAGAGAGAGAGAGAGAGAGAGAGAGAGAGAGAGAGAGAGAGAGAGAGAGAGAGAGGTGAGGGGAAGGGGATGCGAAAGAAAGAATGAAAATAGGAGGGACGTCGGAAGGAGGAGGAGGGAAAGAGGAGAAAGGAAGAGGGAGAGTAAAAAGAAGGTGGAGAAGTAAGGGAAGAGATGTATGGAGGGAAAAGAGGGAGGGAAGAAGAGGGTGGGGAAGAAAAGGGTGGGGAAGAAGAGGGGAAGGAAAGGGGGAAGAGGGAGGGGGGGAAAGACTACAGTCATTATACACTGCCATTAAAAGTGTAAATGGCGCGAGTATAATGATATTTTAATAAGATTGCAAGACGCCATTAAAGAAGCTTGAAGTAATTTCGTTTCTGGTGAATTCCGGCGGTAATGTTCTTGTTGTGTTTGTTGTTCTTGTTGTGTTTGTTGTTCTTGTTGTGTTTGTTGTTCTTGTTGTGTTTGTTGTTCTTGTTGTGTTTGTTGTTCTTGTTGTGTTTGTTGTTCTTGTTGTGTTTGTTGTTCTTGTTGTGTTTGTTGTTCTTGTTGTGTTTGTTGTTCTTGTTGTGTTTGTTGTTCTTGTGTTTGTTGTTCTCGTTTGTTGTTCTTGTTGTGTTGTGGAAGTTTTTGTTTGTTCGTTTTCTGTTTTTAGTTCTTGCTGTTCTTGTGATTGTTGTTCTTGGTCTTGTTCTGTTGTTCTTGTTTTGTTGTTGTTCTTGTGGTTGTTTTTGCTGTTTGTTGTTCTTAATGTAGTTGTTGCTCTTGTTGTGGTTGTTCTTATTGTGGTTGCTATTGTTGTGGTTGTTCTTGTTGTAATTGTTCTTGTTGTGGTTGTTCTTGTTGTAGTTCTTATTGCGGTTATTCTTGTTGTGGTTCTTATTGTGGCTGTTGTTCGTGTGGTTGTTGTTCTTATGGTTGTTGTTCTTGTTGTGGTTGTTCTTGAGGTTGTTCTTGTGGTTGTTCTTGTTGTGGTGGTTGCTCTGTTGTGGTTGTTCTTGTTATGCTTGTTATTCTTGTAGTTAGTTTTGCTTGTTATTCTTGTAGTTAGTTTTGCTATTTGTTGTTCTTGTTGTTGTAGGTGTTGTTCTTGATGTTAATTGCTTTTGTGGGTGTTGTTCTTGATGTTAATTGTTGTGTTTGTTGTTCTTGATGTGTTGTTCATGTTGTGGTTGTTGTTCTTGTTGTGGTTGTTGTTCTTGTGGTTGTTCTTGTGGTTGTTCCCCTTACTGTAGTTCCTCGTGTTCTTTTAGTTCTAATTGTGGTTGTTCTTGCTGTGGTTGTTCCACGGATTACAGACCGAGGGACTTCAAACGTTCCCAGTAATTTAGGCGCTTGACTGAATTTTTCTACGAGAAGTGAAGGCCCTCTGCACATTCTCCAGGTCTGCAGTTTTGCCGCCTGCCTTGAACTGAGCTGTATTCCGGCCTAGAGAACAGACTGGGCCTAACTGTATGGGACCGAGTCATACCTTATCAAAGATCAGTGCAATAATGTTCTAAATTAGGACTCGATGTCTTATTTGTAGTGAATGATCTGCTGGAGTCGCCTGTAGTAACTAACCTGCTGCTGGACTCAGTAGTGGCTGACCTGCTGCTGGACTCAGTAGTGGCTGACCTGCTGCTGGACTCAGTAGTGGCTGACCTGCTGCTGGACTCAGTAGTGGCTGACCTGCTGCTGGACTCAGTAGTTGCTGACCTGCTGCTGGACTCAGTAGTGGCTGACCTGCTGCTGGACTCAGTAGTTGGTGACCTGCTGCTGGACTCAGTAGTGGCTGACCTGCTGCTGGACTCAGTAGTGGCTGACCTGCTGCTGGACTCAGTAGTTGGTGACCTGCTGCTGGACTCAGTAGTGGCTGACCTGCTGCTGGACTCAGTAGTTGGTGACCTGCTGCTGGACTCAGTAGTGGCTGACCTGCTGCTGGACTTACTTGTAGTGGATGACCTGCTGGATTCATCTGCAGTAACTAACCACCTGCTGGACTCACCTGTAGTGGCTGACAGCCTGTTGGACTCACCTGTAGTGGCTGACAGCCTGTTGGACTCACCTGTAGTGGCTGACAGCCTGTTGGACTCACCTGTAGTGGCTGACAGCCTGTTGGACTCACCTGTAGTGGCTGACAGCCTGCTGGACTCACCTGTAGTGGCTGACAGCCTGTTGGACTCACCTGTAGTGGCTGACAGCCTGTTGGACTCACCTGTAGTGGCTGACAGCATGTTGGACTCACCTGTAGTAGCTGACAGCCTGTTGGACTCACCTGTAGTGGCTGACAGCCTGTTGGACTCACCTGTAGTGGCTGACAGCCTGCTGGACTCACCTGTAGTGGCTGACAGCCTGTTGGACTCACCTGTAGTGGCTGACAGCCTGTTGGACTCACCTGTAGTGGCTGATAGCCTGTTGGACTCACCTGTAGTGGCTGACAGCCTGTTGGACTCACCTGTAGTGGCTGACAGCCTGCTGGACTCACCTGTAGTGGCTGACAGCCTGTTGGACTCACCTGTAGTGGCTGAAAGCCTGTTGGACTCACCTGTAGTGGCTGACAGCCTGTTGGACTCACCTGTAGTCGCTGACAGCCTGTTGGACTCACCTGTAGTGGCTGACAGCCTGTTGGACTCACCTGTAGTGGCTGACAGCCTGCTGGACTCACCTGTAGTGGCTGACAGCCTGTTGGACTCACCTGTAGTGGCTGACAGCCTGTTGGACTCACCTGTAGTGGCTGACAGCCTGTTGGACTCACCTGTAGTGGCTGACAGCCTGTTGGACTCACCTGTAGTGGCTGACAGCCTGTTGGACTCACCTGTAGTGGCTGACAGCCTGTTGGACTCACCTGTAGTGGCTGACAGCCTGCTGGACTCACCTGTAGTGGCTGACAGCCTGTTGGACTCACCTGTAGTGGCTGACAGCCTGTTGGACTCACCTGTAGTGGCTGACAGCCTGTTGGACTCACCTGTAGTGGCTGACAGCCTGTTGGACTCACCTGTAGTGGCTGACAGCCTGCTGGACTCACCTGTAGTGGCTGACAGCCTGTTGGACTCACCTGTAGTGGCTGACAGCCTGTTGGACTCACCTGTAGTGGCTGACAGCCTGCTGGACTCACCTGTAGTGGCTGACAGCCTGTTGGACTCACCTGTAGTGGCTGACAGCCTGTTGGACTCACCTGTAGTGGCTGACAGCCTGCTGGACTCACCTGTAGTGGCTGACAGCCTGCTGGACTCACCTGTAGTGGCTGACAGCCTGTTGGACTCACCTGTAGTGGCTGACAGCCTGCTGGACTCACCTGAAAAGGAGAAAATATCTTGATTTCCGACCGTGTCACATATCGAAAAAATTGTGAAGTGTATGTGTGCGTGAGAGAGAGAGAGAAAGAGAAAGAGAGAGAGAGAGAGATATAGAGAGAGAGAGAGAGAAGGGAGGAGAGAGAGAAAGCAACATTTACCTATCTTACTAGAAGCCTGAGCTGCATGGTAATCTACACTCTCCTTCACTATAATCAGTGGTCAGCTGTCCCTCAGGAGTCTCTGAGCTGGTCATCTTTCCCTCACCTGACCTTCAAACTTCCTGGCACTTATGTACATTGCATCAGCTGGCAAATGGCGACCAAGTCACCAGTAACTTTTGCTGCTACACAGAATGCGCTCTCTGTCTTGCCAAGTGAGAATTGACAGCATAAGTAAGAGCAATGAGACACTGGCGTGCACTTGTATACCCTCCAGACTAGCCAAACTGACAGTCAGGTTAGAGCAGTTTATTAGCGGCCCCGCTGCTCCGATTCGCTGCTCAGTTCGCAAATACGAAGTGAACAAGAACTTGCTTCCCCCAGTCGAGTATGAGGTTACGTTTCTCCCATCTGACTGGGCGGCAGACGCTCACTAACTCTGGTCGAAAACACTCGTACACACTGGGTCTATCTTGAGGTTGTAAACCTACAGCAGCGAGAGGCTGTTTGCTGATAATATACACTCTGTACATACTACAAATATCTTGAAGGGAATATTCAGGTGCTAAAAAACGACTTCATGTGTCTGCCTTTATTTGCTTGAGTTGTTCCTTGTCCTGATTTACGGCCAGGTACAACAGGCCTTTGTGTACCTGTGCTCGTAAAGCACACAATATGCTTTGATGAAGTCGCTGGTGGGCAAAACGTCTTTTCAATAAAATGCAATAAGTCGTATGCTGTCATATATATATATATATATATATATATATAATATATATATATATATATATATATATATATATATATATATATATATATATATATATATATATATATATATATATATATATATATATATATATATATATATATATATATATATATATATATATATATATATATATATATATATATATCATGGTATACACGTGATACGAATTATATTTTCCTAATCATAAATCGCTGTATTTAAGAAGTGGAACATTAATCGGGTATAATTAACGTACTAATTACAACGGCTTAAGCGACGCTGCACCAGTTGTTGCATTTCTCTGTGACAACGTAAGTTTAAATACTCGTGTCATGTCTGTGATATACCTGTGTCCGTTTTGGAGGGTCTTACCTTCGAAGGTTGTAGATCAGACATCTTTGCTGACTACTTGATCACCCAGGTTGTTGATGTCAGCGGCCCTCAGGCTCATATAGTTATAACAACCTGGTCTTCATTGTACAAAAATTTCATTTTCGCATAAACCGAACTTGGGAGTTACTGCATTGGGAGTTAATAAATCCCAATTGTGAGTTAACAAATCAATATTAGGAGTTAACAAGCCCCTCTTGGCAGTTTTAACATGTCCCATTTGGCATTTAATAAGACATACTTGACAGGTAACATGTCACATTATGTTACAATCCACACTTGGCATTTAACAAGCCATAGTAGTTATACAAAACTATTGTTATCTATAGGAGGGAGATATTCCGAAATAGTCACTCTAAATTCCCTTATATTCCTCTTCCAGTCTGTTGAATGGCTGGATACTCTGTTCTAATTTATATTTTCTGTGTCTCACTAGAAAACCTGAGTTACAGAGTCTTGGAGAATTACTGTGTCCTTGTTATCTTTGAGTTTTTGTTTACTGAGTTCTAAGTATAACCGATGAGTTTGGGGAATTTCCCCTGACTCCTGCAGCTCGGCCCTATCGTTTAGAAAACACATTACTGCAAATGTTGGGAAAGCTAGACAGATGTCTGGTGGATAATGAGGATGTCTGGTAACAAGAGAAATGCTGCCACTGATAACGCTATTTAAATCGACTGGGATCTCTCGACTTAAGTATTGCTCGGTGTTGACAGCACTATTTAGGGCTGGAAAAACAGCAGAACTGGACCAGATACAGAGATCATTAACAACCTGCATAGAACTGATAAAACACTGAAACTATTGGGAACGCCTAAAAGTTCTGAATATGTACTCTCTGGAGCGGAGGAGATAGAGATACATAATAATATATACATGGAAGATACTTGACGTACCACAGTATCATAACAGCTTACCAATGTGAAATATATGGGAGGAGAAAGTGTAACGTAAAACCAGTGAACGGCGCCACAAGGTCAAAAAGACAACACTATCAACAACCGTGGTCCTAGATTATTCAACACTCTGCCAAAGAATATTAGAAACACTGCCGGAACGAGTGTAGAAGTCTTTAAGCGGAAACTCTGCCAGAGTCTCTGTCAAGGCTGTTGGCCAACGGGCCGCCAACCACAACAGCCTGGATGACCAGGCAAGCAACAGACAAGCCTGGCCCAGGGCCAGGTCGCGGGAGCATGGAAACACGTTAGAAAATTTAAGATTCATCTGCCCATTTCTCTCGGTTACTCTTTTGCTTGAATGTTGTGCGCTATAACACCACATTCTGATTAGCATAAATTGATATTGGTAATTTGAGAAAACCGTAATACTAGGAAAATGACCAAATAATATATATATATATATATATATATATATATATATATATATATATATATATATATATATATATATATATATATATATATATATATATATATATATATTTTTTTTTTTTTTTTTTTTTAAACAAGTCGGCCGTCTCCCACCGAGGCAGGGTGACCCAAAAAGAAAGAAAAACCCCCAAAAGAAAAAACTTTCATCATCATTCAACACTTTCACCACACTCATACATAATCACTGTCTTTGCAGAGGAGCTCAGATACTACAGCTGAGAAAAGTCCCTCCCAGCTGTCACTATCTCAGACCCCTCCTTTAAAGTGCAGGCATTGTACTTCCCATTTCCAGGACTCAAGTCCAACTAAATCAATTAACTGGTTTCCCTGAATCCCTTCACACAATGTTACCCTGCTCACACTCCAACAGATCGTCATGTCCCAAAACCATTCGTCTCCATTCACTCCTATCTAACACGCTCACACATGCTTGCTGGAAGTCCAAGCCCCTCGCCCACAAAACCTCCTTTACCCCTTCCCTCCAACCTTTTCTAGGACGACCCCTACCCCGCCTACAGATTTATACGCTCTCCAAGTCATTCTACTTTGATCCATTCTCTCTAAATGACCAAACCACCTCAACAACCCCTCTTCAGCCCTCTGACAAATACTTTTAGTAACTCCACACCTTCTCCTAATTTCCACATTCCGAATTTTCTGCATAATATTTACACCACACATTGCCCTTAGACAGGACATCTCCACTGCCTCCAGCCTCCTCCTCGCTGCAGCATTTGCAACCCATGCTTCACACCCATATAAGAGTGTTGGTACCACTATACTTTCGTACATTCCCTTCTTTGCCTCCATGGATAACGTTTTTTGTCTCCACAGATACCTAAATGCACCACTCACCTTTTTTCCTTCATCAATTCTATGGTTAACCTCATCCTTCATAAACCCATCTGCTGACACATCAACTCCCAAATATCTGAAAACATTTACTTCTTCCATAATCCCTCTCTCCAATGTGATATCCAATTTTTCTTTATTTAAATCGTTTGATACCCTCATCACCTTACTCTTATCTATGTTCACTTTTAACTTTCTACCTTTACACACTCTCCCAAACTCGTCCACTAACCTTTGCAACTTTTCTTTAGAATCTCCCATAAGCACAGTATCATCAGCAAAAAGTAACTGTGTCAACTCCCATTTTGCATTTAATTCTCCATAATTTAATCCCACCCCTCTCCCCAACACCCTAGCATTTACTTCTTTTACAACCCCATCTATAAATATATTAAACAACCATGGTGACATTACACAACCCTGTCTAAGACCTACTTTTACCGGGAAGTAATCTCCCTCTCTCCTACACACCCTAACCTGAGCCTCACTATATATATATATATATATATATATATATATATATATATATATATATATATATATATATATATATATATATATATATATATATATATATATCACTGCCAAAAGGAGTAATATTCTGAGAGAAACATGAACGAAGTTGCCCCTACAGGCGGAGGCAGTAAGTCAAGGATTCAATCAACCTTTTCAGACTTTCTAAAGAAAACAAAGAAAGAAAGGTAAGGGAAGGAAAAATAAGAAACGTATTTCTCCTGTTCAGAATTCATGAAAGTTACTTCTGGTATTGCACCATTGCTGGGAAAAAAAACAGAACCCTTAGTGATTACTAAGAATAAACTAGCCGTATTCTGAGAGCAAGTACGACTGAGAATCAACAGAGCCATTAAATACTCCAGAGAATTACAACGCAAAAACGAATTCATAATCTCCATGAAGCCAAAAAAAAAAAAGACTAAAATAACTAGCGTAGCTCAGAGTGTTTCTGGAAACTTAATCTAGACACCGGCGACATTCCCAAAAATTGGAAAGACATCGGACGGTTGAAAAAAAAAAAAACACTTCGCAAACATGATAGTAAAGAAATCGCCAAATATATAGGAGTGTTAAAAGTAAGTTTTACAAATAAAGACTCGCAAACAAAACATCTGAAGATAAGACGAGTTTAGAACAGGATGCTGACTCCAGCTTCGATGCTGGGGAAGAGCTCTTGATGCTGGAAATTACAGCTGTCTTTCCCTTCCTGTCAATTCCCCAGGCGCTGTATGAACCTTACGGGTTTGGCCCTCCTTTGTGAATATTGGCAATAATAATAATAATAATAATAATAATAATAATAATAATAATAATAATAATAATAATAATAATAATAATAATAATAATAATAATTATAATAATAATAATAATAATAATAATAATAATAATAATCCTGCCTCTCGCAGTCTATGAACATTTTGTTGTACTCTGGGATGCGCAAAACGGGCAAAAGGCCGAAAGGCGAAAAGTCTTTGCCAGATGTTACCATAGTGTTATCACACAGGAAATCACAAACAAACAACTACAAAAAAATCACATTTAAATTACTTGCTTTATGCTTGTGAATATTTTGATTCTTGTTTGGACTCTATTAAAGAGAACTACATCATCCATTGAACAAACTATATGCAGAGTTTACCTCAATCACTATTTTTGGTATTAAAATATTTTTGGCGGATGTTGAACAAATTACATGCGACCTGAGTGACTACTGCATAGTCGATAGACATTAAACCCAATTAACCAACCTTTGCACTTTGCATATTTTCTGAGGAGTTTGTCTCTCTTGACACACTGTATATTCACTGAGAGTAGCGGTGTATATACACCGTGGAGTGTGTATATACACCGTGGAGTGTGTATATACACCGTGGAGTGTGTATATACACCGTGGAGTGTGTATATACACCGTGGAGTGTGTATATACACCGTGGAGTGTGTATATACACCGTGGAGTGTGTATATACACGATGTGTATATACCGTGGAGTGTATATACACCGTGGAGTGTGTATATACACCGTGGAGTGTGTATATACACCGTGGAGTGTGTATATACACCGTGGAGTGTGTATATACACCGTGGAGTGTGTAGCTCATTATACATACATTTAGAGTTTCCTTTAACTCCTACTTTTGGGATTAAAGTATCCTTGACTGATGGTGAATATGTGACACGTAGCCTTAATAGACCTTCGTGACGCTCATAGGATTTAAACCTTAAAAACCAATCAACTACCTTTGGCACATGACACGAGAATTTCGATGAGATCACAGTAGATGAGTATACAGTAAACTTCTATACCTTTACCTTTGATATACCTTTGAAGAGTTTCGAGAGTATCTACTCTCTGAGCCCGGCCATGGGCCAGGCTCGTCTGGTGCTTGCCTGGTCAACCAGGCTGTTGTTGCTGGAGGCCCGCTGCCCCACATATCCATCACAGCCTGGTTGATCTGGCACCTGGTGAAGATATTTGTCCAGTTTCCTCTTGAAGGCTTCTACACTGGTTCCAGCCGTGTTTCTGATATCTTCTCTATGTTGATGTGCTCCGAGACTTACAATGTCACTTACCTCCCTACAGTGTAAGTATGTCAGTCCTAGTGTCACTTACATCCCCCTCCCAGCAACAGGGCTATGGGGTACTGCTGGTGTAGCTTTAGAAGGGATATCAGTGCATACCTTATCTTTACCTTTGATATACCTTTGAAGAGTTTCGAGAGTTTCACTAGTCTCGGAGCCCGGCCTCGTGCCAGGCTCGTCTGGTGCTTGCCTGGTCAACCAGGCTGTTGCTGCTGGAGGCCCGCTGCCCCACATATCCATCACAGCCTGGTTGATCTGGCACCTGGTGAAGATATTGTCCAGTTTCCTCTTGAAGGCTTCTACACTGGTTCCAGCCGTGTTTCTGATATCTTCTGGTAAGATGTTGAATAGTCTGGGACCCCGGATGTTGATACAGTGTTCCCTTATTGTCCCCACCTCACCCCTGCGTTTATTTTACACTTCCTCCCATATCTCTCACTCCAGTATGTTGTTTTGGCAGTTTGCAGATTTGGGACCAGGCCCTCAAGTACTTTCCAGGTAGTATATATTATCATGTATCTCTCTCTCCTCCGCTCCAATGAGTACATGTTCATGACTTGAAGGCGTTCCCAATAATTTAGGTGCTTTACTGGCTCAATGTGAGCCGTAAACGATCTCTGTATTTGTTCCAGCTCTGATATTTCTCCAGCATTGAACGGGGCCGTCATCACTGAGCAATATTCTAAATGAGGGAGCACTAGTGATTTGAAGAGTGTCACCATCGGCATTATTTCCCTTGTTTTGAAAGTTCTCAATACCCACCCCGTCATCTTCCTGGCTGTCGTGATCTTTGTCTTGTTAGGTCCTTAAAAGAAAGGTCAGCTGACATAGTATAATATTAATAAGATATTTAATCAATGGCTTCGCTATGGAAAAACGCACATGTACACTCACTTGCACGCTCGAAACACACACACACACACACACACACACAAAGACGGCAGCTAAAGACTGAAGAAGGAAGGGGGTAAAAGCTCACGAGAAAACACAAGGAAGTCTGCAAGGAACTGTACAAATGATTTAAAGAGGTGTTCTCAGTGGAAAGAGAGACCACACCAGAGTCAAAGAGAAAGAGTACACTACTGGGTACTGGACACTATATACACAATGAATGGAGAGGCGAAAATAAACTTTTGAGTTAGCTGGGACCCGACAGTCTTTAAAGTTATGAAAATTGGGGAAGGGGACAAGAAGACCGGAAACTGAGTATAGAGTCGAGGGATATTGGATACAAACTTCACTCAGGGAGAAAGTCCCAGGAGTGAGCATAGTGCATACCATATCGCCTGAGGCACACATCAACTGAATAGCCTTTGTAGCGAATGCTTTTTAGTCAAATCTAAGAATAGCTTTCAAGAATTTCTAGTCATTCACGGCCCAATATCAAATAAAAGGCCTATCTTTGAGTGTGTAGAACCAGAATAAAACCCTTCACATTATAAAGTATGTTAAGAAAGTGGTGAGAGTGCAGAGTGTGGAGCTAGACCCGTCTCAGAGCTCAGAGCCAAGGGAAATAAGATATGAGAAGTTCCATTGAGGATAGAAAAACCAGGGTACACCCGATAACGACATGGATAGGGATATAAACTATTAGAGAGGCAGGTAATGGGTATGTAAGGGGACAGTTAGAAGTTAAAGAAACACATGAATCACAGGAATGTCACGCAGTTTTATTTCAGCCTCTAGACGGCAAAGAAGTAGAATTACCTGGACGATGTAACGAAAGTAGGCTTTGTGCATAGTTTTACGAAGAGGTATAACAAGGCCCACGAGGTTAGGAGCGAGTAGGAGCCAGTAGCTGAGACTCGACCCCCTAATATCATAAACAGGTGAATACAAATAGGTAAGCACGTGTACACACAAACACACACACACACACACACACATGGCATGGTGGCTAGCGCTCTTGCTTCACGCACGGATGGCCCGGGTTCAATTCCCGGCGGGGCCGAAACATTTCGAAGTGTTTCGTTACACACACACACACACACACACATACAACAGGCCTAGTGTCTAATCGACATGTGCCTAGGACAAAATAGTAACTAACACACACACTCACACACACTCACACACGACACACACTCGCAGCAGCAAGTCATGGTATGTGATGAGGTGTCAAAGTGGGCACCTGTGACGAGCGGGATTCTACAGGGGTCAGTCCTGGGACCGGTGTTGTTCTTGGTATATGTGAATTATATGACGGAAGGAATAGACTCAGATGTGTCCCTGTTTCCAGACGATGTGAAGATAATGAGGATAATTCAGTCGGAGGAGGATAAGGCAGGACTACAGAGGGATCTGGACAGGCTGCAAGCCTGGTCCAGCAACGGGCTCCTGAAGTTCAACCCCATCAAGTGCAAAGTCATGAAGATCAGGAAAGGGCAAAGAAGACCGCAAACAGAGTACAGTTTAGGGGGCTAAAGACTACAAACCTCACTCACTTGAAGTGTATATAATACCGAACACATCTGAGGCGCACATCGACCAAATAACTGCTGCAGCATATGGGCGACTAGCTAACCTAAGAATAGCGTTCCGACATCTCAGTAAGGAGTCGTTCCGGACCCTATACACCGAGTGCGTCAGGCCCATACTGGAGTATGCAGCTCCAGTTTGGAACCCTCACATGGCCAAGCACTTCAGAAAACTAGAGAAAGTGCAAAGGTTTGCAGCGAGACTAGTCCCGGAGCTAAGGGGCATGTCCTACGAGGAGAGGTTAAGAGAATTCGATCTGACGACACTAGAAGACAGGAGGGACAGGGGGTCCATGATAACGACATATAAAGTACTGAGAGGAATCGACAAGGTGGACAGAGACAAGGATGTTGCAGAGATGGGACACAGCAACAAGGGGTCACAATTGGAAGCTGATGACTCAGATGAGTCACAAGGATGTTAGGAAGTATTTCTTCAGCCATAGAGTTGTCAGGAAGTGGAATAGTCTGGAAAGTGATGTAGTGAAGGCAGGATCCATACATAGCTTTAAGAAGAGGTATGATAAAGCTCATGGAGCAGGAAGAGTGACCCAGTAGCGACCATTGAAGAGCGGGGCCAGGAGCTGTGAATCGACCCCTGCAACCACAACTAGGTGAGTACAACTAGGTGAGTACACACATACACACACACACACACACACACACACACACACACACACACACTTCCCTATTTTATGGGTAATACTTCGACTTTATTGGCAATATTATGGAAGCGGCACGTCGGATCGATCCAGCTATAGCAGTGTGTGTGTCCAGGATTCCAAACCTCGACACAGACTGCTGACCCAGCCTGGAAGGTCAGCCAGCTCACACCTAGGAATATCCATGAAATTAGGTAGCTACTGACTCTTGACCTACACACAGGCTGGTGACCCTGAATGGAAGGTCAGCCAGTCAATACCTAGGAATACCCATGAACTTACATAAGGACTTGCCCCATGACCTACGCAATATATACATTGCATATTTTATGTGAGTTACTAGCAATAGTGAGTCGGTCTGTGTATTATATTTACACGGAATGTAAGGGTGGACCGTCAGCTAATCATTCTTAAATAGAGAGCATGTTGAAACATTGTAAAGACAACACCACTACCACCATTACCACTATCACCCCCACAACCACCACCTTGACTACACCACCAATGCCAGCAGAACTCAAGGCGCCGTACTCGCTGCCCAAATTCTCAAATCTGACATATAAAAAGATAGTAAAGAAAGTATTGTATCGTCCTTCGCAGACCATACTAGAATATAACTGAGTGGCATTAGATTTATATTATGCCGCTGAAGCGGCTAGTTTATTGTACACTCCATATATAGATTGTGGAAGGTAGCGCAAGAATATATTGATACACACGAGGCCTAGGAGCTAGGCCTCAAAAGGTTTAACAGGAGTACATCTGGATTTATATCTACAGTTGATTTAGCTGTTGCAAGCAGATTTAGAAAATTTGTGAGTAGCGGCCAACGACGATACAGCAAATCTTCACTGGGATGTAAACAGTCTTCCAGAGAGCCACAGATAACATGATGTTCAACGAGGACAAATGTCAGCTACGTCGATACGTAAATAAAAACGTTAGGCTTGATAAGAAGACCCTTCACAACAAGAGATGATAAACCATTGTTGTTAATCTTCAAGGCGCTTGCACTCTCGAGATTGGAATATTGCTGCACACTCACTCCCTCTTTTACAACAGGCTAAATAGCAGATCTGAAGATCACGCAAAAGAACTTCTGACAATATAAACTAATATATTTAAATCATTAAGAACGTCAAAAAATCACTCAAGATTATTCATCCAGGAACGCAAGCGAGCGTAATTATTATTTACACAGGGAAAGACTCGGACAGGTTAGTTCCAAATCTGAACAGTTATTACTCCTCACGAGAGCGGGAGGCGCTGCTGTACTAATCCAATAAAAGCAGAAGTGTAATACAAGGGCTGGACAAAATAATATGAACTCCCGATGTCTGAATTGTCGAATGACTGAATAATCAACTTAAATGTGTTACTGATCCTTTTTTTGCGCTATCTTCCAAGACGATAATGCACCAATTCGCACCGCTAGAGTTGTTCCAAATTGCCATGAAGACCATGAAAGTGAAGTCGGACACTTGGATTGGCCCCCCACAATCGTCGGTTCTAAATTTTATCGAGCATCTGTGGGGTTAATTGGAACAGCAAGTCGGGAACCGATTTAGTCCACCGTCGTCTTTGGAAGAGTTAGAACAGGTCTAGCTTGAGGAATTGGCTTAATTTTTCCCTAGATACTGTTCAAATACTGTTTTGAATCAGTTCCTCGACGACATGGTGCTGTTTTAGCTGCAAATGGAAGACCAACTCCATGTTGAAAACTGAAAATGTATTTACAATAGGAAATGATAAATTGGAAGAGTCTAAGACATTTTTAACATTTTCCCTTAAATTATAACGAATATTACCACCAGACCCGTGACTGTCTTCAAGAAGGAGCTTGACAACTTCCTCAAAGGATTTCCTGATCAAGCATAGAGTGGTCCCTATGTTGGAGTGTGTGCTCCTAGAACCAACACCCTGACTGACCAGGTCGTCTGAGACCGCTGAAGCGATGGTTTCCGGAACTATCAACAGATAACGGGAAACTATCACCACCATCACCACCACCAGGAACGTGATAAGCACCACCACCACCACTATCACCATAACCTCATTAATAACCAACACCAGTACCACCACCACCACCACCAGTCTTAAGCACCACTACAATAATGTTCACCAGTAAGACATCCACCATTATGATATGTAATAAAACAAAGAGAGGGTGAGGGAAGAGATGGGGAGGAAGAGGGGAAGAAGTGGGGAGGGTGATAGAAGTAGTGGGGAAGGAGAGGGAAGAGGTGTACAGCCTTGCCCAGTCCCTCCCTTACTGTGAACTCCAAGGACTGTTTACTCACCCTTCCTCATATAACTCTCCCTACCCTCCCTCATATAATTCTCCCTTCCCTCCCTCATATAACTCTCCCTCCTCTCCATCATATAACTCTCCCTTCAGCCCATCGTACATCTCTCCCTTTCCTCCATTATATAGCTTCCCCTTCCCCTCTATCATATAACTCTCCCTCCCCTCCATCTTAAACTCTCCCTCCCCTCTCCATCACATAAATCTGCCATTTACACATTGTAGAAGGTAGCTTCCCTCTTCTCCCACACGCCCACTGTCCGACCACTCATACTGTGGAGTGGTAGTACGCCTCAACTATGGGCGGGGAACACGCCCACCCTTCCATGGGCTGGGACCACAATCAAGGCCCCCCACCATGTTTAGGATCCTCCACCATTCCCCTATCATGGGCGGGGGCCACCATCACGCCCACAACACTAGTGAGCACTTCTAACGCGTGGCTACTGTTGGTGGTTATCCAAAAAACGTTCCCACAAGGTATGGGGCCCCCACAACACGTTTTCACTAGTATCAAGGGTCACTCAACACGCTCCTGTTGGAGGAGGAAGCCCCGAACACTCCCCCTCTAGGGATAGTGTTGGGGCCCCCTCTAGAGGCGGGGATATCCACCACACCCCCACAAGAGGTAGGGTTCCCAACTACATCTTCTTAAGGGTTGGGACCTCCCTATAGTAACAGCCTGGTTGGTCAGACCCTGATCCACCAGGATGCCTGGTCAAAGACCGGGCCGCAGGTCTTTGATCCCCGAAACCCACAGGTATACTCCAGGTATAGGGGCGGGGACCCCTACTAGGGGCGTGGACCCCCACTATTGGCGGGGTTCCCCACTAGGTGTGGGGACCTCCACTAGGGGCAGGGTCCCCCACTAGGGGCAGGGACCGCATTGCGGCAGTACAGGGGTGACTTACACAGCCAGCAAAATGCATTCGCTGTGATGCTCTCCCACCGCCTGGTTCATCACTAGGTCTGTATCCAGCTGTTGCTCAGCTGTGTAGGGTGATACTGCTGCTGTTGTTGCTGCTTCTGGTTGGTGCTAGTTGTTGTGGTGGTGGTGGTGCTTCTTCTGGTGCTAGCTGTGGTGGTAGTGGTGCTGTTGATGCTGCTGCTGTTGCTGCTTCTGGTGCTAGTGCTTCTTCTGGTGCTAGTTGTGGTAGTAGTGGTGCTGTTGATGCTGCTGCTGTTGCTGCTTCTGGTGCTAGCTGGTATGGTGGTGCTGCTGATGCTGTTGTTGCTGCTTCTGGTGCTAGTTGTGGTGGTGGTGCTTTTCTGGTGCTAGTTATGATGGTGCTGCTGTTGCTGCTTCTGGTGCTAGTTATGATGGTGCTGCTGTTGCTGCTTCTGGTGCTAGTTATGGTGTTACTACTACTACTGCTGCTGGTGCTTGTGTAGTGGTAGTGGTACTGCTGTTGATGCTAGTAATGTCGTTACTGCTGCTGCTTTCTCTACTGATGCTGCTTCTGGTATTGACGTTGGTGCTACTCCTGCTGGTAGCTGTGTTACTGCTGCTGCTGGAACTGCTGCCGCTAGCGTTGATTTTGCTGCTGTTGGTGCTAATGGTGATTGTTACTGCAGTTGCCGCTCCTGTTGCTAGCACTAGTGCTTGCCTTACTGCTCCTCCTGCTGCTAGCGGTGGTACTACTGTTGCTGCTGATGCTGCTGGTGTTTCTTAGTGCTGCTGTTACTGGTCCTACTGAGTGCTGGTGGCAGCCATTTGCTCACGGTGTGTGTGTCTGCTCAGGGCCGTGGTTGGCACTCTGGTCTCGTCTGTGTGTGTGTGTGTGTCTGTGTGTGTGTGTGTGTGTGTGTGTGTGTGTTGTGTGTGTGTGTGTGTGTTTGGATCAAGTCTGCCATCCGGAAAGCTAAAAAAAAAAAATATTCATTAAAATGAACAAAAAAAATCCCCGATTACCTAAAGATCGATACTGAAGACCGAAATCCATGGGTCAAAGTGGAGAAAATAACTGTACTACACAATATCTCTTCATTGATCAAGATTAGACTAAAAATATCGATGACACGACAAGTCATGAAAGATGGTCGTATGTACCTAAGGAAGAGTAATCAGGAGCACGGCGGACCGTATAACACCACCCACGTTGGGACTGACACCTACAACCATTTCGAAACCAACCGCCACCAGAAAGAGAGAGATAGAGAGATAGAGAGAAGAGGATGATATTACGATCAGAGACATGAAGGAATGAGAACTTTGTCTCCCAAGCTGAGACCGCTATGCTCTCAGTAATAGATGTGGAACTTATCCAGTCTAAATTATATCTAAGCCGTACCTAACTCAATCCCATTCCGGCTAGTTCTAACTTGCCTTTTTTTCCCCTTCGTGTCAGTCCTTGATATTACAGATTCAACGTCGCAAAAATTCTGGAAGTTCTCGTACTTGTCTTGTGAGTTATGTAGAACCTAATTTCATTTTGCTATGATACATTCCGTTATTAGTATCGTCTGTCTGTCTGCCTCTCTCTCTCTCTCTCTCTCTCTCTCTCTCTCTCTCTCTCTCTCTCTCTCTCTCTCTCATTCCAGTGTCATCAATCCTCCTCTGCAAAAAATATGTTTCCTCTCCTCTTCCTCTTCATAAATTTTCTCCTCTTTCTTTACAAAGTATTTTTTCCTACCTCTCTAGTAAACCTTTTCCCCTCCTTCTCTACAGACCGTATTCCCTCCCTTTCGACAAAACCTTTTCTCTCTCTCTCTCTCTCTCTCTCTCTCTCTTTGAAAAATATTCTCTCTCCCTCTCTAAAAACCCTTTTCTCTCCCTCTCAAAAATCTTTTCCCCTTCCTCTCTACAAAACCCTTTCCTCCCACTCCTAAAATAACACTCCCCCTCCCCTTCCCCCTCCCCTCACATTCTATCCACAAAACACTTTCCCGTCCTCTGCATAAAACGTTTTATTGCATTCGTTTAATGCTTTTCACTGCCCTCTCATCTAAATGCTTTTATTTCCTCCAAACAAAACGTTTATTTTTCCCATGAAAAACGTTTTTTCATGAAAACGTTTATTTTTCCCATGAAAAACGTTTTTTCATGAAAACGTTTATTTTTCCATGAAACACGTTTATTTTTTCCATTAAAACATTTGTTTTTCCATAAAAAACTTTTATTTTTTCCATGTAACACTTTTATTTTTCCATGAAATATGTTTATTTTTCCATGTAAATGTTTTATTTTTCCATGAAAAACGTTTATTTTTTTCAATGAAAAATGTTTTCCTCTTTTCAACTCCATAACAAGTTCTCTCTCTCAATAAAAAAAAACTTTATTTTTTAATGTATTTTTTTATAGTTCAATAAGAAAATACTCAGGCATCAATAGAAATTATTTGAAAGTCAATAAAAAAAAAACCACTCCTCAATAAAAATGACTTTTTTTTCCTCTCGCAACGCAAAAGATTTTATGTATCAATAAAAAAAAATTTCTTCATTCTTCAATAAAAAAAAAGTAAATTTCTCCTCCCGATTAATAAACAAACAAATATTCATCCATCAATTAAAAAAAAGTTCTTCACCCCTTCATAAAAAAAAATCGTCAAAAATAAAATAATCCCTCCAAAAAATAATCCCTCAAAAAATGAAATAATCCCTCAATAAAAATAAAATAATCCTTCAAAAAAATAAAATAATCAATAATAAATAAAAGATCCTCATCCTCAAGAAGAATTTTTTTTCCATCCATCAATAAAACGTATTTCCCTTCATTCAATAAGAAAAATTAGTCTCTACAAAAAAAAAAAATCTTCACTCCAAAAAAAAAAAACAACTTTATTCCTCAGTCAAAAAAACAAAAAAACCCACATTTCGTCTTCCTCCTCGAATGAAAATGTTTTGCCTCCCAACCTCTAGAATTTTTTTTTATTTTTCTCTTTCGATTTAAAAAAAAATATTTTCTCTTCATTGTTCAATTAGAAAAAATTCTGTTTCCTCACGAAGCAAGATTCGGTATAACCTGCCTACTGTTGGTTATGTCATTATCTAGTCTCAGCGTATTCTGTTAGTGGCCAGTATATACCTGTTATCTGTTAACTGTTCCAGGGATAATTATATCAAGGAACTATCAGACACAGGCCTGGTCACAACATATGCCTGGTCACAACATAGGCCTGGTCACAACATAGGCCTGGTCACAACATAGGCCTGGTCACAACATAGGCCTGGTCACAGACCGGGCCGCGGGGGCGTTGACCCCCGCAACTCCAGGTAAACATACCCTGGCTCTAAAGCCTCACCAGTGCCTGGAAAAGCTGAACACAGAAGCATACAAGATATCTAATAAATACGTACCACTAAGAAATCTTGAAGTAGATTATATAAAGAGAATGATGTATATAAGAAAAAGAATGAGGTTACCGAAGGTTAGAAACGTTAATATGTCGCGACGAAGGAAGGATAATCATCGCCGAAAGCTCACTAAGACTGAACAAGAGCATAAGCTGTCGTACCAGACAGAAGAAGCACAAAGGGAGGTGGTCAGTCCCACAGCCTGAAGCAGATGCCTAAGGCCTGGTTTACGGGTGATTGACGACATTCTCACTTTCTACATTTCTGACCAGCTTTTCATCACTCTTCCTGAGCTCAGAAAATGAACCTGATTATCCACAATGTGCTCCAGTACACTCAAGTGTGCTCCAGTGTACTCAAGTGGCACTTGCTTTACACTACTCAGTCCTTAAATTGACTTACGCATTTGCTTACACAGGTAAAACGAAAGTTGCATATTTCGGTGAAAGTCTTCTGGCACGCAGACCCTCATATCCATCGCCTGGATATGAAGACATAATATGCAGAACAAGTATTAACTTTATCCCCATGGAAGCTTGTTCTGCATAGTGTTTTCAAACCTTTACCTGCCGTTATTACGCATGTGCTCCCGGAAAGCCATCACAGTCTGGTTGATCTGGGACTTCTAGCAGTTCAGTTTCCTCTCTAAAAATTTTATTTCAGCCTTTTTTTTTTTGAAAAGCGTTGTCGTTACATTTATTTACGTTCACTTTAATATTCCAGTAAAAATAAGAGTTTATGTAACAGAGTTGAATGTTCCATTTTGTCCTCTGCTCTCTCTCTCTCATTGTACATTCCGGCGCTGTTCCGTTTCCTAGTATTTTTCCGCACTATTCGTCCGGCCTCCCCTTACCCCTCCTTCCGTCCCTGTTACGCGACCATCCGACCATCCTTCCCTCCCTCTCTCCCTTCCTGCCATCCTCCCTCAATCCCTCCCACACTCTTGCTAACTCTCTCTCTCTCTCTCTCTCTCTCTCTCTCTCTCTCTCTCTCTCTCTCTCTCTCTCTCTCTCTCTCTCTCTCTCTCTCTCTCTCTTTCTCGTCTAAGTTAAAGCAACATAATTTGCCTCCATTGTTCATATCAGCATACCATTGATATACCTGTGACCGGTTTGAAGAGTTATCCTTCCCTCGCAGCAACCAGGCGTTTTCTGGCTCACATAGCCATCACAATCTGGTTGATCTGACACTTGGAACAGGTAGTGATCCAGTTTCCTCCTGTTCTAGCAATATTTCTGATATCTGCTGGCAGAAAGTTCAAGAGTCGTGGACCTTGGATGTTGATACAGTGTTCTCTCTCTTTTCTAAACAGGGTCTGTCTTAGGCTAGCGTCCACATCTGCTTTTCCTGTCATACCTATCGACCATATTTTAAAAAACTATCACCTCTTAATTTTATCATAAACGTTTAGTATTTGTGACAAGCATGATCTTCCCGCTCTAAATCCACGTTGCGTAGGTCATGGATTTTTTTTTCTAGAAAATTTGTAGTTTGCCGTCTCCTTACCCATTGAGAGATTGTGTGTTTCATGTCGGTGCTTCTGGTCTGTAATTCGGTTTGTAAGAGGTCTACTGCCTCTTTTGTGCAGAAAAGCTATGTCTGCACTTCTTAATACCTCCGGACTTTGATCTATTTCTCAAAGGAATATTGAATGCTCGTGATAGTGGCATTTTGCACTTCTTAAGATAACCTGCAGAAGAAAACAAGTCCAGGTACTGCATGTAGGGGACACGTTTTCCATTTCCACTTACGATTTCTGGGGGATGTATGAGCCTATGTCAGATATGTAAGGTGGGAACAGGTAATGAGAAATAGTATCAGGATCGTCGCTTCACGTGTCGTCTGGTGGAGCACTGACTCGTGCTGGCCGTTCAAAAGTTTCGCCCATTTCTTTATTTGTGAAGGGTCCTTCTGTGAGAAGTAGGCCAGATTTTGAGCAGTTTTTCATTTGGATTTTGCGAATGTGTTGAAGATTATACGATTTATTGCAATTTCCCTATTTTTTTTTTCTTCCTTGTGTGCTTCTTAAGTCTGGTTTGAATCTATAAATGAACATGCTGTATAATAATCTGCGTTGTATAAATGGATAATAATCTGCTAAATCATATATTGTGTACGTAAATTATGAAGGATAAAAAGGCACAATACCGCGACTGGAACAATACACAAATAAGCAGCATTTAGAAGACTGAAACTAGTTAATGGTCCATAAGTTTCATGTGAATGTAAAATATGCTTCTCTGTCTCTTTCTCTCTGTCTCTGTCTCTCTTTCTGTCTGTCTCTGTCGGTCTGCTTCTCTCTCTCTCCATCTCTCTTGCTCTCTCTCCACAAATTTCTGGAACCTGTGGATCAAGGGGAAAAAAGGGGTTATTTGACGACTCCTTTACCCTTGGGTTGGGTCTGGGGGACCAGGAAGGGGGGTCGCTCCCGAGCATGTCGTCTAGTAAGGGAGTTGAAGGGTGATGGAGAGAGAAAAGGGGAGGCAGAGGAATAGAAGAGGGTGAAGGGGGCGAGGGGATGACAAGAACACCCACTAAGTCAAGCTGACGCGCGCTAACGGCCCCTAGTTTTAAAAAGGGTATGTGAAAGGGAGAATTTCTGAAGCTACCTCTCTAAGTCATGTCACCAGGGGTTCCAGACCACAAGATTTCCAGTGTTTCAGAGCAAAGATCTAGCCACGAGGGTCTCAGACCAAAGACATTCTTACGAGGGTCTCAGACCAAAGACTTTCCTACGAGGGCCTTAGACCAATGACTTTCCCACGAGGGTCTCAGACCAAACACCTTTACCACGAGGAGTCTTAGACCAAACATCTTACCACGAGGGTCTCAGACCAAACACCTTTACCACGAGGAGTCTTGGACCAAACACCTTACCACGAGGGTCTCAGACCAAACACCATATTACGAGGGTCTCAGACCAAACACCTTACCACGAGGGTCTCAGACCAAACACCTTATTACGAGGGTCTCAGACCAAACACCTTACCACGAGGGTCTCAGACCAAACACCTTACCACGAGGGTCTCAGACCAAACACCATATTACAAGGGTCTCAGACCAAACACCTTACCACGAGGGTCTCAGACCAAACACCTTACCACGAGGGTCTCAGACCAAACACCTTACCACGAGGGTCTCAGACCAAACACCTTACCACGAGGGTCTCAGACCAAACACTTTACCACGAGGGTCTCAGACCAAACACCTTACCACGAGGGTCTCAGACCAAACACCTTATCACGAGGGTCTCAGACCAAACACCATATTACGAGGGTCTCAGACCAAACACCTTACCACGAGGGTCTCAGACCAAACACCATATTACGAGGGTCTCAGACCAAACACCTTATCACGAGGGTCTCAGACCAAACACCTTATTAGGAGGGTCTCAGACCAAACACCTTATTAGGAGGGTCTCAGACCAAACACCTTATTAGGAGGGTCTCAGACCAAACACCTTATTAGGAGGGTCTCAGACCAAACACCTTACCACGAGGGTCTCAGACCAAACACCTTACCACGAGAGTCTCAGACCAAACACCTTATTAGGAGGGTCTCAGACCAAACATCTTATCACGAGGGTCTCAGACCAAACACCTTATTAGGAGGGTCTCAGACCAAACACCTTACCACGAGGGTCTCAGACCAAACACCTTATTAGGAGGGTCTCAGACCAAACATCTTACCACGAGGGTCTCAGACCAAACACCTTATTAGGAGGGTCTCAGACCAAACACCTTATTAGGAGGGTCTCAGACCAAACACCTTATCACGAGGGTCTCAGACCAAACACCTTATTAGGAGGGTCTCAGACCAAACACCTTATTAGGAGGGTCTCAGACCAAAGGATGAGGTTGAAAACCATCAAGATTGAACATTATAAACTAAACTAATCATACCATGCAAAAAATTATTTAAAAAAAAATCACAACATTGTTGTTGTTTGTGGTTGTTAGTGTTATTGTTTGAACTGCTTATGTTTTTGCTTGTGCTGTTTTTACTTTTTTGTGTCTTTTGTTTTGGTAGTATTTTGTTTTTGTTTTACTGCTGCTGATGTGGTTTTGTAATAATACTAATACTAATAAAATAATTATTCTTATCATAATTATTATTATTATTTAATTACCAGCAGTAGTATAAAAAATAATGAAGGGAGAGGAAGGGAATATATTAAAGGGAAAAGGAGGGAAATGTAGTAAAGGGAGAAGAGGGAAATGTAATAAGGGGAGAGGAGGGGGATTTAGTGAGGGGAGAGGAGAAATGGGGTAAAGCAATTACAGGTTTTAAAAGCCATTAAGTAATTACAGAAGATAACTAACTCTCCAAGAGTGTCAGTCTTAATGATAGTGATGGAGTTAATGATGGTGATGGTAGTGATGGTGATGGCAGTGATGGTTATGGCAGTGATGGAGTGATGGTTATGGCAGTGGAGTGATGGTTATGGCAGTGATGGAGTGATGGTTATGACAGTGGAGTGATGGTTATGGCAGTGATGGAGGGAGTGGTGATTGTAGTGATGGAGGGAGTAATGTTGATGGTAGAGATGGAGTTAATGATGGTAGTGGAGTGACGGTGATAGTAGTGATGGAATTAATGATAGTGATGGCAGTGATGAAGTGATAGTGATGGCAGTGGAGTTAATGATGGCGATGGCAGTGGAGGGAGTGATGGTGATGGTAGTGATGGAGGTAATGATGGTGATAGTAGTAAAGTGATGGTGATGGTAGTGATGGAGGTAATGATGGTGATAGTAGTAAAGTGATGGTGATGGTAGTGATGGAATTAATGATGGTGATGGCAGTAAAGGAGGGAATGATGGAGATGGTAGTGATGGAGGGAATGATGGTGATGGAGGGAATGATGGAGATGGTAGTGATGGAGTGAATGATGGTGATGGAGGGAATGATGGTGATGAAGGGAATGATGGTGGAGGAAATGATATTAACAATGGTAATGCGGAAATGGATGGTGATGGAGGTAACGATGATGGTAGTGATGGCAATGACAGGAATGGTGGTGATTGCTGTGGTGATAGCGATGTGTTGTAGCTGTGATGGTGATGGTGGTGGCGAGTGTTGGTGTGGTGGAGATGGTGATATGCTGGAAATCACGACCATCAAGAGCCCCAGGAGCTATAGCTTAACCCAGGTAAATACTCTGAAGTTTTGACACGAGTCAGACCATTGTGGAGATATTCCCAAGAGTTGCTAAGAGGACCAGGAGGTGGTACTCAACCCCATCAATCTAGATTGCAAGTATTTTTTTTTAAATTCCAGATTACTGATATATAAATTATAAGTATCTAGATTATGATTATCTAGATAAAAAATACCTAGATTACAACTATCTAAGGTATAAGTATTTAGGCTTAAAAGTATCAGCATAACTAATATCTAGAGTATAAGTATCTAGAATGCAAGTATCTAGCCAACTAGTATCTAGGTGGCAAGCATCTATAGTGTAAGTATCTAGGTAACAAATATCTAGATAATTAATATCTAGAGTATAAGTATCTAGAGTGCAATTATCTAGAGTGCAAGTATCTAGAGTGCAAGTATCAAGAGTGCAAGTATCTAGAGTGCAAGTTTCTAAAGTGCAAGTATCGAGAGTGCAAGTATCTAGAGTGCAAGTATCGAGAGTGCAAGTACATAGAGTGTAAGTATCGAGAGTGCAAGTATCTAAAGTGCAAGTATCTAGAGTGCAAGTATCTAGAGTGCAAGTATCTAAAGTGCAAGTATCTAGAGTGAGTGCAAGTATCTAGAGTGCAATTATATCGAGTGCAAGTATCTAGAGTGCAAGTATCTAGAGTGCAAGTATATAGAGTGAGTGCAAGTATCTGTTGTGCAAGTATCGAGAGTGCAAATATCTAAAGTGCAAGTATCTAGAGTGAGTGCAAGTATCTAGAGTGCAAGCATATAGAGTGAGTGCAAGTATCTGTTGTGCAAGTATCTAGAGTGCAAGTATCTAGTGCGTTAAGAAAATTAATCACAGGTCCTGGTACTTCCGCTGTATTCACGTTCGTCAGAGATAAAACAGCAGTAATAAAAGAAGGTAAATATTACTCTGGTCACTTGTAGACCAATCCCTGTTTTATAAACCTTGGTAATAAATACCGATAAGTTGGTTTAGAAAAAAACACGCAAGCAAACACTAGGACATATTCAATTAGAAAACGTTTCTGTCCTGGGACCTTGATCACTTCTAACACACAGAGAATGACAGATAGTACAGGACTCACTCTCTGCCTATATACACTGTCTTTCAACCTCTGTATGTTAGAAGTGATCAAGGTCCCAGGACCGAAACGCTTTTTAATAAATATGTCCTAGTGTTTGCTTACGTGTTTTTTCTAAACCACTAATCCCTGTAAAAAAAATGACTAAGATAATAAAGCACAGGATGAACCACAAAAATAATACAATGGCATTATCTTTACTGTAATAAAGAACAGGATGAACCACAGAACACCACTGTACAATGTGTTCTTTAAGTGACCCATCTTGTTCTTTATTGTATTCGTTGTATAATGCATTGTTTATCAAGGCTAAAGCAAGGGAAACGATGGACCATTGTTCTTTACAGGACGGTGGCGACAATGTCATGGTATCCCTGCAGATATGTCTGCTGAGTTCGTTTTCTCTTTCAAGTTAGGTGACCATACCAACGAGTGATACAAGCAATCGTTGTCAGTGTCTGGATCCACGAACGTAAACATGGTTGTCAATGTCTGGATCCACGAACGTAAATATGGTTGTCAAGTGTCTGGATCCACGAACGTAAACATGGTTGTCAGTGTCTGGATCCACGAACGTAAACATGGTTGTCAATGTTTGGATCTACAAACGTAAACAAATATGGTTGTCAATGTTTGGATCCACAAACGTAAACAAGCATGGTTGTCAGTGTCTGGACCCACGAACGCAAACAAACATGGCTGTCAGTGTCTGGACCCACGAACGTAAACATGAAAGTTCACTGGAGGGAAGAGCGTCGATTTCCATTAACGATTCCACTAAGAAATAAAAAGAAAAAGGTTTCTGCGTTGGGATGAAAAATTTCTCTACAACAGACAGCATGAAAGATAAGAGCTGGAGGGCCATCAACCAGAGGTCACCAATGCCAATTGGTCGAGGGATCTGTTGGTAGGGTTACCTTTGAAAGTTGGCCCTTAAACGAGCCACGAGTTTTTGAATACCGCGTTTTACATGGCGAAGGTAGGTAAAAGTTCCCCTAAACTAGCGTCCATAATGCGTGTGACACACCTGGGTGACACACCTGTGAGAAACATCTGGGTGAGACACCTAGATGATAAACTAATAACACCTGTTTAACACACCTGGGTGACACACCCGTGTGACACACCTGAGTGACACACCTGGGTGACACGCTCTTGTGACACACCTGGGTGACACAACCGTGTGACACACCTGGGTGATACACCCGTGTGACACACCTGAGTGACACACCTGGGTGACACGCTCGTGTGACACACCTGAGTGACACACCTGAGTGACACACCTGGGTGACACACCCGTGTGACACACCTGTGAGAAACATCTGGGTGAGACACCTAGATGATACACCAATGACACCTGTTTAACACACCTGAGTGACACACCCGTTTGGCACACCTGGGTGACACGCCAGTGTGACACACCTATGTGACACACCCGTGTGACACAAATGGGGACACACCCGTGTGACACACCTGGGTGACACGCCCGTGTGACACACCTGGGTAACACACCCATGTGATATACGTGAGTAATACACCTGTGATCAGTATCGAGGGACTTTCTACCACAGCAACCCGGTGTGAGCACAGGCGTCCTTGTTGACAGCCTGTTCAGCCAGGCTGTTGCTGTTAGCAGCCCTGTGCAAGGTTGATTCAGACACCTGACTCCATTTTCACAAGACACTGTGCCTACCATGTACAATATACGGTATAATAATAAAATATAATAACAAGAACAAAATAATAATAATAATAATAATAATAATAATAATAATAATAATAATAATATAGTTGACTGAAGGTAACTCGGTGTGGAAAAAATGCCACTTTAATTAATGAATTTTAGTTACAAAACAGCTTTTAAAAAAAGGGTCACAGTTTCATTTCGATTTTTTTAACCTTTTAACTGCATTTACTAAATAAATATATTTAGCTTTTAACGGGATGATTAATTTACAAGGCTGGCCTTTTATAGTCACTATTAGCACTGTTCTTGTTATATTTACGGGGAAGCGTTAAACTAGTAAGAGTCAGGCAACATTTGGGGAATAAGAGGTAATCAGGAAAGATCCAGAGGGGGGAGGGGGAAGGGTAGCTCCATTTCCTAGAAGGAAGAGCTCTTCAACGAAAAAAAAGGCCCTCCCTCCTATTTAGGTCATGACAGTTACCGTGTCAGATAGAACGAGTTGAAACCCTATTGTTATTATTATGATCGTTATTATTATTATTAAGACCAATCACAGTCATAAAGCACATGAGGAAAATGTAGTACTCAGGTTCGATCCGAGGAGGAGAGAGATTAGTAGCACCAATACCTTGGATGAAGAGCCTCTCCACTGTCATCAAGGCACCTCCCCCCCATTACGGGTATAAGCGAGAGAGCCACAACACCGCGTCTAAGTCAAAAAACACACACACACACATACGGAGCCATAATGGCAAAACGGCACTACACAGAACACAGTGTAAGAACAACATCACCGTGCATTAGGAGAGTGCTGGTACTCTATCCTATATCATAGTTACACAGTGGGAACAAAAGCTAGCTATGTTTCCCAGTGTTGCGTTCCATCACACAGGATGGATTTCGTACATCAGGTAATGAAATCTACCAGCCTTAGCCGGGAGACTTTAGCAAGGACGGTGAGCATATCGTCAAGCAACCCTCTGTGGGCTCGGAACATGATGCACACAATCACTACAGCACAGAGTAAAAGGGAGCAGAAAGCACACAGTCACTACAGGACAGGCATTTTCTTGGACTGCAAGAAGGCGTTCGACACAGTTCCTCACAAGAGGTTAATGCAAAAGCTAGAGGATCAGGCACACGTAACAGGAAAGGCACTGCAATGGATCAGAGAATATCTGACAGGGAGGCAACAACGAGTCATGGTACGTGACGAGGTGTCAGAGTGGGCACCTGTGACGAGTGGGGTTCCACAAGGGTCAGTCCTGGGACCTGTACTGTTTTTGGTATATGTGAATGACATAACGAAAGGGATAGACTCAGAAGTCTCCCTATTTGCAGATGATGTAAAGTTAATGGGAAGAATTAAATCAGTCGAGGATCAGGCAGGACTACAAAGAGACCTGGACAGGCTACAAGCCTTGTCCAGTAACTGGCTCCTTGAATTTAACCCTGCCAAATGTAAAGTCATGAAGATCGGGGAAGGGCAAAGAAGACCACAGACAGAATATAGTCTAGGTGGCCAAAGACTGCAAACCTCACTCAAGGAAAAAGATCTTGGGGTGAGTATAATACCGAGCACATCTCCTGAGGCACACATCAATCAGATAACTGCTGCAGCATACGGGCGGCTGGCAAACCTAAGAATAGCGTTCCAATACCTCACTAAGGAATCGTTCAAGACTCTGTACACCATATACGTCAGGCCCATACTGGAGTATGCAGCACCAGTTTGGAACCCACACCTGGTCAAGCACGTCAAGAAATTAGCGAAAGTGCAAAGGTTTGCAACAAGACTAGTCCCAGAGCTAAGGGAAATGTCCTACGAAGAAAGGTTAAGGGAAATCGGCCTGACGACACTAGAGGACAGGAGGGTTAGGGGAGACATGATAACGACATATACTGCGAGGAATAGATAAGGTGGACAGAGACAAGATGTTCCAGAGAGGGGACACAGAAACAAGGGGTTACAGTTGGAAGTTGAAGACTCCTATGAGTCAAAGGGATGTTAGGAAGTATTTCTTCAGTCATAGAGTTGTCAGGAAGTGGAATAGCCTAGAAAGTGACGTAGTGGAGGCAGGAACCATACATAGTTTTAAAACGAGGTTTGATAAAGCTCATAGTAGCAGTCAGTGAAGAGGCGGGGCCAGGAGCTATGAATCGACCCCTGCAACCACAAATAGGTGAGTACAAATAGGTGAGTACAGGCCATTACATAGAAAGTCACTGCGCCATAATGACAGAGTGGCTCACCATACAACACCATGACAGTGTCATCAACGATGCCATTAACACACAGAGCCACGGACGCTGGCACAGGAAATACGACCTCGCTGCCGACAATTAAAACAATACATTCAATGTTGCAATACCACGGGCACACACAACACAGTGTTGCTGCACTAACACAGTGTTGCTGCACTAACACAGTGTAGCAGCACTAACACAGTGTAGCACTAAAAGTGTAGCACTTACAGTGTAGCACTAACGTACTTAAACACGTTGGAACTCTTAACACACACGCAACACACACACACACTCGACCCCTGCAACCACAAATAGGTGAGTACACACACACACACACACAACACCATTCAAGACACTGTACACCGTGTACGTTTGGCCCATACTGGAGTATGCAGCACCAGTTTGGAACCCACACCTGGTCAAGCACGTCAAGAAATTAGAGAAAGTGCAAAGGTTTGCAACAAGGCTAGTCCCAGAGCTAAGAGGAATGTCCTACGAAGAAAGGTTAAGTAAAATCTGCCTGACGACACTGGAGGACAGGAGGGTTAGAGGACACATGATAACGACATACAAAATACTGCGACGAATAGATAAGTGGACAGAGACAGGATGTTCCAGAGATGGGACACAGAAACAAGGGGTCACAATTGGAAGTTGAAGACTCAGATGACTCAAAGGGATGTTAAGAAGTATTTCTTCAGTCATAGAGTTGTCAGGAACTGAAATACTCTGGCAAGTAATGTAGTGGAGGCAGGAACCATACATAGTTTTAAGACGAGGTATGATAAAGCTCATGTAGCAGGGAGAGGACCTAGTAGCGATCAGTGAAGAGACGGGGCCAGGAGCTGAGTCTCGACCTCTGCAACCACAAATAGGTGAGTACAACAGTGTTCTAATTCACAGGTGTTGCAATACATTAGTGCTGCAGATTCACCTGTCCTCTAAATTCAGTTTTGCATGTTGCTATGCAACACTGATGACCTCGTAAGACTTCATTATCTATTTCATTGGATTTGTTTCTAAATATTCACCAAGGTCACACACACACACACACACACACACACACACACACACACACACACACACACAATGATGTTGAAGTATGAGGTTAGAAAACACTGAAAATAAAAGATCATTCCGGGGCATTTTCGTGAAGCGTCGCTCACGAAACACAATGTCCAGAGAGCATGTGACTGGTACACCACGAATGCGACATGAACCTTTGATGGGTTCGGAGGGAGATTTCCTACTCGTCGAACACAGGTTTAACAGCAAACTCAAAACTTATGAAGTTCTCTTTTTTTTTTTTTAGTGAAAACACAAGCCAGCAGGTGTACCAGGGTACCATGCGGAACCCCAATAACGTTGGATGGTACCATTGTTAAGGATCCTCATGGTACGGTGGTACGGCTGCTTCTGGCTATATATGAGTGTAGCATAAAGCAAGTACTGGCAGCATGAGACAAAGCCTTTGTGATTATTGCCTAGATAATTACGTATATGTGACTGTGCAATGTTTCCCTCATTTGTATGTTAATTATTGAATAACAGTTTGCGTGAGAACAACACACACACACACACACACTACCTTTAGCACAATCGGTGTGTGTGTCTAACACAACCTCCAGCAGTATGGGTCTCTCCCACTCTACTTTTAACATACTATGTCTCTTCCACACACACACACACACACTGCCTCCATCACAATGTCTCTCTCCCACACACTCTGCCTCCAACACAATGTCTCTCTCCCACATTCTACCGTGAACACAATGAGTCTTTACCACACACACATTTAGTTCCATACATCATCCGCTACCTCGACCGCCACACAATAGTCCAGGAGCACTACCGGTCCAGCTCAGCCACGCAACACCAGACCACAAAGTAATGCTACGTTATACTAAATATATTTTACCAGCTAGACGACGCCTGTCAAACACAGACACACAAACACACAGACACAGACAGAGAGACAGACATACGGACGGACACACACAAACATATACATACACACACACACACACACACACACAAATGGTAACTAACTAACTAACACACACACACTCAAATGGTAACTAACTAACTAACACACACACACACAAATGGTAACTAACTAGCTAACACACACACACACAAATGGTAACTAACTAACTAACACACACACACACACAAATGGTAACTAACTAACTAACACACACACACACAAATGGTAACTAACTAACTAACACACACACACTCAAATGGTAACTAACTAACTAACACACACACACACAAATGGTAACTAACTAACTAACACACACACACTCAAATGGATTCGTGTACAAAAACCAGCACGAGTTTTGAGATGGTAAATATAATCTTACAAACCAGTTAAAATTCTGTTATAAAAATAACAGAAGTGACATAGGAAAGAGAGAGAGAGAGAGAGAGAGAGAGAGAGAGAGAGAGAGAGAGAGGAAATGGGTGGATTGCGTATTCTTTGACTACAAGAAAGCACTTGATACTGTATCTCACAAGAGGCCGGGGCAAAAAATTAAGAAGCAGGCAGGAATAACGGGGAATGTACTCCGGTGACTCACAAAACACCTTGGGGAAAGAAGACAGAGTGATTGTCCGAGAAGAGATGTTAAAATGGGCAGGAGTAACTAGTGGAATTCAGCAATGATCGGTATTTGGGTCGATTCTGTTTCTCGTATATGTGAATAAAATAATAGAAGAGACATTCAGATGTATTCCTTTTTGCAAATGATGTAAACAACTAATGAAAATATAAAGTTAGTGATAATAAAGGCCATAAATTGTTCTGGACAAACTACAATGCTGGTTAGGTAAATGATTACTTGAATTCAACCCCAGCAAATGCAAGGCTATGAAAATTGGGGAAGGTGCAAGAAGATCCATAACTGAGTAAAGACACTTCTGATCACATTCAGGGAGAGACCTGGCGGTGAGTACAGTGCCCAAGAGACCTAGCGGTGAGAACAGTGCCGAATTTATCTAGAGTCACACACCAACTGAATACCCACATCATATGTCAGATCCATCATGGAGTATGCAGCACCAGCATGTAACCCACACCTGATAAAGCATGCTAAGACGTGTTTAGGTTTGCAACGAGGCTAGTTTCAAAACTCAGGTGAGCCTAAAGAAACTACTGAACTTTATAATGCTAGAAGGGAGAAAAGCCTGGGGAGACATGATAACAGCACATAAAATACTAAGAGGAATTGACCGATTAAGAGGCGAAAAACATATAACCGGGGGCACAGTTGGAAGTTAAAGTCAAGCTAGGTACTCTATACACCGTAGGAGAACTACCTCGGGCTCCACTGTGAACACAAATTCAGTGTTTTACAGACACATAACCTCACGTAGAGCAAAAGAGCATCCCACCTCATGACTATATAAAGCTCTACATAGACTGAAATGTACCTATAAAAAAAGCTTATTCTGCACCACGTGTCTTGTGTACCGTGCTTGTCGGAGCTACCGACTCTCCAACACAAGAGACAACCACGTGTCTTGTGTACCGTGCTGGTCGGAGCTACCGACTCTCCAACACAAGAGACAATGTCAACGAATTTATCAGGCGGGTACAACAGGCCAAAGCACAGTGCAGTTAGCTAGGAGAATGAAGAGCGGTCACAAGTAAGGAAGAGCAGTGCCAGGTGGCAGCAGAGTGCCATTTAGAGCCAGGGTACAAGCGCTCCCAGCGCGGGACTGCCACAATGAGGTGGGCCCCTGTGTTGCGACCTTTAACGTCCTCCCACAAGAGCCGTGCAGCAGGGAGGGGGAAGGGGGTTGACTTATGCACGTGTGTCGCCCCCAACCCCATCCCACAGCGCCGTACACTGCTGCTTCGAGCACTGATAACCCCACGCTCTCGAAGCTGGAGGACAGAATGCACTTCTGGATCCTTCTCCTTGAGTGAGGTTTGTGGCTTGTGCAATCCCACTCTGTGTGTGTTTGTCTGACTCACACCATTTTTTTCTCTCCCCTCACCCCTGCATCCATTGTGTCTGAGTACCGTCCCTCCGCCATCTCATAATTCTCTCTTCCCTCCCCCCTCCAGTCTTCTCTTCGCTGGTGTTGAGATATTACTCTCTCCTCTTGAGTCTCTGCTTTCAAAGCCTCGCCTCCGTTTTCATTTCAGGATCATTACTTCCACTATTCACACACTCTTCTCTCTTAAGCTTAAGCTCTTACCCGAGTAATGGGAGGAAGAGGGATGAGGAAGAGAAGGAAAGAGCAGAATAAGGATGAATATGGGGAGAAGGATGAAGAGGGGGGAACAAGGGAAAACGAAGGGGAGAAGGATCAGAAAAGCGAGGAAGAGGAGTAGAATGAAGTGGATGAACAAGAATAAGGTGGAAAACGCAGGGAAAAGAAGGAAGAGAAGTAGGAAGAGGAAGAGATGGAGAAGGAGGGCAATGTCAGTGTGCCTGTCTACTCAAGAGCTGTCTCGCATATTACACCAAGCACCTGCGGCAACTTTCCTGAGTAAATACCAGGAAGCTTGTGTAATACCACAAAACACACACACACACACACACACACACACACACACACACATATACACACACACACACACACACACACACACACACACACACACACACATCACACACACACACACACACACACACACACACACACACACAGAGCACCCCTGCTTCAGGATCCTTCCTTTTCCATAAGAATGTAACCCCCCTTTCCTTTACCTATTCACACACCATCCAATACACATCCATCCATACTCTCGTCCAGTCCAGACACCATAACTTGCAGCAAATTATACGTGGGCGAAACGTCCAGAGACCTCCAAACACGTATTTCAGAACACCAGTACGCAGGCAGATCTGACGATTTAAGGAATGCCTGTGTTCAACACCGAAATTCACACAACCATTTAATCAACTATAGAAACGCAAGACTCATCGCCAGAGAAGACAACACTCAATACCGAAGAATCCTGGAATCATCACTTATCTGTATATCCAACAACTTCAACCAGAACAACGGCTTCTATAACATAGCTAAACCCCTTGCCAAGAAACTTCTTCATCGCTATCCCACATAAGAACATAAGAATGGAGGAACACTGTAGAAGGTCTACTCATATACTTGTCCAATCTCTTTTTAAAGCTACCCAAAGTTCTAGACTCTATCACCCTACTCGGAAGATTGTCACATGCAGCGTTCTGCACCTGACTCCATACTATAAATACTCACGTACCTTTCACCCAGGTAGACCTTTTGTGACTTGATAAAGCCCACTGTGTGGGAGAAACGTTGTCAATAAAGGATCACATTATACTCCTTATGTTGATAAATTAGACACATAAGCAACACTTGGGTATCTTTATTGAGGAAACGTTTCTCCACACAGTGGCTTCATCAGTCCATACAAAGAAGGCACGACCTACTTCCACATTGGTCAAATATAATACCACCTACGACTGTTGCACCTCTCCTGCCTACGGTATATAAGCTACTTCTTCGCACATATGCTGTATTCTTTTCAAGATTGATGGACTGACAACATCGACTCAAGGCCGAGGGACTGATTACCTCAAACTCCTCCTGTTCTTCACGATTCTTCTTTGTATGGACTGATGAAGCCACTGTGTGGCGAAACGTTTCCTCAATAAAGATACCCAAGTGTTGCATATGTGTCTAATTTATCAACTTGTTGGTTCTCTAAACCATTCATCTACATACTCCTTCTTTCTTCCTTTCAACACGTTGGCCGTTTCCCACCGAAGCGGGGTGGCCCAAAAGGAAAATCGAAAGTTTTTATATATGTGTTTATATTTTTAGAGTATGGAGGAGGTGAATGTATTCAGATATTTAGGAGTGGACGTTTCAGCAGATGGTTCTATGAAGGATGAGATGAATCATAGAATTGATGAGGAAAAAAGGTGAGTGGTTCACTGTGGAGTCTGTGGAGACAAAGAACTTTGTCCATGGAAGTAAAGAGAGGAATGTATGAGAGTATAGTTATACCAACACTCTTATATGGGTGTGAAGCATGGGTGATGAATGTTGCAACGAGGAGAAGGCTGGAGGCAATGGAGATGTCATGTCTGAGGTCAATGTGTGGTGTGAATATAATGCAGAGAATTCGTAGCTTGGAAATTAGGAGGAGGTGCAGGATTACCAAAACTATTATCCAGAGGGCTGAGGAGGGTTGTTGAGGTGGTTCGGACATGTAGAGAGGCTGGAACAAAATAGAATGACTTCAAGTGTATAAATGTGTAGTGAAGGGAAGGAGTCGGCCTAGGAAAGATTGGAGGGGGTAAAGGAGGTTTTGTGTGCAAGGGGCTTGGACTTCCAGCAAGCATGCGTGAGCGTATTCGATAGGAATGAATGGAGACAAATGGGTTTTAATGCGTGACGTGTTGTTGGAGTGTGAGCAAAGTAACATTTATGAAGGGATTCAGGGAAACCGGCAGGCCGGACTTGAGTCCTGGAGATGGGAAGTACAGTGTCTGCACTCTGAAGGAGGGGTGTTAATGTTGCAGTTTTATAACTGTAGTGTAAGCGCGCCTCTGGCAAGACAGTGATGGAGTGAATGATGGTGAAAGTTTTTCTTTCTCGCGCCACCCTGCCTTGGTGGGAAGCGGCCGATGTGTTAATAAAAAAAAGTTTACAATAATTTAATAATAAACAACCACAATGAAATATTTTTTTTTCGTTAGGCTCATAATGATTTTTGCGAAATTATTGCATACTCAAATTTTCACTTGCCTTATACGGCAAGAAGAGCGTTGCTATTTAAGCCAAAATAGCAAGTTTTACCTATACTCCACGATTTAATATATATATATATATATATATATATATATATATATATATATATATATATATATATATATATATATATATATATATATACACACACACATCTTGACACAGAGTATAGGTAGCAGGAAAAATATGCACATAACTAAGATTCTCGCTGGGTGCTCAAAACACTGAAGGGTCAACCAGGACATGGAATGGGATAAGGATCTATCCTCTGTCTACTAGTCGCGAGACATGAGCTTTATTCTGCCGCGGGGGCGTTGACCCCCGGAACTCTCTCCAGGTTAACTCCAGGTAAGCTTCCCAAAAGCAACCAGAGTCAACTATGAACTATACCCAGAGTCAGGTTATTATGGTGCCCACAAAATGAGGGGAGAGAATGATCTAGCCAGGTTAAACCTTGTATTCTCTCTAAATGAGCCAGACGTCAGACTCCTGGAGGGATTAGCCACAAAGCTCCGTGGAGAGCAAGCCACCTCTCCGTGTTGCCATTTGAATACATAGTAGAGCTGGGCCTAACAAAGAGGTGGAGAGGGAAGCAGCATACTGAAGAGGTCACTTCAAAGGGATGAGTTTCTAAATAGAACACAATATCACATTGTGATCAGCGTGCTAGCACAACAACCTGAGATCATATATTTCATACACTAATTCAAGCAACCTCCCAAAAGACTCATATCCGTCCGGAAAGCAGAACTGAGAAGAATGAGGAGATGGAGTTCAACCAAGTGACAAAAATAGCCTTTAGGAATTAATTCAGTATGCTGCAAAAAAACATAATATAAATTTTGTAACTTAATATATACAATTACACACACACACACACACACACAAACACACACATACATACGTCACCTTGGCCATGCACTCACACACGCACACACGTATCAGCATGCATACGTACACGAACACGACCACAGTGTAGGCCTCATCATGTGATGTGGGATACGATTTTGATCGTATTTTTAAATGACAGAATGACACTATTTGACTCACAAAATCGTAATAACACAATCACAATTGTGTTATTACTACACTATTTGTTTAATAATCCATCGAGCCTCAACAAAGGATACCTGCGATAAATGGTTTGAAACCGACAGGTTGAAGATCGAGACACTTATGCAATTTATGGGAATCTTTATTGTAGATAAAGATTCCCATATGTCGTATAAGTGTCTCAGTCTTCAGAGGATACCTGAACCAGATACATCTCTTGGGATCGCTGGTCTTCCCGCTGAGCAGAATGGTCTGGTTGTGGAGGGTATGGGAGAGAAACTAAATATATGGTCTCGGTAGGGTCATGTAGGTACCGCTGTGCGATGAGGTCACTGTGGCGTAGACTGCTGAGGTAGTCTTGACTGACCACCAAGAATGAGGTGGGGTTTGAGAGATGAATTCTCACATCGAACAGGTTCTGAAAAGTTACGCAAACCAGCGGTGACGTGTATTAACTCAATGTGTGTACTCACCTAGTTGTGGTTGCAGCGGTCGAGTCATAGCTGTGTGTGTGTGTGTGCTCACCTATTGTGATTGCAGGGGTCTAATTCCAGCTCCTGACCCACGCTCTTCGCTGATCGCTACTAGGTCCACTCTCTCCCTGCTCCAAGAACCCTATCGTACCTCTTCTTGAAGTTATATATGGATGCTGCCTCCACTATTTCGCTCTCCAGACTGTTTCACTTCCTGACAACTCTAAAACTGAAGAAGTACTTCCTAACGTCCCTATGACTCATTTAAATTTTCAACTTCCAGTTGTGTGTGTGTGTGTGTGTGTGTGTGTGTGTGTGTGTGTGTGTGTGTGTGTGTGTGTGTGTGTGTGTGTGTTGTGTGTGTGTGTGTGTGTGTGTTGTGTATGTGTGTGTGTGTGTGTGTTGTGTATGTGTGTGTGTGTGTGTGTGTGTGTGTGTGTGTGTGTGTGTTGTTGTGTGTGTGTTGTGTATGTGTGTGCGTGTGTGTGTGTTGTGTATGTGTGTGTGTGTGTGTGTTGTGTATGTGTGTGTGTGTGTGTGTGTGTTGTGTATGTGTGTGTGTGTGTGTGTGTGTGTGTATGTGTGTGTGTGTGTGTGTGTGTGTGTGTGTGTGTGTGTGTGTGTGTGTGTTGTGTATGTGTGTGCGTGTGTGTGTGTTGTGTATGTGTGCGTGTGTGTGTGTTGTGTATGTGTGTGTGTGTGTGTGTGTGTGTGTGAAGAGAGACGTGGGACCACGTGTGGTCTTAATTATACTGCAGGTGATTAATTAGTACTGTATCCCAGAATAATTAGCGAGCTGCAGAGAGTTTGCTACTTAGGAGTAGCAATTTTACAACCAGGTGTTGTGCCATGGCCACACTACTGGCCACATCAGGTGCTGAGTCACAGCCAGACTGTTGGCCACATCTAGTGTTGAGTCATGGCCACACTGAGTGTTGAGTCATGGCCACACTGTATACATGGCTTAGAAAACCGACAAGTTGATAAATAAAGACACTTGTCCAACATTTGGGTATCTTTATTCCGGAAACGATTCGCCAACCAGTGGCTTCTTCAGTCCAATGTACAGAAGAACAGTGGAAGATGAGGAGTTTGAGGTAATCAGTTCCTCAGCCTGGAGTCGATGTGTTCAATGAAAGACCTGGGAGTAATTATGTCTAACCTTTCTTTCAAGAAACACAATATGACACATGTCACGACAGCCAGAAAAATGACGGCGTGGATACTGAGAACCTTCAAAACAAAGAAAAATAGTATCAATGGCGACACTATTTAAATCGCTTGTGCTCTCTTCTTTAGAGTTTAGTGTTCACGGCCCCATCCAGGGCAGGGGAGATATCAGAACTGAAACAGATAGAGATCATTTATACACCGCAAAGAGCCAATAAAGTATTTAAATTACTGGAAACGCCTCAAAGTCCTGAATATATATCCGCTGGAGCGGAGGAGAGAGATGTATGAGAATATATACCTGGAAAGTGCTTGAGGGCCTTGTTCCAAATCTACACACCGCCATAACAACATACTGGAGTGAGAAATATGAAAGAAACGTGTAACATAAACTTAGTGAAAAGTATGGAAACCGTGGGAACAATAAGAGAATAGTGTATCAACATTCGTAGCCCTAGAGTATTCAACGTCTTATCAGAAGATATCAGAAACACTGCTGTGACAAGTGTGAACCTCTTCAAAAGTGAACTGGACAAGTATCTACACCAAGAGGCAGATCAAGCAGGCTATGATGGATGTATGGGCTAGTGGGCCGCCAATAGCAGCATCCTAGTTGACCAGACAAGCACCAAACAAGCGTGGTGTAGGACACACTTCCGGGAGTAGAAAATCTCTCGAAACTCATCAATGGTATATAAAAGGTAAAGGCTGAATCATGGCCTCCCCCTCCTGACTTTTTTTCTGATGCGCCTGCCACTCTCTGGTTATGAGGAGATAAAAGGAAAATGGTCCGTAGATCCTTGTTTTAACGAAGGAATTAGCGGCGTGCTTCCGTCCACTGATCACCGTGGGAGATTAACATGCAAGACCACATGAATACAGAAGCGCAAGAACACACACGCACGCAAGCAAGCAAACACACATACACACACACACACACACACACACACACACACATATATACAAACACGCACGCACACACAGACACACACACACTCAATTCCCGGCGGGGCGGAAACATTTCGAAGTGTTTCCTTACACACACATACACATACAACAGGCCTAGTGTCTAATCGACATGTGCCTAGAACAAAATGGTAACTAACACACAGAGTCTGTTGGTCGTTACAGTTAAGAGGCGGGACGAAGAGCTGGAGCTCGTCCCCTGCAAATTTGAAATACATAATTACAAACAGTTTCACGCACACTTACGCTCATGTAATTCTCTGTACCTCCTCTCTCTCTCTCTCTCTCTCTCTCTCTCTCTCTCTCTCTCTCTTATCCTACTCTCGGATGTCTTTTCCTCATTCTCCCCTCAAGAAAAACACTCAGTTTTTTTCCACACATGTCTCATTCATCAACATACCTGCATTACATTCCTTTCATTTAAGTATACACTAGAACACAGGAAAGATACCAATGTCGTCCCTATACTCAAGAAGGTAAACAGACAAGAGTTTTGTCGTGTACAATCTCCAAAGTTCTGAAGTTTGTTTTAGAAGACTGTATTGTGTCACTTGTAAAGACTATCAGAGACAACTTTGTACGGGGTTACAATTTGCGGTATATTACCTGTAAATAGTTCCAGGAATCGCCTCCCGTGCGGCCACAGGTCTCAGACCAGGTCATCCACAAAGAATAATGAGGCACAATACAGTGACTGGAACAATACAGTGACTGGAACAATACAGTGACTGGAACAATACAGTGACTGGAACAATACAGTGACTGGAACAATACAGTGACTAGAACAATACAGTGACTGGAACAATACAGTGACTGGAACAATACAGTGACTGGAACAATACAGTGACTGGAACAATACAGTGACTGGAACAATACAGTGACTGGAACAATACACACATAACCCAAGCACAGGAAAATGAAAGCTATGACTGGTCACACTAGTCTTGTGTGTGTGTGTGTCTAATTAATGGTACAAGTCGGATCGAAACGTCGTCATCAGTTTCACTATCCTATGAGCAGGCAACCACATTAATAGTTTGGTCAGTCAGACTGTTAGTGCTCACTGCACTACAACATTGTACCGTTTTATTTACCTAGTTATTATTAAGTCTCTTCACCCACATCAACATATCGTTCATTTCATCTGATTAACTATTAGTCTCTATGCTGCTTCGATGTTTACAATTAGTGGCATTGTTGTTGCTTGTGTCGCATCTGATTACTTCTGGCGGCGTGATAATCCACAGGCGATGATGGCTTGCAAATCTGACTGAATATTTCATGAAAGAGTTAGGCTCTGCCTGGCAGCGTTGTGTTGTGGTTGAGTGTTTGTCAACCACAGAGCTGCTTTTGTTTGTCACGTTGAAGGTCACGCCAGCAGCCCCTTTTTCCTCCTTTCTTTTCCACCAGCATCCTCTTCTTACTTTCTTCTCTCTCTCTCTCTCTCTCTCTCTCTCTCTCTCTCTCTCTCTCTCTCTCTCTCTCTTTACCCGCTTTTTTATTCTCTCATCACCAGACATTTCAAATCAGAATTTTTAACATGCAAATGCATACTGCGTATAAATATACCGGACGCCCCCCCCCTACCGCACTTCTCTCATCTCTCCTCTCCCCCTTGTCTTCCCCCTTGTCATTTTCCACCTTCTCACGGCTCTCTTTCACTCTTTCTCATTTTTGCTGTGCTTATTCTCTAGTCTATCTCTCTCTCTCTCTCTCTCTCTCTCTCTCTCTCTCTCTCTCTCTCTCTCTCTCTCTCCTGAAGCACTCTTCTTTCTACCTACTCTCTACCCTCTTGAAAAAATGAATAACAACTGTAAACACCAAATAATAAATGTGGAAATAGACAACATACGAAGATGAAAAGGGAGAATAACAAAATATCCAGACAGAATGACACCACAGAGTCGAGATCATAGGCAAAAAAAAAAAAAAAAAACCAGAACTAATGCATACAAAAAACTTCAACGGCCTCCTAAACTGTCTATCTGGAAGCAGGGAGGCCACCACAATGCTATATTTCAAGATAGACATTTCAACAGCTTGACGTTTTAGGTACCTGAGTATTCATCAGGCTTATGGGAGCATATTGGGAGTGAATGGAGACAACTGAATTTTAATGGACGAGCTGTTGGAGTGTGAGCAAGAGATAAATGTTTCTTGAATTATTTAAAAGATGAAGATAGACTCAGTAGGGTGTAGAGGAGGACAACTAAGCTAGCAGAACCAAGAACAAACTATACGGAGATTATCCCTAAGGCTGTCCGCCCTTGAGACACAGATACCGTCACATGATATCCTTTAAACGACTAAGATTACGAATCGATCTGATATACGAGAAGACGACGAACTATCCGAGGTGCCAGGTAAGTCAATAACAGAAACACTCAAATGAAACTTCGAGACAAAAGATGCAGAACAAGAGCACATTTTTTCTTGTTGCTGAAATCAATGGAATAAACTGTCCCTTGAAGAAATAACAACAATAACAACAACAATTTAAGAACCAGCACACTGTAAACATGGGATTAAACTAGATATTGTGCAATGCATAATGATAGTGGTGGTGGCAGTTGTAGTAAAAATAGTGGAGATAGTAGTCATTGTAGAAAAAATCTAACTCTTCTTCCACCTTTCCTATTAAATAACCATTCATGTTTTTTTCTAAACGAGTATATCAAGAAATACTTTCAGATTTCCTTCTTCCAGCCGGCAAAGTGGATGAAGTGAATGGAGGTTAGGGAGAGAGCCTTCAGCTATTCTATACCAATCTCAACTGTCGAGACAATGCTAGAAGTAACAAGACTGTATGCAGTCCTCGACTCGGGAAGTCTTCTTATATCATATACTACTCTCTACCCCGTTTTTTACTCTCTCTCTCTCTCTCTCTCTCTCTCTACCTTTTGGCTGCTCTTTCCCCTGCTCTCTTTCTATTTCTTTTCATGCTCTCTTCGCACTTCTCAGATTCTTATGCCTATTTATCATATATTTTCTCCCTTACTTTCTCTCTCTGTCCTCCATTTATTATTCTCTCTCTTTTCTCACTTAATCGTTTCATATTTTCTTCATTTTCGTTTTTATTTTACTCCTTACTCTTTCTCTCGTTTCCCCCTTCACTCTCTCCACCTCCTTTTTTTTTCTTTCTTATTCTCTCCCAGTTTTCTCCCTTACTCTACCTCCTCTCCTATTTCTACCCTCCCTTCCCCACCTCTCCCCAGGTGATGTGCAACTGCAGGAAAATCAACTTGGGGAGACTATGATTATCCATCTCCCCAGTGGCTGGTTAGTAGTCCCCACCAACTAGTCTCCCCACTGGGTGGTGGGAAGTCTCTACCACCTCCTAGTCTTCCCACTGGGTGGTGTCCATTTACTCTCCCCACTGGGTGGAGGACGAAGGGTAGACAAGTGTCTCCCCAGCCACACCTTCCTGAACACACGTTGGTTCCTGCCACTGATTGAACTTTTGCTGTTGTTGTTGTTGTTGTTGTTGTTGCTTAGTTACTGTTGCTGTTGTTGTTGTTGTTGTTGTTCAGATTTCTGCTTTGATGTGGATGTTATTGTTTCGTTGTGGATGTTATTGTTTCGTTGTGGATGTCTTTGTTTCGCAGTTCTGTCTTCAAGAAAGAAAAGGGGCAGCAAGTCGGTCCCTGATCAGCCGGGCTGTGGTGCTTATGTTGGACTTCGTGCGGCTAGCATCAACAGCCTGGTTGATCAGGCCATCCGCGGGGAGGCCTGGTCTGCGACCCGGGGCCGCGGGGGCGTTGACCCCAGGTACCAGGTACCAAAATGGTCGCCACAGACATCAGTAACAGGAACAACAACAACAACAACAACAGCAACATATTAACAACAGAAACATATTAACAACAGAAACATATTAACAACAAAAACATATTAACAACAGTAATAAACTAACAACAACAGTAATAAACTAACAACAACAGTTTTAAGACAGATATAGCCTCGTGCCTTTCGTAGTTTGTGCACTTTTAAATTCTCGATTATCACCTGTCCTTGTCCTCCTCATCCCCTCCCTTCCTCTTTCTCTTTCCCCTTTCTCCTTTCCCTCCATCCTCTTCCCTCT
>WNWK01000507.1:0-212500 GCA_009830355.1 Cherax destructor | reverse complement strand
TGTTACCATGGGGTAGATGTTACCATGGGGTTTATGTTACCATGGGGTTGATGTTACCATGGGGCTGACGTTACCATGGGGTTGATGTTACCATGGGGTTGATGTTACCATGGGGCTGATGTTACCATGGGCCTGCCTGATGTTACCATGGGGTTGATGTTACAATAGGGCTGACGTTACCATGGGGCTGATGTTACCATGGGGCTGACGTTACCATGGGCCTGATGTTACCATGGGGCTGATGTTACCATGGGGCTGACGTTACCATGGGGCTGATGTTACCATGGGGCTGATGTTACCATGGGACTGACGTTACCATGGGGCTGACGTTATCATGGGCCTGATGTTACCATGGGGTTGATGTTACCATGGAGCTGACGTTACCATGGGCCTGATGTTACCATGGGGTTAATGTTACCATAGGGCTGACGTTACCATGAGGCTGATGTTACCATGGGTTGACGTTACCATGGGGCTGACGTTACCATGGGCCTGATGTTACCATGGGGGTTGATGTTACCATGGGGGTGACGTTACCATGGGGCTGATGCTACCATGGGTCTAACGTTACCATGGGGCTGACGGTGACACATACCTGCAAAAAAAAAATTAATTAGTGACCTCACCTTTGACTCTGACCTTGCCAAACCTGGCCACACCTTGCCACACCTGGCTACAACTGGCTACACCTTGCTAAACCTGGCCACACCTGTCTACACCTGTCTACACCTGGCCACATCTGTCTACACCTTGCTACATCTTGCCATACCCGGCCACACCTGTCTACACTTTGCCACACCTTACCACAATTTGCCATACCTGGCTACACAACGATGTGATAAGTGACTGTGTGAGAGTGCCTTTTATATACCTGTGAACGGTTTCAAGAGATTTTCTTAACTCAGGTAACCCCACCCCTGAGGCCAGGCTTGTCTGTTGGTTGAATGTTCAACCAAGCTGTTGTTGTTGGCGGCCCGCTGGCCCCCCACAGCCATCACAGCCTGGCTGATCAGCCACTTGGCGGAAGTAGTGGTCCACTATTCGGCTGTTGTTAAAGAAATTGAAGCTATCCTCCCATTCCTTGGAATAAACCTAATTGCCTCCCATTCCCCAAAGCTATATGACTCCTATAGGTTTACCGCTTCCCCCTTGGATATAATAATAGTAAGGGGAAGAAGGAAAAGAAGAGGCAACCCAATAGTCACTACCCTCACTGTCTATAGTCACTACCCTCACTGTCTATAGTCACTACCCTCACTGTCTATAGTCACTACCCTCACTGTCTTTAGTCACTACCCTCACTGTCTTTAGTCACTACCCTCACTGTCTATAGTCACTACCCTCACTGTCTATAGTCACTACCCTCAGAAAAATTGAGGTAGAAGAGGGAAAAGAAGAGGAAAAAAGAAAAGGGAAAATAGAAGAAGAGGGAAAAAGAAGAAGGAAGAATCCCAACATAAGTCATTTAAATTAATTTGCTACCCTCATTACTAATCTTGAGCTATCTTAACAACTGTCAGCCATCTTACCAATTAGCTACAATCTATACTAATCAGATGATATCGTGACTAATTAACTCTGGCAATATAATTAAAACAGTATTAAGTCTCTATGTTGCAGTTGTTGTTATGTCCGCAAGACTTAAGAGTCCCTCACTGGCCAAGTGTCTCGCCAGAACGACAGACCTCAAATACAGGAGACTGAAAGCGACTGAAGAAGTCTGTTGTGGGGGATTGAATCCATGGCAAGCAAGTCTTAAAACGAAACTTTCCAACATATAAAGATACCCCAGGTGTTGTATATTGTGTTATTCACCAGCTTGTTAGTGTAGAATATCATTAGCACCACAATATATCTGTGAAATGTTCTAAGTTATAGACTGTGTCAATGGTATGGGAGAAGACTCTACCCAGGGGCAAGGGGAAACAAACTGCGCGTAGAAGCAAAAATACCGAAGCCTGGTGCTGTTAGAGGATAGAAGATTCACGGTAGGCATAATAACGACGTACAAAATACTCAAGAGGATTTGATAAGGTGGACAGGAATAGAATCAAGAGGCGGGAAAGAGGTGCAAGTGGTCACAGTTGCAGAACAAACAAAAAAACACAGCTAAGTTATGGGTATGCCAGGAAGAATTGAATTCGCCTGAGGGTGGTCACGAAGTAGACTCCGTACACAGCTTTAAGAAAGGGTATGACAGGGCCTACAAGTCCAGAAGTAAACCTATGAAGGGAGAAGTTAAGAGGTAGGGTCAAGGGGAAGGGGCGGTGATTCGAACCCCTGTAACCACAAAACAAGAACTACCTGAACGCCCACAAGTCACCACTTCAGCGCCATTAACGGGATTACAAAACTTGAGCGACAAATAAAGGCGTCTGATTGTTATGAGCCTCAGGGAAGGGAGAGTATTGGGGGAGGGGATTATAGGGGAGAGGGTGGTAGTACTGGGGTAGGGAGAGAGGAGGGAGTACTGGGGTAGGGGGGAGAGGAGGGGAGTACTGGGGTAGGGGGGAGAGGAGGGGAGAACTGGGGTAGAAGAGAGGAGGGGAATACTAGGGTAGGAGGAGAGAAGGGAAGTACTGGGGTATGGTAAGAGGAACGGAGTACTGGGTGAGGGGAGTTCCGGGGAGGGAAGTACTGGGGGAGGAGGGGGAGAGGAAGGGAGTACTGAGGAGAAGAGGGAGTACTGGGGAGGGGAGAAGAAGGGAGCACTGGGTAGAGGAAGAGAAAGGGAGTACTAGGGAAGGGAAGAGGAGTGGAGTACAGTTGGAGGAGAGTACTTGGGAAGGGAGAGAGAGATGAAGGAGAGTACTGTGGGAGAGGGAAGAGGGGTAGAGGAGAATATAATGGGGAAAAAAAGCGGGGTAGAGGGGAGCTCAGGGAGGGGAGAAGGGTAGAATAGCAGATATTGAGGAAAGGGGAAAGAAGTATACTAGGGAGAGAGGAGAGGAGAGAGAGAAGAGAGAGAGAGAGAGAGAGAGAGAAGAGAAGAGAAAAAAAGAAAAAAAAAAAAAAAAAAGAAAAAAAAAAAAAAAAAAAAAAAAAAAAAAAAAAAAAAATGTTGAAGAGAGTAACAGAAAAGGGAAGAGATAAGAAGGATAACATAAACGGGGCAAGGAGACATTATATCATCACAGCATTAATAACCACTGCAGTGGAGGATATTGTGTGTGTGTGTGTACTCACCTATTTGTGGTTGCAGGGGTCGAGACTCAGCTCCTGGCCCCGCCTCTTCACTGATCACTACTAGGTCCTCTCTCTCCCCCTGCTCCATGAGTTTTATTATACCTCGTCTTAAAGCTGTGTATGGTTCCTGCCTTCACTACATCACTTGCCAGACTAATCCATTTCCTGATAACTCTATGACTGAAGAAATACTTCCTAACATCCCTTTGACTCATAGGAGTCTTCAACTTCCAACTGTGACCCCTTGTTTCTGTGTCCCATCTCTGGAACATCTTGTCTCTGTCCACCTTATCTATTCCTCACACTATTTTATATGTCGTTATCATGTGTGTGTGTGTGTGTGTGTGTGTGTGTGTGTGTGTGTGTGTGTGTGTGTGTGTGTGGAGGGTGAGTATACCTCCCTAACACCCTACCAAAGTCCACCACCCTTCTAAACCCTTCCCCACCATCCAGCACCCACCACCACAATCACCAACCTTCAACACGGCAGCTACTCCTACCGACCCACCTCTCCCCACACACCCCTCCCACATCAACCCACTTCTCCCCACATCCCTTCAACAACACACACACACACACACACACACACACACACACACACACACACACACACACACACACACACACACCGATCAAGTAAGAAATCCTACAAGTTATCTCAAACATTCTCTCGGACAATAGCAGGGCAACTGGCAGCCAAATATTTCGAGACACTCTGGCCCAACTTAGCAATTTCATTTCTGGGCTGCTGCGGCTGCGGAGGCTGCTGCGGGGCTGCTGGGGCTGCTGCGGAGGCTGCTGCGGAGGCTGCTGCGGGGCTGCTGGGGCTGCTGCCTCAGTGGTGGAACAATTTCGTACGCTCCAGCCTGAGCTAACAATGAAAACTTTTGCAACAAAAATAACAACAACACGGGATTATAAAAGTTGATAATCTCCTCCTTATGTTCAGCAGGGTGTTGCCCTCGCACGTGTGAGTGACGCTGGACGTGGAGGTTGTACTCCTGCACTCAGCAGCGGTGCTGCCCTCGCACGTGTGAGTGACGCTGGACGTGGAGGTTGTACTCCTGCACTCAGCAGCGGTGCTGCCCTCGCACGTGTGAGTGACGCTGGAGGTGGAAGTTGTACTCCTGCACTCAGCAGCGGTGCTGCCCTCGCACGTGTGAGTGACGCTGGACGTGGAGGTTGTACTCCTGCACTCAGCAGCGGTGCTGCCCTCGCACGTGTGAGTGACGCTGGAGGTGGAAGTTGTACTCCTGCACTCAGCAGCGGTGCTGCCCTCGCACGTGTGAGTGACGCTGGACGTGGAGGTTGTACTCCTGCACTCAGCAGCGGTGCTGCCCTCGCACGTGTGAGTGACGCTGGAGGTGGAAGTTGTACTCCTGCACTCAGCAGCGGTGCTGCCCTCGCACGTGTGAGTGACGCTGGAGGTGGAGGTTGTACTCCTGCACTCAGCAGGGTGCTGCCCTCGCACGTGTGAGTGACGCTGGAGGTGGAGGTTGTACTCCTGCATTCTACCCAGTGCCTCAGGCACCTCCACCACACTCACATCCGGCTCCTAGATGATGTTGTACCTCCCTGTTTGTCTCGTGCCCAGCAGACGAAGGATCAAGCCTCCACAAAGTCTTGCGCTGAATAACCCAAATGGGTTTAGCGCTTAGCATGAATAAAACAAGCCTTAGAGATTGGCGGAGAGTGTGCATATTAAAGGAAGGGGGACAAAAGAGAATGTAAAAATTAAAGGGGAATAAGTTTACTGAGTATACCAGGTAAAGTGTACGGTAGGGTTATTATTGAAAGAATTAGAGGTAAGACAGAGAGCAGGATCGCAGATGAACAAAGACTTTAGAATAGGAAGGGAGTGTGTTGATCAAGTGTTTACATTGAAGCATATAAGTGAACAATATTTAGATAAAGGTAGGGAAGTTTTCGTTGCATTTATGGATTTAGAAAAAGTATATGATAGGGTGGATAGGGAAGCAATGTGGCAGATGTTGCAAGTGTATGGAATAGGTAGTAAGTTACTAAATGCTATAAAGAGTTTTTATGAGGATAGTGAGGCTCAGGTTAGGGTGTGTAGGAGAGAGGGAGATTACTTCCCTGTAAAAGTAGGTCTTAGACAGGGATGTGTAATGTCACCATGGTTGTTTAACATATTTATAGATGGGGTTGTACAAGAAGTAAATGCTAGGGTGTTGGGGAGAGGGGTGGGATTAAATTATGGGGAATTAAATGCAAAATGGGAGTTGACACAGTTACTTTTTGTTGATGATACTGTGCTTTTGGGAGATTTTAAAGAGAAGATGCAAAGGTTGGTTGGTGGATGAGTTTGGGAGAGTGTGTAAACGAAGAAAGTTGAAAGAGAACATAGATAAGAGTAAGATGATGAGGGTATCAAATGAGTTAGTAAATAAAAATTGGATACCACATTGGAGGGAGGGAGTATGAAAGAAGTGAATGTTTTCAAATATTTGGGATGGGTTTATGAAGGACGAGGTAAACCATAGAGGTACATTGAGGTATCTGTGGAGACAATGAACGTTATCCATGGAGGCAAAGAAGGGAATGTATAAGAGTATAGTGTACCAACACTCTTATATAGGGTTGTAAATGCTGCAACAAAGAGGAGGATGGAGGCAGTGGAGATGTGTGTATGGGCAATGTGTGGTGCAAATAATATGCAGAGAATTCGTAGTGTGGAAATTAAGAGAAGGTGTGGAGTTACTAAAAATATTATTCAAAGCGCTGAGGAGGGATTGTTGAGGTGGTTTGGTTATTTAGAGAGGATGGAACAAAAAGGGATGACTTGGAGGGTGTATAAATCTGTAGTAGAGGGGAGGATGGGTAGTGGTCGTCCTAGAAAAGGATGGAGGGAGGGGGTAAAAGAGGTTTTGCGTGCAAGGGGATTGGATATACAGCAGGTATGTGTGACCGTGTTAGATATGAGTGAATAGAGACGAATGGTTTTTAGGACCTGACGAGCTGTTGGAGTGTGAGCAGGGTAATATTTTGTGAAGAGATTCGGGGAAACCGGTTAGCCGGACTTGAATCCTGGAGGTGGGAAGTACAATGCCTGCACTTTAAAGGAGAGGTTTGGGATATTGGCTGTTTGGAGTGACATCTAAACTATTGTATCTGGGCGCCTCTGCAAAGACAGTGATTATGTGTGAATGATGGTGAAAGTGTTTCTTTCTTTTTTGTGTCACTCTGCCTCGGTGGGAGACGTCCATGCGTGTCGTAAGAGGCGGCTAAAATGCCTGAAGCAAGGGGCTAGTAACCCCTTCTCCTCTATATATTACTAAATGTAAAAGAAGAAACTTTCGTTTTTCCTTTTGGGCCACCCTGCCTCAGTGGGAAACGGCCGAAGTGTTGAAAGAAAAAAATATATATATACATATATATATATATATATATATATATATGTCGTGCCGATTAGGTAAAACTGGTCAATTAGCAAGCACTCATCTAAAATTAAGTCCTTTCTAAAATTTTCTCTTATACGTTTAAATATATATTTTTTTCATTTATGTTAATGTAAAAATTTATAATTTTGAACTAAAAGAAACTTATAAAACCTACCTAACCTTATTATAAGAAGCGCAATTTAATTTAGCCTAACCCAACTAAATATATTTTAAATACGTTTACAATAATTTAATAATAATCAAACACAATGAAATATATTTTTTTCGTTATGTTCAGAATGATTTTGGCGAAATTATTGCATACACAAATTTTCACTTGTCTTATATGGCAAGATGAGCGTTGCTATTTAAGCCAAAATCGCAAGTTTTACCTAATCGGCACGACATATATATATATATATATATATATATATATATATATATATATATATATATATAATAATAATAATAATCTCTCAATTATCATTCTAAACCTAACGAAAAAAAATCTATTTCATTTCATTGTGTTTGTTTATTATTAAATTATTGTAAACTTATCTAAAATATATTTAGTTGGATTAGGTTAAATTAAATTGCGCTTGTTATAATAAGGTTAGGTAAGTTTTCTAAGATTCTTTTGGTACAAAATTATTAATTTTTACATTAACATGAATGAAAAAAATATATCTTTAAACGTATAACAATTTTTTTTAGAAAGGACTTAATTTTAAATGAGTTCTTGCTAATTAACCAATTTTACCTATTCGGCACGACATATATATAAAATTAAGTCCTTTCTAAAAAAATTTGTTATACGTTTAAAGATATATATATATATATATATATATATATATATATATATATATATATATATATATATATATATATATGTCGTCCGAATAGGTAAAACTGGTCAATTAGCAAGAACTCATCTAAAATTAAGTCCTTTCTAAAATTTTCTCTTATACGTTTAAAGATATATTTTTTCATTTATGTTAATGTAAGAATTTTTAATTTTGTACCAAGAGAAACTTTGAAAACCTACCTAACCTTATTACAACAAGCGCAATTTAATTTAGCCTAACCCAACTAAATATATTTTAGATACGTTAACATTAATTTAATAATAAACAAACACAATGAAATATATTTTTCGTTATGTTCAGAATGATTTTGGCGAAATTATTGCATACACAAATTTTCACTTGTCTTATATGGCAAGGTGAGCGTTGCTATTTAAGCCAAAATCGCAAGTTTTACCTAATCGGCACGACATATATATATATATATATATATATATATATATATATATATATATATATATATATATGCAATAATTTCGCCAAAATCATTCTAAACATAACTAAAATAATATATTTCATTGTGTTTGTTTATTATTTAATTAATGTTAACGTATCTAAAATATATTTAGTTGGGTTAGGCTAAATTAAATTGCGCTTGTTGTAATAAGGTTAGGTAGGTTTTCAAAGTTTCTCTTGGTACAAAATTATAAATTCTTACATTAACATAAATGAAAAAGTTCTATCTTTAAACGTATAAGAGAAAATTTTAGAAAGGACTTAATTTTAGATGAGTTCTTGCTAATTGACCAGTTTTACCTAATCGGCACGACATATATATATATATATATATATATATATATATATATATATATATATATATATATAATATATATAGTCGTGCCGAATAGGTAAAATTGGTTAATTATCAAGAACTCATTTAAAATTAAGTCCTTTCTAAAAAAAATTTGTTATACGTTTAAAGATATATTTTTTCATTCATGTTAATGTAAAAATTAATAATTTTGTACCAAAAGAATCTTAGAAAACTTACCTAACTTTATTATAACATGCCCAATTTAATTTAACCTAATCCAACTAAATATATTTTAGATAAGTTTACAATAATTTAATAATAAACAAACACAATGAAATAGATTTTGTTTCGTTAGGTTTAGAATGATATTTGAGAGATTATTACGTACACAAATTTTCGCTTGCCTTATTCGGCAAGAAGAGCATTGCTATTTAAGCCAAAATCGCAAGTTTTACCTATTCGACAAGACATATATATATTCGCCTTAAATTACATCAAGATACATCACTGAATTTCTGTAAAATATAATTATTATTCCCGTTAGCAACAGGATTACATTTATTCAAAGCTCTATATAAATGTAATTCTAGTCAGGATTACATTTACAAATTTGAATAACATGTGCATTAAAAAAAACATATCTACAAAATCCTATTTAGAAAAAAAAGGGGCTGGATTTAAGCTATCTAATTCACGTGGTATTAAACAGGATTAAATGATGGTTAATATTCAAATCCCTTTAAAAGGCTTTCCAAAACCGGCAGATAAAAAATATTGATATCTACTGCAAATTTTCCAGGGATTAAATACTGTCGCATCTGCCGTGAACAATATTATTTTTGTCGCTGCGCATCAGCAAGAAACTCAGGCCATTTTGCGGAAACTTCTCATTGTTGTCTTTTTATTGTGAGGTCCACAGGGAGGAGCTGCCTTCACTCTCCTTTCCTCCACTCTCCCTGCTGCTACTCTCCCTGCCTCCACTCTCCCTACCTCCACTCTCCCTGCCTCCTCTCTCCCTGCTGCTACTCTCCTTGCCTCCACTCTCCCTGCCTCCACTCTCCCTGTCTCCACACTCCCTACCTCCACTCTCCCTGCCTCCTCTCTCCCTGCTGCTACTCTCCTTGCCTCCACACTCCCTGCCTCCACTCTCCCTGTCTCCACACTCCCTGCCTCCACTCTCCCTGCCTTCACTCTCCCTGCCTCCACTCTCCTTGACTGCACACGCCCAGCCTGCTTCCACTCCCAATGTTTACCTGCACACTCGTTGCTCACAGTCACTCACTCTCACACTCGCCTATGGGTGAGTGAAGTGCCAAGCACATAGCCAGAGGCTCACATCAACCAAATAATCTCTGAAGCGAATGTGCCTTTCACGAATTTAAGAATAACTTTCGGGAATCTCAATGAAAAGTAGTTAACGACCTTATATACGACATACGTCAGGTTCATCCTCGAGGACACAGCACCAGCATGGAATCCACACCTGAGAAAACACGTGAAGAAACTAAGTACAACACAGAGGTACATGAGGTAAGGGGAATGAGCTATGAGAGACTAAATAAACTAATCTGGTGACATTAGAGAAGAAAGGGATGATATGATAACGACGTTAAATATACTCAGAAGACTGGGAAAGGAAAAGGCGGAAAACGGGCACACGAAGCCACAGCTGGAAGCCAAAAACAGACGAGTCACTGGGATGTCTGGAAGTATTTCTTCAGCGTCATTGTGGTCAGGAAATGGAATGATCTGGACGAAGTAACGGAGGAGGTTGGACTCCGTACATAGTTTTACGAATCAGTAAAATAGAGCTCACGCTGCAAGGACCGAACCAGGAAAATGTCACTGAGATGACTGAACCAGGAACTGTGACTCAACCACCAAAACATTAGGCAGGTGACCACACTCATATTCTCAATCTCTGTCTGTCTGTCTGTCTGTCTGTCTCTCTGTCTCTCTCGCCGCTCGCCCGCCTAACAACAACCACGCTCACACAAAGCGGTTTTCATCCTTTTCAAGCGAGATTTGTAAAAGCCTCGCTGCCTTTTGTGCTCGTTGAGTTTAATGTGTCACTTGTAACCTGGCAACTGTTTTACCGTACCCGGCTGCCTTCGTCAGGTGTACCCAGCTGCCTTCGTCATGTGTACCCGTCTATTTCCGTCAAGTGTACCAGGCTGCCTCCGTCAGGTGTACTAGGCTGCCTCCGGCTATATGTTTGCCATCCGTGTACTGGTCTGCTTGTGGTTCCCAGGGTTGAATCTCAGTTCCTGGCCAAGTCGCTACTCCTAATCCCGTGAGCCTCTCTTTACTTATTATAACGTCATTCTACTTTCTGACAAGAAAGTAGAATGACGTGTACTCACCTCGTTGTGGTTGCAGGGGTAGAGTCATAGCTCCTGGCCCCGCCTCTTCGCTGGTTGCTACTAGGTCCACTCTCTCCCTTCCCCATGAGCTTTAGGGAACCTCTTCGACCTGTGTGTACTCACCTATATGTACTCACCTATATGTGGTTGCAGGGGTCGATTCACAGCTCATGGCCCCGCCTCTTCGCTCGCCGCTACTAGGTCACTCTTCCCGCTCCATGAGTTTCATCATACCTCTTCTTAAAGCTATGTATGGATCCTGCCTCCACTACATCACTTCCCAGACTATTCCACTTCCTGACAACTCTGTGACTGAAGAAATACTTCCTAAAGTCCCTGTGATTCATCTGAGTCTTCATCTTCCAACTGTGACCCCTTGTTGCTGTGTCCCATCTTTAGAACATCCCCTCTCTGTCCACGTTGTCGATTCCTCTCAGTATTTTGTAGGTCGTTATCATATCCCACCCTATCTCTCCTGTCCTCCAGTGTCGTCAGGTCGATTTCTCTCAACCTCTCCTCGTAGGACATACCCCTTAGCTCCAGGACCAGTCTAGTTGCAAACCTCTGCACTTTCTCTAGTTTCCTTACGTGCTTGGCTAGGTGTGGGTTCCAAACTGGTGCTGCATACTCCAGTATGGGCCTAACGTAAACAGTGTACAGGGTCCTGAACGATTTTTTATTAAGATGTCGGAATGCTGTTCTTAGGTTTGCTAGGCGCCCGTATGCTGCAGCAGTTATTTGGTTGATGTGCGCCTCAGGAGATGTGCTCGGTGTTATACTCACCCCAAAATCCTTTTCCTTGAGTGAGGTTTGTAGTCTCTGGTCCCCTAGGTTATACTCCGTCTGCGGTCTTCTTTGCCCTTCCCCAATCTTCACGACTTTGCACTTGTTGGGGTTGAACTCCAGGAGCCAGTTGCTGGACCAAGCTTGCAGCCTGTCCAGGTCCCTTTGTAGTTCTGCCTGATCCTCGTCCGATTGAATTCTCATCAACTTCACATCATCTGCAAACAGACACTTCGGAGTCTATTCCTTCCGTCATGACGTTCACAAATACCAGAAACAGCACTGGTCCTAGGACTGACCCCAGTGGAACCCCGCTCGTCACAGGCGCCCACTTTGACGTCTCGCCAAGTTCAATGACTCGCTGTTGTCTTCCTGACAGGTATTCCCTGATCCATTGCAGTGCCTTCCCTGTTATCCCTATCTGGTCTTCCAGCTTTTGCACTAGTCTCTTGTGTGGAACTGTGTCAAACGCCTTCTTACAGTCCAAAAAAAATGCAATCTAACCACCCCTCTCTTTCTTGTCTTACTGCTGTCACCCTGTCATAGAACTCCAGCAGGTTTGTGACACAGGATTTGCCCTCCCTGAAACCATGCTGGCTGTCTTTGATAAGCTCATTCCTTTCTAGGTGCTCCACCACTCTTCTCCTGATGATCTTCTCCATGACTTGTGTGTGTGTGTGTGTGTGTGTGTGTGTGTGTGTGTGTGTGTGTGTGTGTGTGTGTGTGTGTGTGTGTGTGTGTGCGTGTGTGTGCTCGTTAAACGTAAATATTTATCTAAAACGTTTGCGCCAAGGGCAACTGTGAACATTTTATTGACAAGTTGAGTGTTGCAAAGTAAATTTAAGGATATGCAAATGGACGAAGGATGGGTTTAAATTCTCCCTGCAGCACCAGAAGCTACCTTCCAAGGTGATATATAAACACGCTGAAGTCTTCGAAACACGCAACGTTCGCAGGACATGCAACATCTTCAAGGCATGCCACGTTTAACGGACACGCAACGTTCGCAGGACACGCACAATTAGCAGAACGACCAACGTTTGCAGAATATGCCTAATTTTCAAGATATGCAAAGTTTACAGGACACGCAACGTACGCAGGAAGTTCAACGTTTACAAGACACGCAGTGTTTCAAGGACACGCAACGTTTCCAGGACACGTGACTTTTGCAAGTCACGAAATTTTACGAGGGGGGATGAACGATGCTTTTACACGTCATTCGATATTTACAAGATACGCGGCGTTTACAGACATGATGTGTACAAGACATGTGGAACCTTCCAGAAAAGCAGCATTTCCAGGACACGCGAAGTTTCAATCAACGGAAACAATAAAATTCCTAGTACATTAATTTTTTGAGAGGGCGCTGTGTAGGTTCTGGACTGAGGCAACGTGGTTAGGACACGCAACTTTTGCTGTGCACGCAAAAGCTTGCAGGATACGATACGCATGATGGACACGTGGTGCTTATTGGACACGCAATGTTCTCTAGACATGCTCTATTTGCTGGACACCCAACGTTTCCTGGATACGCAACACAACTACTACTACTGCTACTGCTACAACTACTACGACTACTGCTACTGCTACAACTACTACGACTACTGCTACTACTACTACTACTACTACTACTACTACTTCGACTACTGCTACTACTACGACTACTGCTACTACTACTACTGCTACTACTACTACTACTACTACTACTACTACTGCTACTACTGCTCTACTACTGACCACTACTACTGTTATTACTACTGCTACTACTACTACTGCTACTACTACTACTGCTACTACTACGACTACTACTACTGCTATTACTACTGCTACTACTGCTACAACTACTACGACTACTGCTACTGCTACAACTACTACGACTACTGCTACTGCTACAACTACTACGACTACTGCTACTACTACTACTACTACTACTACTTCGACTACTGCTACTACTACGACTACTGCTACTACTACTACTGCTACTACTACTACTACTACTACTACTACTACTGCTACTGCTACTACTGCTACTACTACGACCACTACTACTGTTATTACTACTGCTACTACTACTACTGCTACTACTACTACTGCTACTACTACGACTACTACTACTGCTATTACTACTGCTACTACTGCTACTACTACTACTACTACTACTACTACTACTACTACTACTACTACTAATGATAATATGCTCTTCACACAATCTTCTATAACTTTTTTATAAATTGTCTCTCTTTCGTTCACCTCTACCTACTTCAAGCGCCTGATCAGCCAGGCTGTGATGGCAAATCTGACCTCAAGAAACTTGTGCTCCCACCCCTCTCTCTCTCTCTCTCTCTCTCTCTCTCTCTCTCTCTCTCTCTCTCCCTCCTTCATATACTAAATAAGACAGAGGGGCCCATATTTACCTTTGCACAAGCCCGAGGACACACACAAAAGTTGGCGTCGTCAAGCCGGAGTCGAGAGGAGCAGAGACAAAGGCTACATGCATATCAGATTACGCTCGCGGGACCTGCTTACTCCCTCTCCTGTAGACCAAAAATGGATATGCAGATGAAAGAAGAGAATGAGAGAGAGGGAGAGAGAGACAGAGACAGAGAGACAGAGGGGCCAAAAATCTCATGCATGTGTATATGACAACTTCAAATGTTTACCAATACACGAGAGGTGATGCCTACTACTCTTAACCACATCGATCACCATCCAGTAAATATACGCGCCTGGGGCAACCAGTGCGTTTGCTTCTGAGAGAACACAGACGTTGTTACTGCTGGCGTTGTGGTGAGAACGGAAGCAAGAGTGTTATGAGAGAACACAGACGTTGTTACTACTGGCGTTGTGGTGAGAACGAAAGCAAGAGTGTTATGAGAGAACACAGACGTTGTTACTGCTGGCGTTGTGGTGAGAACGAAAGCAAGAGTGTTATGACTAGGACACTGATCTGATACGCTGAGGTGAAACATGACTAGGGCGAATCACGAGGTAAATATTGCAAGTTTTATATTGTTAAGGCGGACTTGGTACAAGATCGACTACAAAGGCTGAGTGATTATGCACAAGGCACTAATTATCTTTCCTTTTGAGTATGCCCTTTGGATTGCCTGAACTTGCCTCATCACAGACTTCTTGAAAGGGTAGAGAACCTTGCAAGTCGACCTATCCTCTTAGATCAAACCTGGTTAAATCTTTCATTTCAGAAAAGCCTTCAATGCCGGAGAGATGGCGGCGACCTTACAATTATGCACGATACCAGTATCATCAACACCTCTATTACACTGCAAGACGGGCAGCCATTAAGACCTTTACTCTGGCTGTATCCTTCTCATTAGCATCACTTCACTGACGATCATTCGTTCTTCGAATAACTGGCATTTAGAAGAGGTTCTCGCAACTTATGTGAACATTACAAAAATGAAGTTGAGTCAAAAATGTTCTGGCCCACAGTTGGCTCCAATTTCATTCTGTTCCTTATTACAAATGTTTTAAATATTTAACACAGCGCAAACCAAAAAATATTTATAATAGAAGCATTTCCAATAAGAGGTTTTTAAAGAGAGAGAGAGAGGGAGAGAGAGAGAGAGAGAGAGAGAGAGAGAGAAGAGAGAGAGAGAGAGAGAGAGAGAGAGAGAGAGTGAGAGAGAGAGAGGGAGAGAGAGAGAGAGACGGAGGACAGAAGCGAAATCACCTAGATACGGGAGCAAGAGAAACAGAATACTACACAGAGATAACAGAAGATGGAGTACAGAAAAGGAAGACAGAAATATGGAAGGAGAACAAGGAAAGAGCAGGTGATGGAGCTGAGAGGAGAGGCAGGTGGTACAGGTGGAGCCAGCATCCCTCTATCTGGATGATGAGGCATCCTTGATGAGATGACGCTTCTATGATGCACTTCCTGTCTCATCCCTCCTTCACTCTCCTACACCCCTTCTTCCTCTCTTTCCCTCTATCATCCTCTTTAACCCTTCCCTCCTTTCGTTCTAACTTCGAAGTGCCCCCCATTCCCTCCCCCCCTCTCTCTCTTTCGTTCTCCCTTTCTCTTTTTCCCATTCTCACCTGCTTCCATCTCCCATTTATCATCATATTTTGTTGCTCACAGGAATCCTTAGAGTTGGTCAGAGGAAGACAACACATACAGTGTTGTTCACCTGTGTCAGAGGAAGACAACACATACAGTGTTGTTCACCTGTGTCAGAGGAAGACAACACATACAGTGTTGTTCACCTGTGTCAGAGGAAGACAACACATTCAGTGTTGTCTTCCTGTGTCAGAGGAAGACAACATGTAGTGTTGTCCTCCTGTGTCAGAGGAAGACAACACATGTAGTGTTGTCTTCTTGTGTCAGAAGAAGATAACACATTCAGTGTTGTCTTCCTGTGTCAGAGGAAGACAACATGTAGTGTTGTCCTCCTGTGTCAGAGGAAGACAACACATGCAGTGTTGTCTTCTTGTGTCAGAAGAAGACAACACATTCAGTGTTGTCTTCCTGTGTCAGAGGAAGACAACACATGCAGTGTTATCCTCCTGTGTCAGAGGAAGACAACACATGCAGTGCTGTCCTCCTGTGTCAGAGGAAGACAACACATGTAGTGTTGTCTTCCTGTGTCAGAGGAAGACAACACATGTAGTGTTGTCTTCCTGTGTCAGAGGAAGACAACACATACAGTGTTGTCTTGCTGTGTCAGAGGAAGACAACACATGCAGTGTTGTCCTCCTGTGTCAGAGGAAGACAACACATGTAGTGTTGTCCTCCTGTCATAATATTAGAAACAGCTTGAACTGGAAAGGTGTCTGTCAAGTGTTATTCGTTTAATGTCGAGTCTTTGTACAGTAAAGTCGACACCATGACCAGGCTACAGATTAAAGTGGGCACTGCTTCTCTCCTACATAGTAAATGCTGATAGCCCAGCTACACGGTAAATACTGATTCCACGGCTACATAATGAAGTGGATACAGCTCCCGGCTACGTAATAAAAAGAACACAGCTATGCTGGATTAAGACATGTGAGGATTAAGACATGTATAACAGTTAGGTATCTTTAGTTTTTGAAACGTTTCGCCTACACAGGTTGATTGACTACGTAGGATACGTAGCAGTGTGAACACAGCTGACACTGACAACGTTGTGCAGTGAACGTCGCTCCCCAGCTACTCAGTAAAGTGGATAAGAATAATCAATAGCGACGAAGAAGAGTTAGAGAGATAGGGTAGGTGAGGAGAATAAAAGAGAGAGAGAGACGTGAAAGACGAGAGACAAGACCAACGTGATAACAGCAACACTAGAAGAAAGGGGGGAAACAAAATACAGTCAGACACTGTCCTCTCCAGTGGCGAGGCTCCGGGGGATATCTCGGGGAGAGTGGCAGGCAGAGATGAGGGGGATTGGGAGGGAGAAGGGAGAGATGAGCGAGATTGAGGAAGATATGAAGGATGAGGGATAACCAAAACGGGGAGAGAGAGAGAGAGAGAGACTCGTCCATATTATTGTGGCGAGAATTTTCTAACAAATATTCAAATGCATCAATATTTATGTTAAATGTTATATATTTTTTAAAACTATAATTCAGTAAGCCTGGTCTGGGACCGGGGCGCGGGAGCGGTGACCCACAAAATCGTCTTCAGGTAACTCTCAGGTAAATTCTAGATAAATACTTGAAGGCAACGGGAATTATCTGACATTAGCAGAGGTGGCACCCCCACTCAGGTTCATGAAACACTGAGAACACAAGAGGTGACCTCGAGACAGTCACATGGAATAGTCACACACACACACACACACACACACACACACACACACACACACACACACACACACACACACACACACACACACACACACACACACAACAAATATAAATATATATATATATATATATATATATATATATATATATATATATATATATATATATATATATATATATATATATATATATATATATATAATTAATTTGTTAATCATAGTTCATATATGTTATTCTCTTGTCTTCCTTAAAGCATCCCATTTATCGTCTCTTCGTACTAATGCACAATATTTACGAACAATGAAGCGGCTGCGCCACTGTACACGGGGGAACAATAACATTTTCTTGCTCTATGAAAATGTCTAATAACATCTGAAAATTATCCAATTATTTTTTATGAGTATATTAATGAGCACAACTGGTCGACATTAAACAATAAAAGAAATTTGTAACGGCCAAGACGCAGTTCTGACTCTCTTGTAGACGTATACGCACATGTAGACGTATACGCACATGTAGACGTATACGCACATGTAGACGAGGAATGGACTACGAGAGAAGCACAACTGGAAGCTGAGGGACTGATCACCTTATTTACTTATACAGTCTCCAGTTGTATATTCGCCTGTTTTCGACTGAAGAAGCCTCCTGATTAGATGAACTTTTCAGCAAGTTAGATACCCAAGTGTTGCACATGTGACCCATCAAAACCAGAAGAGAAGGAAGACCATGAGAGATATGAGCAGGACATACAAAATACTCAGATGATTATATAGAGCTGATAAGAAAGGAATGTTTGAGATGCGAGAAACAAAGTGAAAAGCTGCTGTACATGGCTGTTAGGAAGTATTTTTCAGCATTAGATTGATGAGTAACAGTACCGCACTAGACGAAGAGGTGAAAGCAAACACGTTACAGAGTTTCAGGAGTAAGTATGATCGTACTATAAAGTTCTAAAGTCAGTCAGTTCCGTCGATAATAGTTAAAAGACGCTGCCATAAACACAACTAGGTCAGTACACAAAACTACAGACACCCGCGCATAAACACACACACACACACACACACACACACATAAACACGCACACATTGAAGTAGAGGCAGGATCCATACATTGTTTGAAGAAGAGGTACGATAAAGCTTATGGAGCAGGGAGAGAGTGGACCTAGTAACGGTCAGCGAAGAGGCGGAGACAGGAGCTATGACCCAACCCCTGCAACCACAAATAGGTAAGAACACGCACACACACTTACACATACACACACAACTCGCGTCCCGGAAACACTGCAGCGGGTGCATAATTTTCCCATCTCCTACCGGATATCCCTCCTATGCATATCACTGTCAGCTGTTCACAACAAGTTTGAACAAGTGCGTTCCAGTGAGGACTAAATCAAACATGGCCTCATATGCTGCAGGTGGTGGTGGTGGTGGTGGTGGTATTGGAGGTGGTGGTGATTAGTTGGTGGTGACTGGTGGTGGTGGTTCTGCTGGCAGTTATGGAGGTTACGCTTTTGGCAGCAGTGGCTGTGGTGAAAGTTAGTGGTGGTAGTACTCGTGGTGTGGGTTGTAGTGGTATAGGTGGAAGCGTTGGTAGTGGAGCTGATGCTGGTGGTTATAGGGGTAGGTCACATAACATAAGAACATAAGAACATAAGAATGGAGGAACACTGCAGAAGGCCTACTGGCCCATACAAGGCAGGTCCTTATCAAAACCACCACTACCTAAAAATTTATTCCCGTACTCACGACACAAATCAAACCCAGCCCCTCCCACTCATATATTTGTCCAATCTCTTTTTAAAGCCACCCAAGGTCCTAGCCTCTATCACAGTACTCGGAAGATTGTTCCACGCATCTACAACTCTGTTCGAAAACCAGTACTTGCCTATGTCCTTTCTAAATCTAAATTTATCCAATTTAAATCCGTTATTTCTCGTTCTTACTTGGTTCGATATCCTCAGTATTTTATTAATATCTCCTTTGTTTATGCCCATCATCCACTTGTACACCTCGATGATATCTCCCCTCATTCTACGTCTCTCCAGAGAGTGGAGATTCAACGCTCTAAGTCTATCTTCATACGGGAGATTTCTTATACTGTAAATCATTTTAGTCATTCTTCTTTGTATGTTCTCCAATGAATCTATATCCATCCTGTAGTAAGGAGACCAAAACTGAGCTGCATAATCCAAATGAGGTCTCACTAGTGATGTATAGAGCTGTAAAATAACTTTTGGACTTCTGTTGCTTATACTTCTTGAAATAAATCCTAGTAATCTGTTAGCCTTATTGCGCACTTAGGCACTGTTGTCTTGGCTTTAGATTTCTGCTTACCATGACTCCCAAGTCTTTTTCACATTCTGTATGATCAAGCTCAACTTCACCTAGTTTATAAATTCGAGGGATATTTTCATTACCAACGACAAGCACCTTACACTTGTCCACATTGAACTTCATCTGCCACTTTTCAGACCAAGACATTAATTTATCCAAATCCTCCTGGAGTTCACTGTTATCCTCCTCAGAATGAATTATACGGCCTATTTTTGTATCATCAGCAAATTTACTCATGTCACTTGCAATTCCTTCATCAAGGTCATTAATGTAAATTATGAACAACAATGGGCCCAAAACTGATCCTTGTGGAACGCCACTAGTGACAAATCCCCATTCAGATTTGACCCCATTAATGGAAACTCTCTGCTTTCTATTGGTAAGCCATGCCTCTATCCATGCTAGAACTTTACCTCCTATACCATGAGCTGCCACCTTTCTTAAGAGTCTCTTGTGAGGTACTCTATCGAAGGCCTTACTGAAATCCAAGTAAACTATATCATATTCTTTATCACTGTCTACTGCCTCAAATGTTTTATTGAAAAACGTCAGTAAATTTGTCAGGCAGGAACGACCTCTCGTAAACCCATGCTGAGATTCATTAATCAAATTATGTTCTTCAAGGTGACTTCTGATAATATCAGCTATAATTGATTCTAATAATTTGCCTACTATAGACGTGAGGCTTATTGGACGGTAATTTGATGGAATGGACTTATCCCCTGATTTGAATATAGGAACTACATTAGCTATCTTCCACATCTCTGGCACAACACCAGTTAGGATGGACGTATTAAACACATTCGTTAATGGCTGACTAAGTTCCATTTTGCATTCTTTAAGTACCCTGGAAAACAACTCGTCGGGTCCCGGGGACTTATTTTGCTTCAGTTTATCTATCTGTTTGATAACCATGTCCCTCGTGACAGTAATATTAGTTAATTTGAATTCTTCAGGAACTGAATAATTGTTAATTTCTGGAATCTGATTTACGTCTTCTTGTGTAAAGACTGACAAAAAATAGTCATTAAATAGAGAACACATTTCCAGTTCGTTATCCGTCAGCTGTCCATTCCCAATTTTCAGAGGTCCTACCTTTTCCCTCACCTTCGTCCTGTACACTTGAAAGAACCCTTTTGGATTAGTCTTTGATTCATTAGCAACCTTAATCTCATAGTCACGTTTAGCCTTTCTAATCCCCTTTTTACTTCTCTTTTCAACTGAACATATTGGTCAATAAGGTTAACATCTCCTCTTTTGATGCGCCTATAAATTCCTCTTTTCTCCCTAATAAATGTTTTAGCCTCCTGTTAATCCATTTGGGATCGTTATTATTTGACCTAAATTCTCTCTGGGGAATAAACATACTCTGTGCACGTTGTACATTATTAAGAAACAAATCATAAACGCAGATCCCATCGTAATCGTTAGCTAGATTACCCCAGTCGAGATTAGACAGGTGTTCCCTAAGTCCAATATAATCGGCAGAACGAAAATCAGGAACTTTTACCGTATTATCCCTATTCTCGTACTCCCATGTAATATTAAAAGTAATGGATTTGTGATCACTAGCTCCAAGCTCTTCAGTGATCTCCAGATTATTTACAAGAGTTTCTTTATTTGACAAGACTAGGTCGAGCAAATTATTACCTCTGGTAGGCTCCGTCACACACTGCTTCAGAAAACAGTCCTGAACTACTTCCATAAAGTCACTGGACTCCAGATTACCGGTCAAAGAAGTCCAGTCAATTTGACTAAAGTTAAAATCCCTACTAACACTACGTTATTGTGCCTAGAAGCCCTAACAATTTCGTCCCAAAGAAGTCTCCCTCTATCGTGATCCAAGCCTGGAGGTCGGTATATTACACCTAGAATCAGTTTTCTTGACCTTCTAGAAACTCCACCCAAACAGATTCTGTTAATGATCCATCTATTTTTATGCCTGTTTTTATGCAGCAATTTATATTTTCTCGTACATACAATGCAACTCCACCCCTTTCCCATTATATCTATCTACATGGAACAACTTAAACCCCTGAATATGACACTCAGCAATCATATCCCGACTCTTGGTATTATACCATGTTTCAGTTATTGCAATGACATCAAAGTTCCCAGCACATGCTACCAAACGTAATTCGTTAATTTTATTTCTGGCGCTTCGACAGTTAGTATAAAATACATTGATATGTATCTTCTTGTGAACCTTTTTCAGCTTTTGTTTTACACAATTTATGTTACTATCATTACCCTGTGTCACTCGATTACTGTTATTGTTATGATTTATGATATCAAACCCTGAATCAATATTTTGGCCCTCATTATTTACCATTCCTAAACCCATACCTCTAACTAATCCTAGTTTAAAGCCCTAACAACATCCTCAACTGAGCTAGAGAGAAATTCTACACCTGCCCTGGATAAGTGAACCCCATCCCTGGCATACATGTCATTTCGGCCATAGAAGTGGTCCCAGTTGTTAATGAATGGGACTGCATTATCCTTACAGTGTTTGTCCAGCCAGCAATTTATACCAATCGCTCTGGACAGCCATTCATTCCAACACCCCTTCTTGGCAAAATGCCACATATAACAGGGCTCCCTCCTTCTTCCTAATGATGTCTATTGCTACCTTATACCTACTAACTAAATCCTCACTTCTACGCTTGGATACATCATTGCCTCCAGCACTGAGGCAGATAATAGGATTGATCCCATTACCATGCATGATGTTGTCAAGTCGGCTAACAATGTCTTCCATCCCAGCCCCAGGAAAGCAAACCCTCTGTCTCCTACTCCTATCTTTCAAGCAGAAGGCCCTATCCATATATCTAACTTGGCTATCCCCAACAACAACAATGTTTTTACCTTCCTTGGTACAGTTCGTCGTGACGTTCCCAGTAGTCGACTCACATTCGTCTGGAAGCACAGAAAAGGAGTTCGAAGTTTCCACAGCAGTCTCTTTCTTCTTCGTCGTTACTACCTCTCCATTCGTCTTCTTGATCTTCAACTTCGTCCCATGCTGTCCGGCCACTGCCCAGGTTACCTTCTTGACCTGAGGACTCACAACAGGAGGACTACTACGAATCCTCTTGTTTTCCTCCGTCAATCGCCGTATCTCAAGCTTCGCTACCCTCAATTCCTCCTTAAGCTGCTGGTAAAGTTGCTCAATAGGGGGCATCTTGATTCAGTCCACAGGGAGTACACTAGACACGTCTTCACTGAGCTAAGAACAGGTCACCACTGAGAGCTAAGAACAGGTCACCACTGAGCTAAGAACAGGTCAGAGGTTGTGGCTGGGGTAAGTTAAATGCGGTGCGTGGTGTCCGTAGAGTTGTTCCGAACCTGCTTTATACTGCAGGCGGCGGTGACAGGGGCAGGCGGCGGTGACAAGGGCAGGCAGTGGTGACAGGGAAATGCCAGAGGTTTCATAGATGGTGTGAGACTGTTTCTTGATCTCTGTGTTTCCCCTTTGTCTGCATCTACATATCCTCTATATCTTAAGTCACCTTCTCACCTACAAACACTGTAATTAATTCTTTCATTCTCATTCTCTGTCTGTCTATCTGTCTTTCTCTCTCTCTCTCTCTCTCTCTCTCTCTCTCTCTCTCTCTCTCTCTCCCTCTCTCTCTCTCTCTCTCTCTCACTCACCTGGTTCACTCAATACTTTCAGAGCGCCACGCGTGACCTAGCTGATATATGATGGAACTTTAAGATGTAAATCAACATCAGACGCGTTTTAGGACGACGCGAATTATTTACGCTGCCAGAGTGTGGACGCTATTGTCTAGGTATTGTAAGAAACTGTGGAGAGAGAGAGAGAGAGAGAGAGAGAGAGAGAGAGAGAGAGAGAGAGAGAGAGAGAGAGAGAGAGAGAGAGAGAGAGAGAGAGAGAGAGAGAGAGAGAGAGAAGCAGCTGGGGTACTCTTCACACAGATAAGATTAACCCACTTCTACTAGCTGGAAGGTGGTGGGGTGCTTGAGGTGGTGGGGTGCTTGAGGTGGTGGGGTGTTTGAGGTGGTAGGCGTGCTGGAGGTGGGGTGTTCGAGGTGGTGGGGGTTATGGAGGTGGTGAGGGTGGTGGAGGTGGGGGTACTGAGAGGTAGTGAGGGTGCTGGAGATGGTGAGGGTGCTGGAGGTGGAGAGGGTGTTGGAGGTAACATGGGGTGCTAGAGGCACTGAGGGTACTGGAGGTAGTGAGGTTGCTGAAGGTAGTGAGGGTGCTGGAGGCACTAAGGGTGCTGGAGGCACTGAGGGTGGTGGAGGTAGTGAGGGTGCTGGAGGTAGTGAGGGTGCTGGACGTACTCGGGGTGCTGGACACACTCGGGGTGAAGGACGCACTCAGGGTGCTGGAGTCACTCAGGGTGTTGGAGGTAGTGAGTGTACTGGAGAAACTGTCTTTGTTACACTGAGAGGTAGTGAGGGTGCTGGAGATGGTGAGGGTGCTGGAGGTGGAGAGGGTGTTGGAGGTAACATGGGGTGCTAGAGGCACTGAGGGTACTGGAGGTAGTGAGGTTGCTGAAGGTAGTGAGGGTGCTGGAGGCACTAAGGGTGCTGGAGGCACTGAGGGTGGTGGAGGTAGTGAGGGTGCTGGAGGTAGTGAGGGTGCTGGACGTACTCGGGGTGCTGGACACACTCGGGGTGAAGGACGCACTCAGGGTGCTGGAGTCACTCAGGGTGTTGGAGGTAGTGAGTGTACTGGAGAAACTGTCTTTGTTACACTAGGACTGAGAACGCGGCGGCTCGCGGCTGGCGCCGTGCAAATCTCTCCTTGTTTTGGTGGGGTTTAATAACCCCTGATGATAAGAAAACAAATACTTTATCTTTACGACCACTATTTTGCCAATTTGCGTGCCGCAAAAACACTAGTGTTTTTATTTCACTAGTTACTGCGCAACACGACTTCTGAAAGCTATTGGACTCGCTAAAACTAATGGCGCATTAACTAGTGTGTTCTTGCTTTGAGGTTGTTCGCTACGACCATAAACAACTAGTTCGTGACGAGGTAATTCTGGCTGTATTCATTTTATTAAGGTAATTAATCTATGCCATATGTTTCTCCAGTTTACAATTTTGAATTTAATTTGTTTCTACAGTGCCTGTTGTAGGCCCAGTGCCTGTTGTAGGCCCAGCGGTGATCGTAAAAAATCTCGGGTGTGCACAAACCTATAAGGAACTTCGTTAACCATATAATCAAATTGGTTAGATATACCTCCCCATCTGCTTCAATATGTGATTACAACTCCACTGCTTATGATTGGATTAATCTATTTTCGACACTGTATTATAAAATGACAATCTTTTTTTTATGTAACTTTGGCGAATTAAAATGCAAATAAATGAAGGTAAATTAATTATGAAAGAAATCTACGGTGTTTTTGTACCATATCCAGTTAACAGCGTTCGTTCGTGTTGTGCTGATATTCCGTCGTGCTTTTCAGTCAAGTTTGCCGGCTTGGATTATTCTGCAATGATGGGTTTTGCCAAACAAAGCGAACTTTTGTTTCTTTGAGGCATGGAGCCCACGGCTGGTCAGGCACATGCCGAAGCTTGACAAGGTCTATAGGCTTGTAGTCAAACTACTTCCAGAATTGTGGGAAATACGCTGTGAGCAGAGATTGAAGTCACTGAACCTGACGACCCAGGCGGAGAGAAAAACAAGTGGAGACATGACTACGACATACAAAATCATAAGATAAATTTATAAAACTATTAGAGGCAGACTGAATTTGGAGTGCCAGGATTACGGGGCCACGAATGAAAACTGAAGACACAGATTAGCCCTAGGGATATAAAGAAGTAATATTTAATTCCCTGGGTGGTTGAGAAGCAGAATGACTTGAATGAGGAATGGGTGGAGGCAAACACAAAACAAAACGTCAAGGATGGATAATACAAGGCTCAAGAGGACGGAAATCACTGATGCCTATCAAACTAGTCTAGGAGGCCAGGCTGGGAGTCGAATTTCGATCCCCGGAAAAGGCAACACACACACACACACACACACACACACACACACACACACACACGAGGGAAGGAGAGTGCAGTTGCCAGTGAGAATTTAGCAGTGGTGCGGCATATTGGAATTATGATTACTGTCGGACCACGTGAGTTCCCGCCTCCATAAACACGATTTATTTCTCACGGACCTCAGCCACCACGCACATCGGGACAGCAGGAGCAGGGAGGGGTTGGTGGGGGTTGTGTGAAGGGGCAAAAAAGAAGGGCGATGAAGGTTGTGTGGGGGGAAGAACGTGGTGGGGATTGAGGTTTTTTCCTTAAGAGAGACGGAAAGGTGTTCAACAGAAGACTGTTCTGTCTAAGGGTTTTAGTAGAGGTTCTTGAGTTCTGGGATGGGATGTGGGGGAGTTGTGGGGCAGTTGCTTGATGTGGGGGAGGTGCTGCGATATTGGGTAAGCACCTACCTTTGATATACCTTTGAAGAGTTTCGAGAGTATCTACTCTCTGAGCCCGGCCATGGGCCAGGCTCGTCTGGTGCTTGCCTGGTCAACCAGGCTGTTGCTGCTGGAGGCCCGCTGCCCCACATATCCATCACAGCCTGGTTGATCTGGCACCTGGTGAAGATATTTGTCCAGTTTCCTCTTGAAGGCTTCTACACTGGTTCCAGCCGTGTTTCGGATATCTTCTGGTAAGATGTTGAATAGTCTGGGACCCCGGATGTTAATACAGTGCTCCCGTATTGTCCCCACCGCACCCCTGCTCCTCACTGGGTTTATTTTACACTTTCTCCCATATCTCTCACTCCAGTATGTTGTTATGGCAGTGTGCAGATTTGGGACCAGGCCCTCAAGTACTTTCCATGTATATATTATCATGTATCTCTCTCTCCTCCGCTCCAATGAGTACATGTTCAAGACTTGAAGGCGTTCCCAATAATTTAGATGTTTCAATGGCTCAATGTGAGCCGTAAACGATCTCTGGATTTATTCCAGCTCTGCTATTTCTCCTGCCCTGAACGGGGCCGTCAGCACTGAGCAGTATTCTAAGTGAGGGAGCACTAGCGATTTGAATAGTGTCACCATCGGCATTATTTCCCTTGTTTTGAAAGTTCTCAATACCCACCCCGTCATCTTCCTGGCTGTTGTGATCTTTGTCTTGTTATGGTCTTTAAACGACAGATCAGCAGACATAATTATTCCCAAGTCCTTTACGTGTTCCTTTCGTTCTATGTGGTGACCTGTCACACACACGGTTCCCACCACCAAATATATTCTTCATCTTTTATTTCTTAAACCGGGTGCTAAATGCATCCTCAAACTAAAAATAGGAATACCATTTTTCCTTTTTTTTTTTCAAGCATATCTCCGTTCCTCCTTCCCCGTTTCCATCCCTTGTTCCTGGCTTCCCATTTGGTCCTCCCTTACTCATTTCTCCATCGTTATACCTCACTCACAATTTCCATCCCCCTCAATCTCGATTCCTGTCATGGTATATCAGTCATTCTATGTCCTACATAAATTCTATCCTCTCCTATCTTCTACCCTACTCTCAGCATTGCCCATTTCCCTCCCAATATTCATGTCCATCACCTTATCTCACCCAACCCATTCCATACCTATTATCCCTCGTTCGACATTCCCTTCCTCCCCCATTACCTCTCTCCCTCCCACTCTCACCCATACAAAGCGGCTCATCTTACCTCCCACCACAAATTTCCCGTACTGGCTCAGCCTCGCTGCTATATTCAGCCTCGCTGCTATATTCAGCCTCGCTGGTATATTCAGCCTCGCTGCTATTCATCCTCACTTGAATCTCGTACACGTGGCACCACTCTCGCTCTAACTCTCGCTCTAACTCTCGCTCTAACTCTCGCTCTCGCTCTAACTCTCGCTCTAACTCTCGCTCTAATTCTCGCTCTAACTCTCACTCTCGCCCCCACACACACTTCCTTATATCTTTACCCACACTTACATTATCAATCATATTCTCACTCACACTAACACTTTGGCTTTCCCTCACACTCTCATTCTTATACTCCCTCACTCACTCTTCATCAAACACTCTGTTCCTCTCATTTGCACTTACACTCTTCCTCCCTAACTCTATCTCTCTCTCACTCCCTCAAACTCTCCTTTTCCCTAGCACTCACAGTCACTCTTTCTTTCACTCTCCCTCACAAGTTGTCTCTTCCCCTCACAATGTCCTTCACATTTTCCTTCTCAGTCTTCTCAATTTTCTCACATTATCTCTCTCAATCTAACTTTATTGTTATTCTTCTTCTCTCTCTTTCTCCCTCTCCTCTCTCTCTCTCTCTCTCTCTCTCTCTCTCTCTCTCTCTCTCTCTCTCTCTCTCTCTCTCTCTCTCTCTCTCTCTCTCTCTCTCTCACTCACTCTCTCCATCCTATCCCCTCCTACCACCGTAAACACTCTCCTCTTATCACTATTATTTCATCTCTCTTCACTTCCCTTGTCCTCGTCCCCTTCATCATTTTCCTTTATTTACATCTCTCTATCTCTCTCTCTCTCTCTCTCTCTCTCTATTTTTAATCCAAGCCTTTACCATCCCTCACTCTTATCTCATCGTGGCCCCTCCATCTATCTAGCCACCACCCTCACCAGCTTTCCTCTCTCCATCTATCTGGCTACTACATCCTATAGGAAAGTCTCTATCCGGCTACATCCTACGGATCCTTCTCCATCTCTCAGGATACTCCATCCTATGTGACCCTCTCCCTCTAACTGTTACTTCTTCTAATGGGTCTCTCTCCATCTATCTGGCTACCACAGCCAAGGTTTCCCCTCTATCTATCTGGCTTCTACACAGCCAAGGTTTCTCTGCAATTATCTGACTTGTATTTCTTTATATTATTATTATTATTATTATTATTATAGTAGTAGTAGTAGTTTTATTAATTTTACTATTATTATTAATTTTATTATCATTAATATTATTATTATATTCAAGGGGAAGGGCTAAACCCGTAAGGATAATATAGCGCCTTCGGAAAGTTAGGTAATTTGGTTTGATCAAAAAGAAGAGTAGCTCGACCTCCTTGGATCAAACCCCACTTCCTTGAAGGGTATCTGGTTGGTATGCCCCACGTCACTGGCTACTGTTATGCCCATTCAAATCTCCCAAACTGCCTCTTGCCAGGGGCTATGCTACCCAGGATGATCACTCCATTTCCCTTCCCCATTCCCATTATTCCGACCCATTCCCATTATTCCGGCTCATTCCCATTATTCCAACTCAATTCTCATTCTCTTTACCTGCACTCTCTCGTACCTCCTCTTCCTCGTCCATTCTCCTTCTCTCACTTCTCTTTTTTCCTCTTATTTTATTTCTCTTCTCCCCTTCTTTTATTATGTTGCATTTAAGATGTTTCTCGTTCACATCTGTTATCAAGTTCTTAACTGTGACCTCCTTTCCTCCATCACTATCCCTCTGCTCGTTCTTGCTGCTTCTCCCGTTCTTCTTCTTCCTTCTTTATTCCTCCTCAACCTATTGTTTCACCTCCCTTTCCTCTTCTCGTATATTCTTCACTCAAATCTTTCTCATCTTTCACAGGATGCTTTTATATCTTTCACTTATTTTCTCTTTTCCACTTGACCCCTTCAATGACCCCTTTCTCCCTTCCACTCTCTATGCACCTGCTCCTCCCTTTTCTTTCTCTCAGTCTATTCCTCTCCTCCTCTCTTGTTGTCTCTTCCATCTTCTCCACTCTTCCTGCACTCATCTCTCCATGCAAATGCTCTTTCCCTGTCCTACTTTTGCCCCTTCTTCTCTTCTCTCATTTCTTTATGCATATGCCCTGTCCTTCCTAGCCATGCACATGGTCTCCCTAGCCATGAACATGCTCCTACCCTTCCTCAAGTTGCACATGCCCCTGCTAGTACCCTCGTCTACCCTCTCCCTGCTGCCACCATCTCTGGCCAAATTAGCCAGTCTGGGACCCACCAAGACGCTCTCAGTTCGTTAGGCAGTTTAATGGTTGGTCGCTCCGTGTACTGCTGGTGATTATCCTCCAGTCCCCGGCCTGTTGACCTCACCAGTCCCCTCTTACCTCATTACAAGCCTCCAGAAGACCTCACGAGTCCCCTCTGACCTCTTTAAGAGCCTGCGGGTTACTTGAGGGGTCCTCTCTGACTTTCCTAACAACATCCTGGTAATTTCAGGCGTACCCTATAACCTTAACAGTTTCCAGGGTAACGGACCTCCTGGAGAATTCAAGAACCTCAGGAACCTCCTAATGACCTTAAATAGTCTCGGAATCTCTTGGCAATGCCAAACTTGCTGCAAAACCCTAACTCCATCTGAGAAATCAGAGAAGGTTGAGTCCAAAATGCAAACAAAAGAAATTCATCTCTCCGCACAGTCTTAAAGAAACCCAAAGACTTAACACTAATCCAGAAAACACGTATGAAGGCGTGTAAACTCTCTCTCTCTCTCTCTCTCTCTCTCTCTCTCTCTCTCTCTCTCTCTCTCTCTCTCACACACACACACACACATACACTGGGAAAATTTCATAAGTCGAGTTGCACAAGGATCGGGATTAAGACCTGTAATGTTTCTGGGATTTGTGAATACTAGGCCAGAAACGACTCAAATGCCTTTTTGAAGACGATGTAAAATTTATGAGGACCAACTGTAACACTGTTCAGGTAAGTGACTACTGGAATTCCATCCCAGCAAATGCATGGCAACGAAATTTGGTGAATAGGGTAAGAAGACCATAAACTGAAAATAGATTCAGGAAAAAGAGGCTGCAGACCTCACACAAGAAGAAAGACCTAGGAGTGAGCATAGTGCCGAGCATATTTCCAGACGCACACATCAACTAACACCTTGTACAAATGCTCTTAATAATCATCAGTGGAATTTCCTGCTTGTGAATGTTCAGGAAGTGGAATGACCTCGACGAAGAAGTAGCCTAGACAGGCTCCATACATAGTTTTAAGAATATGTATGACACGACCCACAAGACATTGAGAGAGTAAATAAAGCAAGTGACACGTTAAGAAGCAGGTCCAGGAGCTAGCCAGCTGCCTGCAACAGCACCTCGCACTAGGATTCCTAGCACCATCAGCACACCTAGCACCCCAGAATTTCTAGCACCATCAGCACACCTAGCACCCCAGGATTCCTAGCACCATCAGCACACCTAGCACCCACAGCATTCTTAGCACCCCAGCACTCCTAGTACCCAGCACTCTTAGCACCCCAGCAATCCTAGTACCCCGAACACTCCTAGCACCCCGAGCACTTCTAGCACTCTTAGCACTTCCAGCACCTCCAACAATCCTAGCATTTCCAGCACTCTTGGAACTCCCAGCACTCTTAGCACCTCTAGCATTCCTAGCACCTCCAGCACTCCTAGTACCTCCAGCACTCCTAGCACTCTTAGCACCCCAGCACCCCTAACACGCCAGCACTCCTAGCACCTCCAGCGAAACATAAGCATATTTTGTGGCAAATATTATCCTCCCAGATATTGGCGTGTATTGTACCGTGACTTACCGTGCACCGTGACTTACCGTGCACCGTGACTTACCGTGCACCGTGGCGCGAGGGGAGGGAGGAAGAAAGGAACACACACACTCCTTCACCCATATCCTCTGCCATGTCTGCACGGACATGTTTATGGAGAGAAATAACAGAGGCGGTACATATTACTCTTCCCCATCCCCTTTCTCTGCCCTACCCCTCCCCTCCTCCTCCTCCCGAGGGTGTCTTTCACGGCCAAATGTAAGAAGCGGTAAAATATATTAGGAGTACCAACGGCATCTGTGTACAAGCTCTCTCTCTCTCCTCGTTCGGTAATTCTTTAAAAGGATCATCATTCACACATATAGTTGATGGGGCAGAAGAAGAATATTCAAACAGCCTCAAGGAGAAATCTCAGTATCCCTCCTTGAGGTCTTTTTACTTACCTCTCTGAGACTATGGGTCCCAACCCCCGCACCTTGAAGATTCATACATCGTACCGACTTTATGTTTCACTGTCCTCTGCTATACCTAAGTGAGGACTGGGGAGGATGGTGAAGGGTGTTTGTTGGTGGTGCAAGGTGTTGGAGGTGGTGAAGGATGCTGGAGGTTTTGGAAGGGATGTTTGGAGTAACGAGGTGTCATACAGAGAGAGGCGTTGGAGTTAGTTCGTAGAGATTACAACCTCTCCCTTACGAGGGTCATTTAGGACATGATCCTCCCATTCACTAGCGTCAAGGATACCGCTATCCCTAAGACAGGGAACAATGTATGTATGCTCTCAGCATACATACACCGGGACACACATGCCTCCTTGTAGATACGCTGAGATACGAACCCATCCCCCCCCTTCCCTCTGTGTATATTCACAGGGATATACACATCTCACGGTGTGTGTACACTGCTGCTGCAACTCTCTCAGATGCAAATCTCTTGGTGTATAAACATTGATTCACACTCTTCGATGTATATACAGAGATGCACAACTCTCAGTGTAAATACACCGAGAGAAGCACACATCTCGGTGCGTATATATATATATGTGTGTACTCACCTAATTGTACTCACCTAATTGTGGTTGCAGGGGTCGAGACTCAGCTCCTAGCCCCGCCTCTTCGCTGTCCGCTACTGGGTCTCTGCTCTCCCTGCTCCATGAGCTTTATCATACCTTGTCTTAAAACTATGTATGGTTCCTGCCTCCACTATATCTTTCTCTAGACTATTCCACTTCCTGACTACTCTGTGGCTGAAGAAGTGCTTCCTAACATCCCTTTGACTCATCTGAGTCTTCAGCTTCCAGTTGTGTCCCCTTGTTTCTGTGTTCCCTCTCTGGAACATCCTGTCACTGTCTACCTTGTCGATTCCCCGCAGTATTTTGTATGTCGTTATCATGTCTCCTCTGACCCTTCTTTTTTCCAGTGTTGTTAGTCCTATTTCCCTCAACCTTTCTTCATAGGACAGACCCCTGAGTTGTGGAACTAGTCTTGTCGCAAACTTTTGCACTTTCTCTAATTTCTTGACGTGCTTGACCAGGTGTGGGTTCCAGACTGGAGCTGCATGCTCTAGTATGGGCCTGACGTACACGGTGTACAGTGTCTTGAACAATTCCTTGTTAAGGTAACGGAACGCTAATCTTAGGTTTGCCAGTCGCCCATATGCTGCCGCAGTTATCTGGTTGATGTGTGCCTCCGGAGACGTGCTTGGCGTTATACTCACCCAAAGGTCTTTCTCCTTTGCCGAGGTTTGTAGCCTTTGTCCGCCTAGCCTGTACTCTGTCAGCGGTTTTCTTTGCCCTTCTCCGATCTTCATGACTTTGCATTTGGTGGGATTGAATTCGAGAAGCCAGTTGCTAGACCAGATGTCAAGCTTGTCCAGGTCTGTTTGAAGTCCTGCTTGGTCCTCATCCGATGTGATTCTCCTCATTAATTTCACAGCATCTGCGAACACAGACACTTCTGAGTCTATCCCGTCCGTCATGTCATTTACATATACCAAGAATAACACTGGTCCTAGGACTGACCCCTGCGGTACACCGCTCGTCACAGGCGCCCACTGTGATACCTCATCACGCACCATGACTCGTTGTTGCCTCCCTGTGAGGTATTCCCTGATCCATTCCAGTGCTGTGTGTGTGTGTGTGTGTGTGTGTGTGTGTGTGTATTCTTAGTGCATACAGAGATACTCGCTTCAGGGTATATGCACAGCTGCACACCTTTCATTGTACTATATACATAGATACGCACCTCTCTGTATAAGTGTACACGCAGATGCACACCTTTCACTGTATATACAAAGAAACACACCTCAGTGTACAGACATTAGAAGACACTGGAGATCACTTAAATATACAACACAGATCAAATAACAAGAAAAATAAGCATTTCTTCTTTAGCAGGCAATAAATCTGATCCACAATATTCTAAGACTAACAAAAAGCATAACAAACACACTAACTCACTAAACGAGATATAACAAACACACTAAATCACCAAACAAGACACAAAAAAAACACAAGGATATTTAACAAGCAAAACCCATTAACAATAACAAAAACAACAAGGACATTCTTTCAACAAGCAAGACACAATATCAACAACCACAACAAAAACATTATCTCAACAAGCGAGGCGCAATATAATACTCTGACAATAGGGCAAACAATAATTCGTTCAGTTATTATCTGTAACTCACAATCTCATCTCGCTGCTTTCTCTCTCTCTCTCTCTCTCTCTCTCTCTCTCTCTCTCTCTCTCTCTCTCTCTCTCTTTCCACACTTCTTCTTTCTTTTATTATCATCCCTTCCTCTACCTTTCCTCCCTCCTCCCTCTCACCTCTTTCTTTCTACCAAACTACACTTTCTCTCACTCTTTTCTGCTCTCCTTTCTTCCTTCCTTCCCCCCTAGCGTTTAATTTCTCCCACATTTCTTCCTTCATCTTCTTACTACTCTTTTCTAGTCTACCTATCTCTTTTTTCACATATTCTTTTTCCTACATCCCTCATTCCCCACCTTCTCTTTTCTAACCTAATTTTCCTCTGATTTTCCCACACCCTTCTTTCTCTTTCCTCCCTTGTCTTTTCTAACCTAATTCTTTTTTTCACTCAATCTTCACCCTTCCTTCCTTCCTCTGTCCTTCTTTCTCTCCCCATCTTCACAAGACAGCTCCTGTATTCTGATGCTTTCACTCTAAAGTCTTCACACTCTATCATTCACATAAATCTTTTCTGAGTTTTTACTTTCGGCTTAACTTTCTCGAAACTTGCAAAGCCTGTCTCCCAGGTGGCTGCAAGAGGCGCGGTTAGCAGTAGCAACCTGCTTTATCAGGTTGGTACTGCTAACCAAGAGGCCTGGTCTGGGACCGGGACGCTGGGGCATTGACTTCCGAAAGCATCCTTCAGGTAAGATGTCTCTCAGGTGGCTGAAAACTGTCTTCCATGTAACTGCAAGGTGACTGTAAGAAGTTCTCACGGTTGTCGCAATGTGGCCTCCAGGAGTTAGCAAGACGAAGTCCAGGTGGCTAGGCGGGTTGCAGTTATTTTCAAGACTTCTTCCAGTTGTCATATTTACTGTTAGGTGGCTTCCAATTGGCCTTTAGGTGTCTTCCAAATAGCCTTTAATTAGCTTCCAACTGGCTTTCAATTGGCTTTCAAATGGCTTTCGGCTGGCTTCTAATTGGCCTTCAGGATGCTTTTACGAGGCTCTCGTCTAATTTTCAAGAAAGTCTTCATACCCAACTGGAAAATAATATTAAGGAACGAGTCAAGACGTGAAGTTTTCTATGACTGGGCCAGGTGTTTGCTTAATCCGTCCATGTGGATGAATTAAGCAAGCACTTGCAAGACGATGTTCAATTCACCGATGTGGGGGGGGGGGATGAGGTGGGACTAACTGGGTAAGGAAAAAAACACTGGTTTATTGCACAAAGTGTGAGAGTTTACCTTCCGAATTACAGTGACTTAAATTAATTCTATTTACCTAGAAATATAGAAATAGCTTAATGGGTATCGGTACAGGTTATTATTTAATCTGTTGCGGTACTCCCTTAATGCTTGAAGGGATGTCGTCCTTACGTCCCGGTCTGAGATATATTCCAGCGCATACACACATTTGGATATAGGTATATGCTCACGTACAAGGGCAAATTCAGATTTTTTTTTATGTAGCTAGTTGAAAAATGGATCAGGGAAAGTGAATGCACGTTACAAATAGCAATAATTACCTCTATTTTCGAGAGAAACGTGCCAAAATACGACTTCAGTGAAGAGTGCTACTACCCCTTCACACTTCCATAGCCTGTCCCATTTTGTCACCGACGATTTCAATGAACTCATCAATAAACCGGCCAACCGGCCAGTCGTAGTAACTAGTGATCACTGACTCCCCCAGTACGTGGGGCTGAAGGAGAAAACATTGTGTTAACGATTTTGAAGTCTTCGTGAGGGTGTGTGAAGGCGTGGCTCTTCTTTAGATCAAAGACACTGTGTCCAGCTGCTGCTACTTCAGCTGTGCAAATTGAAAATTCTTCATATTAAAGACACGATTTTGAGTGTTCACGTATATCCGAAAAATTATATGCTTAAGAGAACTGTAACATCACAGCAAGAGAACATGCTACTGGTGATGACTGTTATAGCAAAGCCTAACTACTAAAAATTATTTATTATTGCAAAACCTATTTGCTACGAATTATTCATTGTAGCAATGCCTAGATGCTAGGAATTATTCCCTGTAACGTAGCCTAGCAGCTATGAATACTGACACAACTGTGGTCCTAGCCAGTGGAACTTATGAGAGCACTTGAAAAGAAATGAATGAAAGTCACAAAACTGTGGATGGTACATTTCACAAGTGATCAATAAAGTGGTAATGGAGGAAAAGAAATTTACGTTTTTCGGTCAGTCATGACTTGATAATGATCCAGGATGAACTGAAACGTCTTTTGGTGCTTCATTTCCAGTCAGAGAGACTTCTTCAGCAGATCTCTAAGGCCGAAATATACAAATTGCATTTACCTGTGTATCAATTTTCTGTCTAAATGGTTTTTCGTTAGTGTTTTTAAAATTCTTCGTAACATAACTTATATTTTTATGTGGAGCATAGTGGATTAAATTTTTATTTGTGTGAGGAGCTAAACTGGCGTGGGTCACTCTGTACATGGAGTAGTTTAGGATCGATCCTCAGTTTGCTAATCGCAAGACAGGAATTCTACTCTCACAGACAGGCTTCGTCTAGAGCCTAGAGGAGAATTTTATTTTCATAAAAGACTAAATATCTGCAGATTCTTTTATTTGAAGCTGACGTAACTGAACACAATTTGAATTATAGGGTTGATAAGTCTGAATATAATTTGTATCATGATGTTGATAAAGATGAATATTCACAGGTTTGTTGTTGTGTTATTCTGTTTGTGGACCTTCTCAGGCTTAAAGAAATTCGGTGACGGGGTCACGTGTTGTCATGGAGGAACCAGTTGGACATGGAGAAGGCGGTTCACCAGCACTCGGAGCGAGCACAACGCTAGGAATAAAGAATTTCACGACAGTGCTGTTAACCCCGAAACTGTACTTCGTGATAGTACACATTCGGATACATTTACGTAAATAAATACAAGCAGCTTTACAAACACACCATTCTCATTAGAGTATAAGAACAGAGGAACACTGCTGCAGACCTGATGGCCCATGCTATGCAAGTTCTCAAATCTTTTCTAATTCGTATATCTTTCCAACCCATTTTGCAAACTACCCAGGCTGTTAGCCACGATGATGGCAGTTTGTTTCACTCATTCAGAACTTTACTGCCACACCAGTATTTTTCTATATCATTTCTAAAACTAAATTTTACTAAGTGGAATCCATTATTTCCAATTCCTCAAGTCCCTATTTATGTCTATTTATGCCTGTCTTCCACGTGTATAATTAAATTATATCTTCCCCTCATTCTACGTCTTTTAAGAGGGTGGAGGCAAGGCTCTCAGTCTACTGACACAGATGCACGTACTATTGACAAATGAATCAGGTTCGCTATTCTAGGTTGAATTCGTTTTAACACCCACTTCAATCTCTGCTCCCTGTCTTCCTTTCTTTCTCTCTCTCTCTCTCTATTCCCAAGAGAGATTGCAGTATAGTATCACTTGTAGTAAACGCGAGCAGCGGAAAAAAAATTCTTCAGGGACATATTTTAAAGGCTTTTAGCTTTTGCCCTGGGGGTCGAATTTATTGGACACTGCCATTCATACTTCAAGTGAAAATACCTCCCTAAATGCAGTATTGGGCAGAGTCAATCATCCTGCGAGTGAACACGCTGTCATAAAGTTAATATTGGGCGAAAATACTGTCATACAGTAAGGGGCAAAACCGCTCATTCTATGGTAGTATGTTCATACTACCATGAAGTGTTCAGCAGCGTTAATCATCCTGTGAGTGAACATACTACCATGAAAACAGTATTGGGCAGCGCCACTACTTCATAAAGGCAACACATATTAGCCCACTGGAGACATAACATAAAAAAAAACAAGAAATATACGAGGCTAAGCGTGATAAAACTCACGTTTGGTTGAACCGTTGCTCGCCTTGCAAGTGGGTCACTGTTTTACAACACAATAATGCAAGACCTTATTAGAGACTCGATCGTATAATTTCTGGAAGATAAAAGCGTAATAACGAATAATAAACCTGGTTTTCGCAATAAAATAATTTAACTGCAAAGATTATTAGAATTACTTTATTGCAAGCACAAAATTTTGTGCTTAAAAATAACCACAGATGTAAAATATGTATTTTCTTTTTACAAAATACTTCTTGAAAGACTAAAGTATAAGAAAGTTCTATTGAATTGGAAATAGGACTCCTTTCATGTGGTAGGAGTTGAGGAACGCCTGTGTGGGAGGTAAATAGGTTAGATCCACGGGCAGGAGAAGGTTGTTCCAATGCCTTGAATGAAGAACCTTTCGCTAACATTTCCTTAGAGAACTTCATGAATATGTGAGATCAGTCTCGTTCAGTAAACTACACTCACGAGAATAAACAAGAGGTCAGAAGAGAAGTTAGGCTAATAGCGTCAGTAAGGAATAAAGTCAATGAAGAAATACTATTAAACTAAAACAATTTTCTCTGTTATTATTATTATTTTTATTATTATTATTATTATTATTATTATTATTATTATTACTACCATCATCATCCGAGGGAAATATATTAAGCCAATAGGGGTTACACTGCGCATGGAGAATAAGAGGCATTCAGGTTCGACCCAAAAAAGGGGAGGATAAATTCACTGCTTTGGAGCAAGAGCCCCTCAACAGCATCAAGGAACTTCCCTTGAAGGGGTATAAGCCTCAGAAAATCTATCTCTTTGTAAGTTATACATTAATATAAACTTTTAAGGAACGATTAGAACTTTATTTTACGTTTTTTTTTTATTTCACGGTAATATATTTTCCTTCCCCAATCAAGATTTCCCCCATAAGTTTTCAAGTTAAGAACTCCCAGAGTGCTGCCGGTATCTTCCTCCTCGGGTCTGACTCTCTTGGACCGGGTTAGAGACCCACACATCTGTGTTGGGCTGGGTTTAGAAACTCTCACAACTCACTGTGATGGGTTGGGTTTAGAGACGCACATTTCACGAAATTAGTTCTATGCTGGTGATAGTACCGAATTTCACTCACATGGAGGAAAAGCCCAGCAGCTGGGTTTAGCCCTGGCTCTTTCTGTCCCCACTAAGTGTTACTTTATGTCAAGAATGATTAAGTCTCCCTTTACGTCAAGTATGTCAGAACATGGGGTGCTGGGTACATTGGTAAGGGCTGACTAAACCATGTGTTGACAGCAGCAGTAGTAGTAATCGTAGTAGTAGTAGTAATAGTGGTGGTAGTAGTAATTGTTAGTAGTAATAGTACTTAGTAGCACTGACAATCATAATAGCAGCAGCAGTAGCAGTTAGGCACTATATTTCTAAATTCTTAATAAATGTCTAAGCAGATTTCATCAGTTCAAATAGGATTAGTTAGATTTTTCTGGGGATGTATTACTAATCTCCTCACTTCCTCATTTTTCTTCTCTCCTCCCTACGGCCTCCATCCTCTCATTCTTCCCCTTCCATCGAAATTCTAATCCTTCCCACAACTACTTCCCTACATCATATCATCGACTTCAGGTAACCTTTCTGCCTGTACCCCACCACATCACATACCCCAACCCCCTCCCACCCTTTCACCTCGTCTCACCACCTTCCCTAGTTTTTCCCCCCTCACCCCCTTCCTCACCTCCCCTCTTCCCATGCCCTCACTAACAATGGCCTGCCACTCCACCTTTCCCACCTCTTCTACCCACTTCCCTTCGTCTCCTGACGACCCACCTCCCAACGCCCCTCCTCACTTCTCCTCGCCCCCCTACCCACGCAAACAATGCCCTACCTACCCCCTGCTGATATAACAAGGCAGCAGTTACCGTGTGAGAGGTGGCGCCGTGCAGACTTCTTGTCGCCAGACAACTGTCAACAATTACGTCCCACAATATAAATATTTCAACCAAAACTACATAAGAAAAATTCATATTTCGAACAGTGGGAGACTATAAATGGAAAAAAATAAATATATGAAAATATACATATTTTTTTAGACTCAGCGTTGCAAGAGAAGATGAAATATCACTCGGTGATATGATCACGAAGAATTATTATTATTCAGATATACAATGTAGAATAATTATTCAAATATCTGATCCAGAATGACCAGTTATTGCTGGAGGCAATCACCCAGAATATTTAATTAATTAAGAATATGATCATGCAGAGTGATCAATTGTTACTGAACGCAATAATTACACAGAAGGATTAATTACGTTATATATATATATATATATATATATATATATATATATATATATATATATATATATATATATATATATATATATATGGGGTGGTAGAAGACAATATTCGAACAGCTCCCGGGAGAACCTTGAGTTTTCCCTAAAGTAAGTTTATTTTTTTCTCTGAGGATGAGGGTCCCCAGCACAGTTCCAGAGGTGGTACCTACCTATATATATATATATATATATATATATATATATATATATATAGATAGATAGATAAAACTGGTCAATTAGCAAGAACTTATTTAAAATTAAGTCCTTTCTAAAAAAAATTCTTATACGTTTAAAGATATATTTTTATCATTTATGTTAATGTAAAAATTAATAATTTTGTACCAAAAAAAATTAGAAAACTTACCTAACCATATTGTCCATTGTGTCTTGCGTGCCAACCCTTGATTTTGGATCAGTTAAGATCATGTAGACCATATTGGTCGGCTTGCGCATCGCCGCAAATACATGTATATACCATGTGAACTGGGGCAGCGAGGCGGAGAGCCACTGCAGTACGGAGAGTCTTAGGTCGAGGCGTGTTCCCGTTGCCGAAATGGGAAGTCCCCAGAGTGATGTGAACTCACAGCCTGGAGACGGGCATTCTTCCTGCTTGATGTTACATCTCTAAGCATGTCGGCAAGAACCTTTTCAGCGATGGGGCCATCGCAACTTGCCTGTTTGTAGGCAAGTGCTGCAATAGGTTTTGGTGCTGGAGCAGCGAGAGTCTCCCATTCAATGATGGTACTGACGAAGCTAGGGTCCTGTATTACTACTGAGTCACTGAAGTTGTCCGGAAGAAATTGTTTTAACTCGTTTGATGCTATGTAAGAGGATAGTACCAGACAAGTGGAAAATGGCAAATGTAATATCTATTTACAAGGCAGGTGACAGGTCCTTAGCTTCGAACTATAGACCAATAAGCCTTACCTCCATAGTGGGAAAATTTATGAAATCAATAATTGCCGAGGCAATTCGTAGCCATCTTGAATGGCAAAAAATTGATAAATGAATCTCAACACGATTTTACAAAGGGGCGTTCCTGTCTTACGAATTTACTAACTTTTTTCACTAAGGTATTTGAGGAGGGAGATCATGGTATTGAATATGATATTGTGTATATGGACTTTAGTAAGGCTTTCGATAGAGTTCCACATCAGAGGCTATTAAGGCACACGGAATAGGAGAATTTTTTTCCTGGGTAGAGGCATGGTTGACAAATAGGCAGCAGAGAGTTTGCATAAATGGGGAGAAATCAGAATGGGGGCGCGTCACAAGCAGTGTTCCACAGGGCCCCTTGATGTTCATAATTTACATAAACGACATAGTTGTGGGGATAAATAGTGACATAAGCAAATTTGCTGATGACACCAAAATAGGCCGTCCAATTCATTCTAATGAGGACATTAGAGCTCTCCAGGATGATTTGAATAGACTGATGCAGTGGTCGGAGAAGTGGCAGATGCATTTTAATATAGACAAATGCAAAGTTCTAAATGTTGGACAGGACTATAACCATGCCACATATAAACTAAATAATGTAGATCTTAATATTACTGATTGCGAAAAGGATTTAGTTCTGGTTAGCAGTAATCTGAAACCAAGACAGCAGTGCATAAGTGTTCGCAATAAAGCTAACAGAATCCTTGGCTTCATAAAAGTATAAATAATAGAAGTCCTCAGGTTGTTCTTCAACTCTATACATCTTTGGTTAGGCCTCATTTAGATTATGCTGCACAGTTTTGGTCACCGTATTACAGAATGGATATAAAAGCACTGGAAAACGTACAAAGGAGGATGACAAAGTTGATCCCATGTATCATAAATCTTCCCTATGAGGATAGACTGAGGACCCTGAATCTGTACTCTCTAGAAAGGCATAGAATTAGGGATGATATGATTGAGGTGTATAAATGGAAAACAGGAATTAATAAAGGGGATGCAAATAGCGTGCTAAAAATATCTAGCCTAGACAGGACTCGCAGCAATGGCTTTAAGTTGGAAAAAATCAGATTCGATTCAGATATAGGAAAGCACTGTTTCGGTAATAGAGTTGTGGATGAGTGGAACAAACTCCCGAGTACAGTTGTAGAGGCTGAAACGTTGTGTAGTTTTAAAAATAGGTTGGATAAATACATGAGTGGGTGCAGGTGGGTGTAAGTTGGTCCTGACTAACTTGTGCTACTAGGTCAGATGTCGTGCTCCTTCCTTAAGTGAATGTGGCCTGACCTGACTAGATTAGGGCATTGGCTTAAGCCGGTAGGAGACTTGGACCTGCCTCGCATGGGCCAGTAGGCCTGCTGCAGTGTTCCTTCTTTCTTATGTTATGTTCTAAAGCTGATAGGGCAATATGGGAGGATTTGCGTACTCCCAGCCCCCTAAGCCTGACTGGAAGTGAGGCTTGCAACCACTCTCCATCTTAAAGGGAAAGATTTAATACACTCTCTAGCATGGTCTTAAGAAGGTAGTCATATTCCTTGAGTTTCGGACTGATGAACGCTTTGGAGCATCTCAGGAAGTAGGTAAGTTTTGGGATTGACAGGCACCTGGTGAGTAGGTAGAAGGCATCATGTGTATCGATGTCTTTCATCCTGCTTTCCATCGTCCTGAGGTCTGAGATTTTCTTTTCTAGAATCAGATTAATGGCACTGGGCCCAAGAGGAGCACCAAGTAGAGTGCTGGTGGCTGGATTAATGGCTAGTGTTCCTGGTAAAACAGCACTAATATTCTGGATCATCTGTCGATTGGTAGAAACTATTTCACATTTGGTGGTGTTTAAAGATAGGCCCAGGCTCTCTCCCATGTCTTCAATTTTTCTGACGTCCTCTAGGAGAGATTCTTCAGTGCCAGCTAGGGTGCCATCATCCAAGAACCAGATATTGAGCTCACTGGAGAGCGCTTCTGTGACCTCCTTGATGACCAGACAGAATAGAAAGGGGGCGAGAGGGTCCCCCTCTTGCACATCCTCACACGAGTCAATTTCATGGTCCTCAAACAATAGTTTAGAGGTCACACTATAATACGATTCTATGAAGGGATAGAGGGAAGGGAAGTGTCTAGAAACTGCTTGGAGAGCAGGTATATATCTTCGAGTATATCCCGCAATCCTTCTTTCTTACATATCTGTTAATGTACATCCCACACTTTTTTCTTACCAACCTTCCTGTATAACCGATGTTCAATCTTATTTCATGTATACCTGAACATCCTCTTCACTACTGTCCACCACTAACATTATAAAATATTAAATTCCTCTAATGCATTATTATAAATATTATTTTTATTATATTACTCTCAATATTATTATTATTTTTAACACACCGAGGTAGGGTGACCCGACAAAGAGGAAAACACTTTCACCGTCATTCATTCAATCACTGTCTTGCCAAAGGAGCTCTGACGTTTCAGTACAGATGACCTTCCAAACCGTAACGTCCTTCACCCCTCTTTCGCTAACCGGGTTTCCTGAATCCCTTCATAAATGTTACTCTCCTCACACTCCAACAGCACGTCAAATCATAAAAAAAAAAACGACCCCCATTCACTCCTATTTAGTACGCTCACACAAGCCTTTATCATCATTATTATTATTACTATAATAAAAAATCATGCTCTAAACCCATTTGGGTTAGACAAACCTCTTGGTATAACCTAATTTTCGCCTCCGCTGACCTATCTCCTCACTTGACCTGACCTTTACGAGTCAGCGTTATTACTTTTTTGTTTTTTTTCAGCACTTGCATATACACACTGTAAAGTGTATGTCTCTCGGTATATATGTATGTAAATATATATATATATATATATATATATATATATATATAATATATATATATATATATATATATATATATATATATATATATATATATATATATATATATATATATATATATATATATATATTATATATATATATATATATATATATATATATATATATATATATATATATACATATATATATATATATATATATATATATATCATATATATATATATATATACATATATATATATATATATATATATATATATATATATATATATATATATATATATAACAGAGAAAGTTTGCTTTAATTGTATTTTAGGGATTAAATCATTCTTGACTATTGGTAAACAGGTTAAATGCAGCGTTAATTACTGGTGTAGTCGATAGCTTTAAGATCCATTAACCAACCTTTTACTGTGTACCTTAACCCACACCCATTCTTCCTTTCTCCATTCTTGCTCTCCCCGTGGGTAAAAATATACAGAAATGTGCAATTGACGCGGCGACCGCTGAAACACGTCTCGTGCTAAATGCAAATCAGAAACAACATCACAAACAGTGATTAGCATTTTAATCAACCATGATGACTCTCAGAATGTTGAGGACTCATCAGGCACTGACGATGAGTCATTACACCCAGAGAGAGTTCATACACAGAGAGTTTCATCACACACACACTGAGGGAGAATCATTACATGTTGAAGGAGAGCCATCACAAAGTGAGGGAGAGTCATCACAAAGTGAGGGAGAGTCATCACACAGAGGGAAGCATCACACACACTAAGGGAAGCATCACACACACTAAGGGAAGCATCACACACACTAAGGGAAGCATCACACACACTAAGGGAAGCATCACACACGCTAAGGGAAGCATCACACACACTAAGGGAAGCATCACACACACTAAGGGAAGCATCACACACACTAAGGGAAGCATCACACACAGTCCTCTCACCATTCAGGAAGATTCACAATGGGAGGAAATGGAGGAAAAGACAGATGAATTAACATACAGAGGAATATATATATGTCGTGCCGAAAAGGTAAAACTTGCCATTTCGGCTTGAATAACAACGCTCTTCTTGCTGAATAAGACAAGCGAACATTTGTGTATGCAATAATTTCACAAAAATCATTCTGAACCTAACGAAAAAAATTATTTCATTGTGTTTGTTTATTATTAAATTATTGTAAACTTATTTAAAATATATTTAGTTGGATTAGGCTAAATTAAATTGCGCTTGTTATAAGGTTAGGTAAGTTTTCTAAGGTTCTTTTGGAACAAAATTATTAATTTTTACATTAACATAAATGAAAAAAAAAATATATCTCTAAACGTATAAGAATTTTTTTTAGAAAGGACTTAATATTAAATGAGTTCTTGATAAATGATCAGTTTTACCTTTTCGGCACGGTATATATATCTTTTTTTTTCTTTCAACACGTCGGCCGTTTCCCACTGAAGCAGGGTGGCCCAAAAGGAAAAACGAAAGTTTCTCCTTTTACATTTAGTAATATATACAGGAGAAGGGGTTACTAGCCCTTTGCTCCCGGCATTTTAGTCCACTTCCCCATGGAGATAAGAGGAAATAAGAACAAGAACTAGTAAGAAAATAGAAGAAAACCCAGAGGGGTTTATATATATATATATATATATAAATACGAGAAAACTAATAAATTAAAAACCGTTATAGAAAAAATAAAAATGACGAAAACAAAACTAAAATATGAAAAAGGGAACAAACAATAATAGGGAAATATAAGACGTTATAATACAAGACAATGTACAAAGAGGTGACTACCTCTTGGATGAAGGAAGCCACGGAACAGGTATAGGAAGATGTGGAAGAGTATATTCACCTTAAATTGTGTATCTCAGTGTATATAAGCTCAGAATTTACTTTAATCTCTATATCAGAGATTAAAGTTTTCTTGACTGATTATGAAAGAAAACACGATTATAGGTTCGCTACATCTTACGTTCGATTAAGACAGGTGAGAGAGCAATATCGTAATTTACAACTATTAAAAAAAAAACTAGGAGTGGCTTCAAATCTGCACTCTGAAATAGATCCTTAAGAGAGAGAGGTGCAAAATAAGGTAGAGAGTGCAATAAATAAGGAGAAAACTCATTAAGCGTCATAGGTGCAATGTAAAGATAATTTTTTTCCACCAGCATAGAGCTCAAAACTGAGCTCAACACTGAGCTCAACACTGAGCTCAACACTGAGCTCAACACTATCTCTCTTCACAAGTTTCTCAGGTTTACCAATCCAACCAAGCACCAAGGACATCATATTATTAATGCTGGTGGAGGACTATCATGATCCCAAGAATGGAATCAATCCTCATCATACTTGGATCAGTCACCGCATGATCCCTGAGGTGTAACACTGTCTATCGAGAAATAACAATACCACTACTACTACTAAAAATAATAATAAAATAATAAGAGTTGCAGTAATAATAATAATAATAATAATAATAATAATAATAATAATAATAATAATAATAATAATAATAATAATAATCATTCAGTATACTGTATTACCACGAGTTTGGGATCGTGACAAACTGTGTTTAGGAAAGTTGCTTTCCATTACAGCGATTAGTGTGGCAGGCCGCGGGTCGCCTCCTAAGTTGTTCCAGTTGACATTAGCGTTATTGAAGTCACTCGCTATCATTGCTTCGTTATTAATAATTGATGTCAGCTGGTCAGGCAAAAGCCTGCGGCTTTCCTGCTCTCGTTGAAGAGGACGCTGAAAAATGAGAAGGAAATGTGGAGGTGTGGTCCGCAAGCAGCGTGGAGGTGTGGCCCAAGCAGCAGTGTGAGGGTGGTGGCCAAGCAGCAGTGTGAGGGTGGTGGCCCAAGCAGCAGTGTGAGGGTGGTGGCCCAAGCAGCAGTGTGAGGGTGGTGGCCACAAGCAGCAGTGTGAGGGTGGTGGCCGCAAGCAGCAGTGTGAGGGTGGTGGCCGCAAGCAGCAATGTGAGGGTGGTCGCCGCAAGCAGCAGTGTGAGGTGGTGGCCGCAAGCGCAGTGTGAGGGTGGTGGCCGCAAGCAGCATGTGAGGGTGGTGGCGCAAGCAGCATGTGAGGGTGGTGGCCGCAAGCAGCAGTGTGAGGGTGGTGGCCGCAAGCAGCAGTGTGAGGGTGGTGGCCGCAAGCAGCAGTGTGAGGGTGGTGGCCGCAAGCAGCAGTGTGAGGGTGGTGGCCGCAAGCAGCAGTGTGAGGGTGGTGGCGCAAGCAGCAGTGTGAGGGTGGTGGCCGCAAGCAGCAGTGTGAGGGTGGTGGCCTGCAAGCAGCAGTGTGAGGGTGGTGGCGCAAGCAGCAGTGTGAGGGTGGTGGCCGCAAGCAGCAGTGTGAGGGTGGTGGCGCAAGCAGCAGTGTGAGGGTGGTGGTCGCTAAGCAGCAGTGTGAGGGTGGTGGCCAAGCAGCAGTGTGAGGGTGGTGGTCGCAAGCAGCAGTGTGAGGGTGGTGGTCGCAAGCAGCAGTGTGAGGGTGGTGGTCGCAAGCAGCAGTGTGAGGGTGGTGGCGCAAGCAGCAGTGTGAGGGTGGTGGCGCAAGCAGCAGTGTGAGGGTGTGGCCGCAAGCAGCAGTGTGAGGGTGGTGGCGCAAGCAGCAGTGTGAGGGTGGTGGCCGCAAGCAGCAGTGTGAGGGTGGTGGCGCAGCAGCAGGTGAGGTGGTGGCCAGCAGCAGTGTGAGGGTGGTGGTCGCAAGCAGCAGTGTGAGGGTGGTGGCCGCAAGCAGCAGTGTGAGGGTGGTGGCCGCAAGCAGCAGTGTGAGGTGGTGGCCGCAAGCAGCAGTGTGAGGGTGGTGGCCACAAGCAGCAGTGTGAGGGTGGTGGCGCAAGCAGCAGTGTGAGGGTGGTGGCCGCAAGCAGCAATGTGAGGGTGGTGGCCGCAAGCAGCAGTGTGAGGGTGGTGGCCGCAAGCAGCAGTGTGAGGGTGGTGGCGCAAGCAGCAGTGTGAGGGTGGTGGCCGCAAGCAGCAATGTGAGGGTAGTGGCCGCAAGCAGCAGTGTGAGGGTGGTGGCCGCAAGCAGCAGTGTGAGGGTGGTGGCCGCAAGCAGCAGTGTGAGGGTGGTGGTCGCAAGCAGCAGTGTGAGGGTGGTGGCCGCAAGCAGCAGTGTGAGGGTGGTAGCCGCAAGCAGCAGTGTGAGGGTGGTGGCCGCAAGCAGCAGTGTGAGGGTGGTGGCCGCAAGCAGCAGTGTGAGGGTGGTGGCCGCAAGCAGCAGTGTGAGGGTGGTGGCCGCAAGCAGCAATGTGAGGGTGGTGGCCGTAAGCAGCAGTGTGAGGGTGGTGGCCGTAAGCAGCAGTGTGACTGTGGTGGTCGTAAGCAGCAGTGTGAGGGTGGTGGCCACAAGCAGCAATGTGAGGGTGGTGGCCGTAAGCAGCAGTGTGAGGGTGGTGGCCGTAAGCAGCAGTGTGAGGGTGGTGGTCGTAAGCAGCAATGTGAGGGTGGTGGTCGTAAGCGGCAGTGTGAGGGTGGTGGTCGTAAGCAGCAGTGTGAGGGTGGTGGCCTCGAGTCTAGGAGGCCAACAGAGGCCCACACAGACACACACACACACACACGCACACACACAAACACACACACACACACACATCGGAGGAGGACCAAGCAGGACTTCAAACAGACCTGGACAAGCTTGACATCTGGTCTAGCAACTGGCTTCTCGAATTCAATCCCACCAAATGCAAAGTCATGAAGATCGGAGAAGGACAAAGAAGACCGCTGACAGAGTACAGGCTAGGTGGACAAGGGCTACAAACCTCGGCAAAGGAGAAAGACCTTGGGGTGAGTATAACGCCAAGTACGTCTCCGGAGGCACACATCAACCAGATAACTGCGGCAGCATATGGGCGACTGGCAAACCTAAGATTAGCGTTCCGTTACCTAAACAAGGAATCGTTCAAGACACTGTACACCGTGTACGTCAGGCCCATACTAGAATATGCAGCACCAGTCTGGAACCCACACCTGGTCAAGCACGTAAAGAATTAGAGAAAGTGCAAAGGTTTGCGACAAGGCTAGTTCCACAACTCAGGGGTCTGTCCTATGAAGAAAGGTTGAGGGAAATAGGACTAACAACACTGGAGGAAAGAAGGGTCAGAGGAGACATGATAACGACATACAAAATACTGCGGGGAATCGACAAGGTAGACAGGGACAGGATGTTCCAGAGAGGGAACACAGAAACAAGGGGACACAACTGGAAGCTGAAGACTCAGATGAGTCAAAGGGATGTTAGGAAGCATTTCTTCAGCCACAGAGTAGTCAGGAAGTGGAATAGTCTAGAGAAAGATATAGTGGAGGCAGGAACCATACATAGTTTTAAGACGAGGTATGATAAAGCTCATGGAGCAGGGAGAGCAGAGACCCAGTAGCGAACAGCGAAGAGGAGGGGCCAGGAGCTGAGTCTCGACCCCTGCAACCACAATTAGGTGAGTACAATTAGGTGAGTACACACACACACACACACACACACACACACACACACACACACACACATTCACACACACACACGCCCCGATGGCATGGTGGCTAGCGCTCTTGCTTCACGCACGGAGGGCCCGGGTTCAATTCCCGGCGGGGCCGAAACATTTCGAAGTGTTTCGTTACACACACACACACACACACACACACACATACATACAACAGGCCTAGTGTCTAATAGACATGTGCCTAGGACAAAATGGTAACTAACACACAACCAGACCTCCAAGATGGCAACATCTTCATTGATTTTTCCTCTATGTTTACCCATTACGTAAAATAACTCACCAACACTTCAAATACCCAATCACTTCCCACCTTCTCTCTGACCACACCCTATTATCCTCTCTCTCTCTCTCTCTCTCTCTTCCTTCATCACCTTTTTATTCCATCCTTCCAAGACTCATGCCAAGTTCGTCTCACAACAATCAGATATTAATCAATGAATAAAGGAAAGTGAATACAAAAGGGACAAAGGAAGTAAAATAGAAGGATGGGGAGTAGCGAAAAAAGTAGAGGAAAAAGAGAAGAAACAGGAGGAGGTTGTGAAAGATAATAAGGAAGACAAGCAGTCACAGCAGATAAGATTCCCCAAGAGAAGTAGTCTGGCAACCCTCACTGCCAACACCTGGCAGCCCTCACTACCAACACCTGGCAGCCCTCACTACCAACACCTGGCATCCCTCACTACCAACACCTGGCAGCCCTCACTACCAACACCTGGCAACCCTCACTACCAACACCTGGCAGCGCTCACTACCAACACCTGGCAGCCCTCACTACCAACACCTGGCAGCCCTCACTGCCAACACCTGGCAACCCTCACTGCCAACACCTGGCAACCCTCACTGCCAACACCTGGCAACCCTCACTACCAACACCTGGCAACCCTCACTACCAACACCTGGCAACCCTCACTGCCAACACCTGGCAACCCTCACTACCAACACCTGGCAACCCTCACTGCCAACACCTGGCAACCCTCACTGCCAACACCTGGCAACCCTCACTGCCAACACCTGGCAACCCTCACTGCCAACACCTGGCAGCCCTCACTGCCAACACCTGGCAACCCTCACTCCAACACCTGGCAGCCCTCACTGCCAACACCTGGCAACCCTCACTGCCAACACCTGGCAACCCTCACTACCAACACCTGGCAACCCTCACTCCAACACCTGGCAACCCTCACTACCAACACCTGGCAACCCTCACTACCAACACCTGGCAACCCTCACTACCAACACCTGGCAGCCCTCACTACCAACACCTGGCAACCCTCACTACCAACACCTGGCAACCCTCACTACCAACACCTGGCAGCCCTCACTACCAACACCTGGCAACCCTCACTACCAACACCTGGCAGCCCTCACTACCAACACCTGGCAGCCCTCACTACCAACACCTGGCAGCCCTCACTACCAACACCTGGCAGCCCTCACTACCAACAGCTCTGGCAGCCCTCACTACCAACACCTGGCAGCCCTCACTACCAACGTCTGGCAGCCCTCACTACCAACGTCTGGCAGCCCTCACTACCAACACCTGGCAGCCCTCACTACCAACGTCTGGCAGCCCTCACTACCAACACCTGGCAGCCCTCACTACCAACACCTGGCAGCCCTCACTACCAACACCTGGCAACCCTCACTACCAGCACCTGGCAACCCTCACTACCAACACCTGGCAGCCCTCACTACCAACACCTGGCAACCCTCACTACCAACACCTGGCACCCTCACTACCAACACCTGGCAGCCCTCACTACCAACACCTGGCAACCCTCACTACCAACACCTGGCAACCCTCACTACCAACACTTAACTCATGAAGTGAAGACTTCGCTACAGTCTGAACAATTACATTACATCAACACACTCATCACCCGCTAACTGCCTCAACCATCACTGTTTCTATTCTAATGACCAATTATAACTTGTTAATGACGTCATAATGAATTACAAACGGTATAAATTACAGCAATAATCCCAGGGCTTAGAATATAACTGTAATATTCGCCTTTATTAACCGGAAATATTACTCTTACCACTTAAAGCATATTATCTCTGAATATTTATGAGGGTATATTTTATACAAGATTCAATATTTGTGATTTGTATTCGAGAATATTAGAAATTCGCATACTAGAGTATTAAGAACTCGGGTATTTCAACACCGGAATTTAATATATATGAGCACCAGAATTTGATATATACGAACGACGGAATTCGATATATTTCCGATTTAAAAATTTAATATAAAGAGCTGGGGATCGTTTATTTAGGGAGAATCATTATTATAATTTAAATTATTCATCCTCGGGGTGTTTTGCTGCGCATGACCTGGCAGGTACATCCGAGACTCTACACTGAATTACTCTACTTGTATTTGTAACTACTGCACCCCTGCCTCTCCTCCCTGCCCCTTGTTCCTCTGCCCACATTGAAAATTTCACCATTTATGCAAAACTCTGTTGCTCATCAGTCAGTCGTGCCTTGATCCATTATGGAATTTCCCCAGCAATACCGTGCGCTGCCACCTTCATTATCATCATGTGTGAAACGCCATCTAAAGCGTTAATGAGTTTCTGATAAACAACACTGTGCTCCGCATCATGATCCACCGCCTCAGATACCTTAGCGAAAATTCAGTGAATTTGTTAAGGCAAAAACGATTCCTGATGAATCCGAGTTGAGACTAACCGTCCAGGTTATGTTTATTATGATGGTTTTGAATGTCATGTTATCACTTATTTAATTACTGTAAGCACTACTAAGGTCAGGTTGATGGGGCGGGAATTTGAGGATAGGGACCTATAACCCATCTTGTGCATAAACATGCACGATTCCCGTTTGAGCGATATCCCGAAAAGATTACGACGCACAAAATTCTCATTGGAATTTACGGACAAGGATAGACTGAAATGCAAGAACTAGGCACAAGGGAACATACATACAAGTTAGAAACCACAGATGAGTCACAGAGGATAATGAAGTAGAAGTGGTGGAGTCGAAAATCTGTACTCAGTTTGAAGATCAGATATGATAGGGTTCTAGATAATAGAAACCAGTCATTCTGGTCCATGTTGATGATTAAGACACATGTGCAACAGTTGGGTATCTTTATTGTTGAAACGTTCCGCCTACACGGCAGGCTTCTTCAGTCAAATACAGAGGTAGAAGGTGTAGTAGTGAAATGAAGATGATGTAATCAGTCCATCAACCTTGGAGAGATGAGATAGTCAGTCCCTCAGCCTGGAGAAGAGTTCAGCTCCATGGAGCTGTAGGTGAAACGCTGTAGGTAAAGATTGAAAAGTGGCAATAGGAACCGAGACTAGACCACCAGGAGCAGATTTGAACGCCTTCTGGTCACTCTGTGTCACGTAGCTGACAGACGTGTACACCAGTAGTATTTTTTCTTGACTTCTTTATCTGCAGTTAAATTTAGGTTGTTATATTTTCATGTAACCCAACCCTATGAAAATACACACACAACCCGCACATATAAAAGAGAGGAGCTTACGACGACGTTTCGGCCCGACTTGGACCATTTACAAAGTCACACTAACACACAGACGGAGGAAGGGTATTTATAGGCAGGCAGACAGGGGAGGGTACCAGAGAGTGGGGTACTAATGAAGTAAGTAGTGGAAGTGGTAGTAGTAGTAATAGTAGTAGTGGAGACAGTCATATTCTAGAGGAGCACTGCAATGAGGCTAGCGGTCCGCAAGGGTGGGACGAGAACACAGAAGGAGGAAAGGCGAATAAAATAAAGGACAAATACAAGGCAAAAGAAAAGAAAGAAAGGAAAACTCGTGACTTAACCTGATTCCTTCCCCTTTCCTCTCTTCCCTCTTCTCCTTTTTCCTCCTATGGGTTTTCCTTTCTTTCTTTCCTTTTGCCTTGTTTTTGTCCTTTATTTTATTCGCCTTTCCTCCCTCTGTGTTCTCGTCCCACCCTTGCGGACCGCTAGCCTCATTGCAGTGCTCCTCTAGAATATGACTGTCTCCACTACTACTATTACTACTACTACCACTTCCACTACTTACTTCATTAGTACCCCACTCTCTGGTACCCTTCCCTGTCTGCCTGCCTATAAATACCCCTTCCCCCGTCTCTGTGTGTTAGTGTGACTTTGTAAATGGTCCAAGTCGGGCCGAAACGTCGTCGTAAGCTCCTCTCTTTTATATGTGCGGGTTGTGTGTGTATTGTTCCAGTCACGGTATTGTGCCTTTTTTGTTACCTATGAAAATAGTTTTTTGAGAGTTTTCAGGAATCTTTAAGGATTTGACAGTTGTAACCTTGTAGGAAAACTGAAGTAGGAAAATGGGATATAATGTAAATAGACACACACACACACACAGTAAATTGCCTAGTCTGTCACCCATCACCCCTCATTAACTACCAGGAAAATAAACATAAATTAACCCGTCTGCTCTCACACCTTTCACGTGTACCGCCACCGTTCCCTCTCCCCCTCCCTCTTCTCCCTCCCTCTCCTCCCCATTCCTATCTTCCTCCTTCATCTCCTCCCTAACTCTACTTCTTCCTATTCCTTTCTACTCTCCATTCTACTCCTTTCTACTCTACTCTTCCTGTATCCTATTCTTTCCCCTCCCTCTCTTTCTCCTCACACTTCCCCTCCCAGTGCTCCCCCACCCTCTTATTCCCCCTCTCCTCTACAATCATCAAGGTGGGAGGGCACTACGTGCCTTCCTAATTACACAACTACGTCTATCTAGCTCTAGACAACACGCTATCAACGATAATTATCCAGAAATTAATTTAAATTGGGGATATAAAATAGAGTGACACTCTCACCTGCACGAATGTCACCCTGGCTTGTATTAGTGGGGGAGGGAAGGGAAGGAGGGGAGGGAAGGAACGGGAGGCGTTAGAGACTGAGTAGAGGGGAAGAGATGGAAAGGGGAGGATGAAGGGAAGGGAGCAGTGGAGAAGGAACGAGCAAGAGAGGAGGGGGAGGGAACAAAGGAGTGAGAAGAGCTTGAGGGAGGTAAGAAGAGAGAGAAGAGGGGGCGACGGTGGAGGAGTGACGGTGAGGGAGATAGATAATGACATAGAAGGGGGAGAGCAAGTTACGGTGAGGGTGTAATAGGGGGGTGGAGAGAGGGAATATGGAGGGAAGAGGCGGGGTGAAGGTGGGGGAGGAATTGCGTGAAACGGCGCTGAAGTGGGGAAGTGTTGACAGGAAAAGGAGTTGAAGCACAGGGTAATGATAGGGAAGAGAGAGAGGAGAGTTAAGGGTGATGGTGTTAAGGGGGAAACGAATGTAAATGGGGAGGGAAGTTAATGAATTAAAGGGAGGGGGCTGTAATGAGTTAATAAAGGTTGCTCTATTAATGAGTAATGAGGAAACAATATTAATGAAGTAACGAGGGGAGAAGTGTTAATGGGGAAGCAGTGTTAATGGGGGAGAAAAGTGTTAAGGAGTTAACAGCGAGAACTAAACCAACATCAAAATACTTTGTAATGCTTTCTGAGCTAAAGTACCTTTACCTGTGAAGTACCTTTACCTTTAATGGGATTCAAGAGTGTCCTGTACACTCCCGCAGCCCGGCCCTGGGCCAGCTTGTCCGGTGCTTGCCTGGTCGTCTTTACTTACGGTCGGCCTGTGGGAGTAGGACAACTCTCGAAACCAACGACAGGTTAATTTTAAGCAGACATTTAATTGATACTCAGAATCTTTTATTGCAGCTGGCGTTTGAGGTACGACAGTCACCTGTAATTGAGGTCAAGATATTCCAGCTTCTATTTTAGGATCCACAGCCAAGTTCCTAAATTTAATTCATCGATATCAACTCAATCTTAACATGATGTTTATTTTTTATATATCTGATGTCTCCTGCGTGTATGTGATGGCTCGACTTACACTTGGTGGTTCAGTGTAAAACAGTGAATGAACTGCTGTTCATGTGAGGTGATCGAATTTGAACACACACAGCTGGTCTTGGCTTCCCAACATGCACTAATATTATATACAAGTAACTATAATTTGAACAAGAAGAGAGTGATACATCCTGAATTATAGACCATGCGACATCTCAGGCGGCGGACGTGAGAGTAGCGTCACCTAGTCCCCGGGGGAATCACGGACATACCATCAGAATGCCCCGCAAGTGAAAATAAGTACAGTAGCCATTGAAAATAGTGGAAAGGCTTACTACATACAGGAGGCTCTTTCCTCCTGTGGAAAGGAAAACAGTCTTATGTGCATAACAATGTGCTGGTCCAGTTTGTGTGATGGTCCAGTTTGTGTGATGGTCCAGTTTGTGTGATGGTCCAGTTTGTGTGATGGTCCAGTTTGTGTGATGGTCCAGTTTGTGTGATGGTCCAGTTTGTGTGATGGTCCAGTTTGTGTGATGGTCCAGTTTGTGTGATGGTCCAGTTTGTGTGATGGTCCAGTTTGTGTGATGGTCCAGTTTGTGTGATGGTCCAGTTTGTGTGATGGTCCAGTTTGTGTGATGGTCCAGTTTGTGTGATGGTCCAGTTTGTGTGATGGTCCAGTTTGTGTGATGGTCCAGTTTGTGTGATGGTCCAGTTTGTGTGATGGTCCAGTTTGTGTGATGGTCCAGTTTGTGTGATGGTCCAGTTTGTGTGATGGTCCAGTTTGTGTGATGGTCCAGTTTGTGTGATGGTCCAGTTTGTGTGATGGTCCAGTTTGTGTGATGGTCCAGTTTGTGTGATGGTCCAGTTTGTGTGATGGTCCAGTTTGTGTGATGGTCCAGTTTGTGTGATGGTCCAGTTTGTGTGATGGTCCAGTTTGTGTGATGGTCCAGTTTGTGTGATGGTCCAGTTTGTGTGATGGTCCAGTTTGTGTGATGGTCCAGTTTGTGTGATGGTCCAGTTTGTGTGATGGTCCAGTTTGTGTGATGGTCCAGTTTGTGTGATGGTCCAGTTTGTGTGATGGTTCAGTTTGTGTGATGGTTCAGTATTACGATTCAGGCCAGTTGATTGCTTTTGTATTAGTGCTTCTCGTAATAATCAGGAATGGATATAAGGCACACAATACTTTAACAGGATTTTATTTGTCAAATACTAAGTGTAACATTACTTAGTAAAATAAATTAATATTTAAACACCTTCCAGTTAGTTTCACTAATATAATATATATCTTATGCCTTACTTTAGTTCTTAATATAGTTGTAACTAAATAACACTCTTCACTAAATTAATATACACTGGTTCGTTCCGGGTGAAGCTAGAGACCAATTTCAGAGTCTCTTAATGTCGTAGCACACGTAGAGTTGCTCAGCTTGGAGTTAGAGACCAATTTCAAAGTCTCTTAATGTCGTAGCACACGTAGAGTTGCTCAGCTTGGAGTTAGAGACCAATTTCAAAGTCTCTTAATGTCGTAGCACACGTAGAGTTGCTCAGCTTGGAGTTAGAGACCAATTCCTCGGGAAATGCAAGAAGAGTTAATCCAGGAGACGAGATGGTGTACTTCCACAAGGTAAGGGAAGTTTGTTCTCCATCAGAGAGCAAGTGAAGACTGCCTTGGGTCAGGCTGGTGGCCACAACCTTAGGTATGGTGACGTGGCTTCAAGGCGGGAATACCTGACGTTTCATAACGACCGGATAGCTAGTTAGCTACCGTCATAAATCATCCTACCTATTTACACAACTAAGTATACAAGTTTATAAAGTAAGATATTTTTAGTTTAGCTATTACTGAAAATATCTCCAATATAAACTTATATGATAATAGATATACATGAAATATAAAATTCTTATTGCGTATACTTCAAGATACGCAACATTCAGTTTGTGTGATGGTCCAGTTTGTGTGATGGTCCAGTTTGTGTGATGGTCCAGTTTGTGTGATGGTCCAGTTTGTGTGATGGTTCAGTTTGTGTGATGGTCCAGTTTGTGTGATGGTCCAGTTTGTGTGATGGTCTAGTTTGTATGATGGTTCAGTTTGTATGATGGTCCAGGTTGTATGATGGTCCAGGTTTTATGATGGTCCAGGTTGTATGATGGTCCAGGTTGTATGATGGTCAAGGTTGTATAATAGTCAAATTTGAATGTGATTTTGTACTTCGGATCATACAGTAGTGTCTCTAACAGCTGCATCCAGACTGCAGCTCCTGGGCCCCTTCCGTTTGTCCAGGCTGCAGCTCCTGGACCCCTTCCGTACCTACAAGCCTCAGCTCCTGGACCCGTGCCGTATGTCCAGGTTACAGCTCCTGGGCCCCTGCCATACGTCCAGGTTGCAGCTCCTGAACCCATATGGTCCGTGCAGGCTGCCTTCTATAATTCCAGGCCATGTTTTCAGCTTGTTGTTATATCTGGATCCTGGAGTGTCGAGTGTCCACCCCAGCTTGTGTCGTCTACATAAATGATACACCCCTCCACCTCACCTCCTGCCCCTCCACCTCCCCTCCCGTCCCGTCCCTCCACCTCCCCTTCAACCTATCCACCTCCACTCCAGCCCGTCCACCTACCTTCCCCCCATTCAACCTACCCTCCCGCCCCTCCACCATCCCACATGTCCCTCCTGCCATCATGCCCCTCCTATCACCTCACTCCCCTCCTACCCCACAAGCCCCTTCCTCTTCTACCTTACACCCCCAACTCTTCCTCTTTCCTCTTCACCCTCATGTTACTCTTATTCCTCCCTCACACCCCTCTTTGGTTTCCCTTTCCTCTTCATCCTAATGACCCTTCTCTTTCCTTTCAATCTCCGTCCCTTCACCATCACGTCCCTCCTATTTCCCCTCATTCCTCTAATGTTCATTCCCTTCATACTTCTCAGGTCTTTCACTTTTCCCGCACTTCTCTCTCTCTCTCTCTCTCTCTCTCTCTCTCTCTCTCTCTCTCTCTCTCTCTCTCTCTCTCTCTCTCTCTCTCTCCACACACACACACACACACATTCACACACACACACACACACACACACACACATTCACACACACACACACACACACACACATACACACACACACACACATTCACACACACACACACATTCACACACACACACACACACACACACACACACACACACACATTCACACACACACACACACACATTCACACACACACACACACACACACACACACACACGCCCCGATGGCATGGTGGCTAGCGCTCTTGCTTCACGCACGGAGGGCCCGGGTTCAATTCCCGGCGGGGCCGAAACATTTCGAAGTGTTTCGTTACACACACACACACACACACACACATACATACAACAGGCCTAGTGTCTAATCGACATGTGCCCCTAGGACAAAATGGTAACTAACACACACACACATTCACACACACACATGTACACGTTTTCTTTTGACACAGTTCCACACAAGAGATTAGTGCAAAAGCTGGAGGACCAGGCAGGTACAACAGGGAAGGCACTACAATAGATCAGGTAATACCTGTCGGGAAAACATCAGCGAGTCATGGTACGTGGCGAGGTGTCAGGGTGGGCGCCTGTGATGACCGGGGTTCCACAGGGTCAGTCCTAGGACCGGTGCTGTTTCTGATATGTGAACGACATGACGGAAGGAATAGACTTAGTAGTCTCCCTGTTTGCAGACGATGTGAAGTTAATGAGGAGAATTCAATCGGATGAGGACCAGGCAAAACTAGAAAGGGATCTGGACAGGCTACAGGGCTGTTCCAGAAACAGGCTCCTGGAGTTCAACCCCACCAAGTGCAGTCATGAAGTCTGGTGAAGGGGAAAGAAGACCGCAGACGGAGTACAGTATAGGGGGCCAGAGACTACAAACCTCATTCAAGGAAAAGGATTTTGGGGTGAGTATAACACCGGGCACATCTCCTGAGGAGCGAATCAATCAAATAACTGCTGCAGCATATGAGCGCCTAGCAAACCTAAGAATAACATTCTGACATCTCAATAAGGAATCGTTCAGGACCCTGTACACTGTGTATGTCAGGCCTATATAGGAGTATGCAGCACCAGTTTGGAACCCACACCTAGCCAAGCACGTAAAGAAATTAAAGAAAGTACAAAGGTTTGCAAAAAGACTAGTCCCGGAGCTAAGGGGTATGTCCTAAGAGGAGAGGTTAAGGGAAATCTACCTGACGACACTGGAGGACAGGAGAGATAGGGGGATATGATAACGACACAAAATACTGAGAGGAATCGACAAGGTGGACAAAGACAGGATGTTCCAGAGATGGGACACAGCAACAAGGGGACACAGTTGGAAGTTGAAGACTCAGATGAATCACAGGGATGTTAGGAAGTATTTCTTCAGTCACAGAGTTGTCAGGAAGTGGAATAGTCTGGGAAGTGATGTAGTGCAGGCAGGATCCATACATAGCTTTAAGAAGAGGTATCATAAAGCTCATGGAGTAGGAAGAGTGACTTAGTAGCGGCCAGTGGAGAGACTGAGCCAGGAGCTGTGAATCGACCCCTGCAACCACAACTAGGTGAGTACAAGTAGGTGAATACACATACACACCCACAAAACCACGCAGCATGTACTGAAACACCTAACACTGTGCTGACACATAAAATTATGTCAGGAGACACACAGTGCTGTGTGTCTCCTGAAAGGTGTGTCAACAGGGGCGGACGTCAGGAATGCGTGTCCTGACACACAACACTGCGTGTCCTGACAGGTGTGTCAACAGGGGCGGACGTCAGGAATGCGTGTCCTGACACACAACACTGCGTGCCCTGACAGGTGTGTCAACAGGGGCTGACGTCAGACTGCGTGTCCTGACACACAACACTGCGTGTCCTGACAGGTGTGTCAGCAGGGGCAGACGTCAGCCCAGGTTCAAAACTTATACATTATTCATTCAGTCGACGTCAAACTTCATCGATGGTAAAACAAAAATTATTCAACACGTCCAATGCAGAAGTTCCCCTCTTGTGAGCTTCCTCTTCCCCTCACCTCCCCCTCGCCTCCCTACCCTCACCTCCCTCTGTCCTCTCACATCCTCCCCTCTCTCTCCTAACCTCTCCTCATCCCCTCACCTTTCTTCCCTCACCTCTCTCCCTTCACCCCCTTCATCTCCCCTCGCCTCCCTTCCTCCTTCCCCTCAACCCCCTTCCTTCACCTCCTTCACCTCACCTCTCTTCCCTCCCCTCCCTCATCTCTCCTCTCTTCCTCTCCCCTCACCTCCCTCTCTCTAACCTCTCCTCATCCCTTCACGTCTCTTATCTCCCCTAACACCTCCCCTCCCTCTCCCCCATCACCTTTCTCCCCTCTTTTATCTTCTCTCCCCTCACATTCCTATCATTTCTCCTTACTTCCATCTCTCACGTACCTCTTCCATCGCCTCTCTCCTTCACACTTTTCTTCTCGCCTCTCCTTCCTGTCTCCTTCACATCTTCATTTCTCCCTCTCATTCTTTCTCCGTCATATCTCTCTCCCTCTCATCTCCTCACTTACCTTTATCTCCCCACTCATTCTCCTCCCATCCCTCCTCCCTCACACCCCCATCACCCTCCTCCCTCACACCTCCCATCACCCTCCTCCCTCTCATCTTCTGGTCTTCCCTCTCGCACCGTTGTTTACCCTACTCTCTCTGCCCTTCTCCTCTTCGTTCCGGTTTCCTGTCCTCCCCTCGTTTTCCCCTCTCATCCTTCCTCTTACCTTATTTACTCAGTGTTCCCCTCTCACTTTTCTTCTTTGAAATCCTTTCTGCTCTCCCTCCACTCCTTTCTATTTCCGTCTTCCCTTCTTTAAACTCCCATCCACTTCTTTCTATTAGTTCTCCTTCACCTCTTAATTTTTTTTTTCAAATTTCCATTCCACGTTCTCTTCCTCTTTCTCTTATACCCTTCAAAAAACTTTCCTCTTCTTTAATCTCTTCACTTCCTCAGTTGGAAGAGACTGGACAACAAATCAGTGACCAGAGTCAAGTAGGACTTCAAGGGTGAGATATAACTCGATGAAGTGACTTAAGGATTAAGGAGTAGATGAGTAGATGGAGTAGAGAGAAGTAAATGAAGGATTAAGGAGAAAGTGGAGTAGAGAGAGGTAACTGAAGGATTAAGGAGAAAGTGGAGTAGAGAGAAGTAATGGAAGGAGTAAAGTCACTGAATGGGTAAGGATTAACCGAAGGAGCCAGGAGGGACACTTGGAGCAAATAATAATTGAAGGAACAAGGACCGAGAGTATAAGGAGTCCCTGGTGGAGTGACAAGTCCCTCCCTACCTTCCTTCCCTCAATCCCTCCCTTCCTTTCTTTCTTCCCTTCCCTCCCTCCCTCCCTTCCCTAACTCCATCCCTCCCTCCCTCTTCCCTCCACGGTAACTCAAGCAATAAAGAGAGGCGACTAAACAAGCTTGTTAATATTTCCAAGGCAGTCAGGGCTCTGATGAAAGGCAATTTAGTTTCCCACATTTTAATTAACTTTGTATCAAACTGTGGGTACGAAGCAATTTTCAGCTGCCAAGTAAAGAAGGTGTTGGAATTATCTTGCTCTGCCTCGCCTTTATTGATATTATTATTATTGCTACTTAATGTAATTATTATTATTATTATTATTATTATTATTATTATTATTATTATTATTATTATTATTATTATTATTATTATTATTATTAATATTATTATTATTATTATTACTTTTATTATACACACACAACCCGCACTTACCTTTCGCCAGACTAACACTCTTCGCACTAATCTAGTTCATCTTCATACCTCCCCTCCCTCTATAGATTCTCCTGGTGTCTACTCTATTTCTTGCTCCTCCTGTCCTCTTCAGTACTTTGGAGAAACTGGCCTATCTCTCTGACAGACTTAGGGAGCACAAAAATAGTGTTAGGCTTGCCGACACCAATAATGCTCTTTTCTGTCATGTCAGAGATCACAGTCATCCTATTGATTGGTCTTCTGCTAAAACTGTCTACCCTACGTCCAACTTTCACAGTCGCCGTCTGGTTGAATCCTCCCTTATACACAACTTTCCCTGTATGAATCTTAGCCCTGGCTTTGTCTCCGTAGATGCTTTCCTCTCCCATTCTATCTCTTCCCCCTTCTCCTTTCTCCGCTGGGTTTTCTCTTTTTTCTTTTGCCTTGTATTTGTCCTTTTTTTCATTTTTTCCTCCTCTGTGTTCTTGTCCTTACCCTATGCGGGCCGCCACCTTCATTGCAGTGCTCCTTTCCTAGAATATGGCTGACTCCACTACCACTACTACCTCCATTATTACCACTTTCTTGTGCCCTCCCCTGTCCGCCTGCCTATAAATACCCCTTCTTCCTGTCCTGTGTGTTAGTGTGACTTTGTAAATGGTCCAAGTCGGACTGAAACGTCGTCGTAAGGTCCTCTCCTTTTATATGTGCGGGTTGTGTGTATATTGTTCCAGTCACGGTATTGTGCCTTTTTTTGTTACTTTTATTATTATTATGAGAGGGTAATGTTCATGACCAAGCAGGTTGTTATTGAGGCTTTGAATTTTCGAAGATTTATTACACAAACAAATTTTCATTTTGTTTATTCGGCAAAAATGAGCGTTGTTTTTTAAGCCAATTTCGCCGATTTGGCTTATTCGGCTCGAACGTAATTATATATATATATATATATATATATATATATATATATATATATATATATATATCTGTGTGTGAGTGTGTGTGTGAGTGTGTGTGAGTGTGTGTGTGAGTGTGTGTGTGAGTGTGTGTGTGTGTGTGTGTGTGTGTGTGTGTGTGTGTGTGTGTGTGTCGTGCCGAATAAGTAAAACTGGTCAATTATCAAGAACTCATTTAAAATTAAGTCCTTTCTAAAATTTTGTCTTATACGTTTAAAGATATATTTTTTTCATTTATGTTATTGTAAAAATTAATAATTTTGTGCCAAAAGAACCTTAGAAAACTTATCTAACTTTATTATAACAAGCTCAATTTAATTTAGCCTAATCCAACTAAATATATTTTAGATAAGTTTACAATAATTTAACAATATGAATTTTTTTTTTCGTTAGGTTCAGAATAATTTTTGCGAAATTATTGCATACTCAAATTTTCACTTGCCTTATTCGGCAAGAAGAGCGTTGCTATTTAAGCCAAAATCACAAGTTTTACCTATTCGGCAGAGAGAGAGAGACTGATTTATTCTCCATTTATCATATTTGTAAGTGTAACTTAATTTTGTGATGTGATAGGAGAGAAAACTATACAGACAGAATACTGCATCACCCGAGGGACGAGAAATAACCAGGTATAATCCGAGGAAGTAAAGGATAGCTTCAGTTCATTAAATCAAGAGCCCAGTATCAAGGCACCCACCCGAAGAAAGGAATAATAACCTCAGCCTCCGAGTACAAAGCTGGAAAAAATCTGAACTTACAGATTTCTTCCCCCCGGCGGCAGCAGAAGAAATCCACAATATCTCTTGCTGGCCCACCAATTAAGAGGCTATTTAAGGGTACGTTAAGGGGTTATAAAGGGCGCTATTAAGAGAGCTAACCAAAGGAAAATGATTAGAAGGAGATTTAAAAAAAAAAGTAGATGTGTTGAGGAAGGTAGAGATGAATAGGACGATCACTTCTGGAGTCGAAGGGGGAAATTTTTTTAAGTTTTTTTCTTTCTGTGATTAAGAACTTGAGGTCCCCCTTATCCAACCCACTTACTATTTCCCACCGCCCTCTATTCTTCCCCAATCACCCTCTCACCCAATTTCTCTCCCCCTGCATGATTAATTTCCCAAGTTGCTGGCTCTTTGCAACTCAGTACTGTCAAGCTAATTATTCCTGGCGACACCTGCCGGTGACACACAGGCAGGTGTCGCCATTGCAAACCAAGCAATGACACTGTATACCACGTGGTCATCATGCAATGACACTGTATACCACGTGGTCACCATGCAATGACACTGTATACCACGTGGTCACCAAACACTGATACTGCACACCACGTGGTCACCAAACACTGACACTACACACCACGTGGTCACCAAACACTGACACTACACACCACGTGGTCACCAAACACTGACACTACACACCACGTGGTCACCAAACACTGGCACTGTCCACCTGCGTAATGAAATAACTGAACGAGACGTTATCAAGAGTGACGTCGATATTATACGCAACGAAACGACGATAACGGAAAGAAGCTAAAACCTGGACTGCGCAACACGACGATGCTAAGGAAGAAAACGACGTCGGTGCAGAAAGAAAGGAGAGAGCAATAACAAATGGGAGCTACGCGACGCGACGACGCCACGACGGACAAACACAAGAATAGTGTGACATGATGCTTGTACGATTCGACGACACAAGACGACCAAAACAAAACGCAGGTCAGTGCAACGAGAGGACGACAGCTGGACGAAACGACAGATGGAGACAATGACAAATTGAGACGAAGACAACTGTATGCGACGACAACTGAAGGCGACGGTAGGACGACAGCTGGAGGCGACGACAGGCTAAAGTAATACCAACATAAAACACCGAGGGAAGTGTGGGAAAAATCCAATCAGTAAAGTTTTGGTAACTTTTGCTGCCTTAAAACTACTAAGGAGGAGCAGCGGCAGAACTCTGCTTCTTGAAGATACAAGCAACGTGGCAATAATGAAGCAACGGCTTGCAATAATGAAGCAACGGTTTGCAATAATGAAGCAACGGTAGGAATAATGAAGCAACGGAAGAAATAACGAAACAACGGTTTGGAATATTGGAGCAACAGTTTGGAGTGCTGGAGCAACGGAAGGATGAAGCAAAGCTGGGAACATTTCAGCAACGGTGAGATAACTGGGCAACGGGAGGGAATAAGGAAGTAAGTAAATTATGCTAAAACGCCATATTATCGCGTATTGCAACGATTCTGTGCGGTTTCAAGTATTTTCTGGCATTATTATTATAATCATGGGGGAGCGCTAAACCCGTAGGATTATACAGCGCATGTGGGGGGGGGGATGGAAGGTATTCAGGCTCAATTCAGGAAACCGGAGCACAGATCCAATTCCCTAGATCAAGAATCTGTGGCAACTATGAAGGATTCTTTGTTCACGTTCCTGAATGCTGTTCTGAGGGTGACTAGTCTCGCATATACTGCCGAGGTTATAGTACGGTTTGGGTGTATTTCTGGCGATATACTTAGTGTTACATTTACCACGAGATACTTTTTGCTTTGTGATATTTACATACCTTTGATATACCTTTGAAGAGTTTCGAGAGTTTCACTACTCTCGGAGCCCAGCCATTTGCCAGGCTCGTCTGGTTCTTGCTGGATGCCCGCTTCCCCACATATCCATCACAGCCTGGTTGATCTGACACCTGGTGAATATACTTGTCCAGTTTCCTCTTGAAGGATTCTATACGTGTTCCAGCCGTGTTTCTGATATCTTCTGGTAAGATGTTGAATAGTCTGGGACCCCGGATGTTGATACAGTGTTCTCTTATTGTCCCCACCGCACCCTGCTCCTCACTGGGTTTATTTTACACTTCCTCCCATATCTCTCACTCCAGTATGTTTTTATGGCAGTGTGCAGAATTGGGACCAGACCCTCAAGTACTTTCCAAGTATATACTATCATGTATCTTTCTCTCTTCCACTCCATTGAGCACATGTTCAAGTCTTGAAGGCGTTCCCAGTAATTTAGGTGCTTTATTGGCTCAATGTGAGCCGTAAACGATCTCTGTATTTGTTCCAGCTCTGATATTTCTCCTGCTTTGAACGGGGCCGTCAGCACTGAGCAATATTCTAAATGAGGGAGCACTAGCGATTTGAAGAGTGTCACCATCGGCATTATTTCCCTTGTTTTGAAAGTTCTCAATACCCACCCCGTCATCTTCCTGGCTATCGTGATCTTTCTCTTGTTATGGTCTTTAAAAGAAAGGTCAGCTGACATAATTATTCCCTGACATAATTATTCCCAGGTTCCTTTCGTTGTATTCGGTGACCCTCTTGAGTTTTGTATATAGTGTTCCTTTTGAGTTCTTCATTTTTTCCATACCTCAGCAGCTGAAACTTATCACCATTGAACGTAATGTTGTTCTCCACTGCCCACTGGACAACCCTGCTTATGTCTGCCTGTAATTTTTCAGTGTCCTCTACCGTAGTGACTTTCATGCTTATTTTAGTGTCATCTGCAAACGATGATACAAAAGTGTGACTGCCGTTTTTATCTATGTCTGCTATGAGGATGAGAAACAGCAGAGGTGCCAGGACAGTGCCTTGGGGCACTGAGCTTTTGACCTCGCTGATGCTGGATCTTGCTCTGTTTACTACTACTTTTTGTGTTCTGTGTGTTAGGAACTCAAATATCCATCTGCCTCCCTTCCCCGTAATGCCCATGGCCTTCATTTTGTGCGCTATCACTCCATGATCGCATTTGTCAAACGCCTTCGTAAAATCTGTGTAAATCACATCTGCGTTTTGGTCGTCTTCCAACGCCTCCGTAATTCTGCCATAATGGTTCAGCAGCTGTGACAGGCATGATCGTCCTGCTCTAAAACCATGATGGTTCGGGTTATGCTGGTTGTGCTGGTCCATGAACTTTGTAATCTGCCGTCTCATCACTCATCATCGAAGATTTTTATGATGTGAGAAGTTAGGGCTACTGGTCTGTAATTTTTAGCTAGTGCTCTACTACCTCCCTTATGCAAAGGAGCTGTCTGCACTCTTTAAGGCCTACGGTATTTCACCTAAATCTAAGTTCTTTCTCCAAATAATATTGAGGGCTCTTGCTAGTGGTACTTTGCACTTCTTATAAACAGAGCATTCCATGAATCAGGTCCAGGTGCTGAGTGAGAGGGTATGTTGTCCATTTCTTTTTCGAAATCTATGGGATTTGTACTAATGTCAGTTAGTTGGTCTGCGCGGCCTTCTGCTGGAGTGAAAAATATTTCTGCATTTTCTACCTTGCTGTCATTTAGTGGGTTGCTGAAGACCGACTCATACTGTTCTTTTAGGATTTCACTCATTTCCTGTTCATCGTCAGTATACGAATCTCCTCTCAATAATGGTACAATTTTACAGGTAATTCTTAGCTTGGATTTTGCATAGGAATAGAAATATTTTGAATAGATACAGGTGAGTACAAACAGGAAGCGTCTCTGTCTCGCGCTCAGCAGACGGAGGATCGAGCCTCCACCACGTCTTGCGCTAAATGACCCACATGAATTATTTATTTGTTTTTCCGATACTTGCAGCTTCTTTCCGCCTGTCCTATACTGTGTTAGGTCATGTCTCACCTCCAAGTCTCATGATCATGCATTTGTTTGGGTTGAACTATAGAAGTCACTTGTTTGACCTCATTTGCTACCTCTTGAGGTCACGATAGAGCTCATCACTATCCTTATTGTCATTTCATTATTTTTACATCAGCAAATAGTGACACTTAGGTCTCAATCGCCTATAGTAGATCGTTCACGCATAATAGGAACAGTAGCGGTCCAACACTATTCCTTGGAGGATCTCAGTCATTACTCTCCCAGTGTGGATCTTAAAAGACGTCCTTTTTACCAAGCCAACTTCCATGTCTTCCCTTCTGCAACCCATATTATGTAGCTGGCAACAGCACACCAGCCTCGGCGTTGTGCCGACACCTGTGGGAATGTCTTTGCCTCCCAAACCAGTCCAATACTACCATTGCGCCAAATACTTTCTAGCAGTTAGCACGGCCCAGCAACTATTCCCTCTACCTTGCCAACCAACGCTATGCAGCTAGTTTAGCCCTGGCCTTTTTCTTCATTCTCTAAATCCCTTCCTCTCACCCACTTATCTTCCTCTTTCCAAATCTGCCTTTCACCCACATGGGTCTTACCTGAGAGTCTTTGTTCATTACTCTCCCATTCTGTTATCTCGTACCTTTTGGCTTCTGTCATTCAGGCACCGGCTGACCCATCTGGAACACTCATTCTTTTAACGATGTTACTCTGATTTCTGGACTATTCAGTAGTGGAAAACGGTACTGAATACTTTCTATCAGTCCACGAAGATGCAATCCTTGAAATGCTGTCTTTTATGTTAAAACTCTGTGATACTGTCACAGAACTCCTAATAAACTCATGAGAGAATTTTCCATTCCTAAATCCTCTGTAACGAATCTTCTTTCCAGGTGCACATGCTTAGGTTCATCAGGAGTGAGCTGCTACCTTATTCTATATAAGCTATATTGTGAGAAAAACTACAGCGTGTGGCCAACCTATTTCGTATGAGAGTTACACAGTGCGAATCACATGGACGGAATATCAGCAGTATGTGGTTATTATATTCTATAAGGGATTTACATTGTGGGAACAAAAACTAGGAATATTTTTTCCTGTCATATTAGACCTTAACTCTAAGAAGATTCAAACCCAGACGACAATCAAGAAATGAGCAAAATCCTAAAAGTGTGGATCAGTGTTCAGTGATCTTGTTCACGCAATGAGAGTTGGAGATTTAGTGTTCCTTTTCATATAAATTCAGCCTACATTACAAATTACATATCAAACACTGCCACAAATCCTTTATATTTCGAAGTAGTATTACCAAGAGTACTCTTGGTGTTGAAGAAGCTTAAATTCAGGTGAAATCCCAGAGGCCTTAACAAGGGCAGATATAGTCCCTGTTCATATAGAAGGCAGCAGAGTCATAGCAACAGTGTTCAGAGCAGCAACATTAGCATCACACCGTCGTAAAAATCTTCCAGAGGGTCCCGAGACAACCAAATTACTGACTTAAAGGTGAAAAATGAGCTACATAACCCAATTCAACAAGACTTTAGAGCTGGAAAATCTTGCCTATCACAATTATTCGATGACTTTGACAAAATTACGGAGGTCTTGGAAGGAAAAGTAAAAACCTATGTACATGATTTTTGCAAAGGTATTTGACAAATTCGACCATGGAGAAGCACCTCATCAAATGAGGTCAACAAATATAAGAGGAAAAGCAGGGAAATTGATTTTCAAACATCTAACAGATGAAAAAGAGTGGAAGAAAATAAAAAGTTCAATACCTCAAGCACAATTTTCTCATTCTCACAGTCGGTGTAGGAAAAAAACAACTAACCACAGCTTCGTATCATCTCTTACAGACGATACCAAATGAAGTATGGGCTTGGTAGCTACGATAGCTTCTAAAGTTTCATTCCAGCATAAACAAAAAAGTATTACTACTTCTTGGGACTCACCATCTCTCACGATGGATTATCACTAAAATACAATGAAAGAAAACAGCATTTCAAACAAAGTGGGAAAACATTACTATATTTCATTTCAATTTTCCAGACACACATACACACAAATATATATGATATATATTGTGTAGTATATGATGATGGAACACCAGTGCGGTGGACAGAAGGCGACGAATTGAGAAAACCCACATGGACACAGAAACACAGTGTAGGAAGACACTGAGCAGTTTTGTTTCCGTCTGAAGATTTCGGATGGAAATCGAAATATACAAATTCTTTCTACACTACGTTTCTGTCTCCACGAGGCTCTCCTCAGTTCATACAATTTTATATAGGGTATATACATTTTAATATATGCGCTTGCATGCATATATAAAAGTACACAAACACACACTGTGATTTCACTGTCGCAATAATTTCCCGAATAGTGTAGTGGGTAGGGGAGGGTAGAACAGTGCAGTGGGTAGGGGAGGGAAGAACAGTGTAGTGGGTAGGGAGGGTAGAACAGTGTAGTGGGTAGGGAGGGTAGAATAGTGCAGTGGGTAGGGAGGGTAGAACAGTGCAGTGGGTAGGGGAGGGTAGAACAGTGTAGTGGGTAGGGGAGGGTAGAACAGTGTAGTGGGTAGGGGAGGGTAGAACAGTGTAGTGGGTAGGAGAGGGTAGAATAGTGTAGTGGGTAAGGGAGGTTAGAACAGTGTAGTGGGTAGGGGAGGGTAGAATAGTGCAGTGGGTAGGGAGGGTAGAACAGTGCAGTGGGTAGGGGAGGGTAGAACAGTGTAGTGGGTAGGGGAGGGTAGAATAGTGCAGTGGGTAGGGAGGGTAGAACAGTGCATTGGGTAGGGAGGGTAGAACAGTGTAGTGGGTAGGGGAGGGTAGAATAGTGCAGTGGGTAGGGAGGGTAGAACAGTGCAGTGGGTAAGGGAGGGTAGAACAGTGTAGTGGGTAGGGAGGGTAGAGCAGTGTGGTGGGTGAGGGAGGGTAGAGCAGTGTGGTGGGTAGGGAGGGGTAGAATAGTGTAGTGGGTAAGGGAGGTTAGAACAGTGTAGTGGGTAGGGAGGGTAGAATAGTGCAGTGGGTAGGGAGGGTAGAATAGTGTAGTGGGTAGGGAGGGTAGAACAGTGTAGTGGGTAGGGAGGGTAGAATAGTGCAGTAGGTAGGGGAGGGTAGAATAGTGTAGTGGGTAGGGGAGGGTAGAATAGTGTAGTGGGTAAGGGAGGTTAGAACAGTGTAGTGGGTAGGGGAGGGTAGAATAGTGCAGTGGGTAGGGAAGGGTAGAATAGTGTAGTGGGTAGGGGAGGGTAAAATAGTGTAGTGGGTAAGGGAGGTTAGAACAGTGTAGTGGGTAGGGAGAGAAGAACAATGCAGTGGGTAGGGAAGGTAGAACAGTGCAATGGGTAGGAGAGGGTAGAACAGTGCAGTGGGTAAGAGAGGATAGAACAGTGCAGTGGGTAGGGGAGGGTAGAATAGTGCAGTGGGTAGGGGAGGGTAGAATAGTGCAGTGGGTAGGGGAGGGTAGAATAGTGCAGTGTGTAGGGGAGGGTAGAACAGTGCAGTGGGTAGGGGAGAGTAGAACAGTGCAGTGGGTAGGGGAGAGAAGAACAATGCAGTGGGTAGGGAAGGTAGAACAGTGCAATGGGTAGGAGAGGGTAGAACAGTGCAGTGAGTAAGAGAGGATAGAACAGTGCAGTGGGTAGGGGAGGGTAGAATAGTGCAGTGGGTAGGGTAGGGTAGAATAGTGCAGTGGGTAGGGGAGGGTAGAATAGTGCAGTGGGTAGGGGAGGGTAGAACAGTGCAGTGGGTAGGGGAGGGCAGAACAGTGCAAAAATAAACACATAAGCAGTATAATATGATCCTTTATTGACAACGTTTCGCCCACGCAGTGGGCTTTATCGAGTCACAGACAGATCTACCGATAAAGATAAAGCCCACTGCGTGGGCGAAACGTTGTCAATAAAGGATCACATTATACTGCTTATGTGTTTATCTTTCCATTGTGTCGGTATTTTATACCATTTATTTCCATCGTAGAACAGTGCAGTGGGTAGGGGAGAGAAGAACAGTGCAGTGGGTAGGGGAGAGAAGAACAGTGCAGTGGGTAGGGGAGAGAAGAACAATGCAGTGGGTAGGGGAAAGAAGAACAGTGCAGTGGGTAGGGAAGAGAACAGTGCAGTGGGTAGGGAAGGTAGAACAGTGCAGTCGTTAGGGTAGAACAGAGCAGTGGGCAGGGGAGGGTAGAGTAGTGCAGTGGGTAGGGGAGGGTAGAATAGTGTAGTGGGTAGGGGATGGTAGAACAGTGCAGTGGGTAGGGGAGGGTAGAACAGGTAAACAGTAGAGTGTGTAGGGGAGGGTAGAATAGTGTAGTGGGTAGAGAAGGGTAAAACAGTGCAGTGGATAGAGGAGGGTATAAGAGTGCAGTGGGTAGGAAAGGGTAGAATAGTGTAATGGGTAAGGGAGGGTGGAATAGTGCAGTGGGTAGGTGAGGGTAAAATAGTGCAGTAGGTAGGGGTGGGTAGAATAGTGCAGTGGGTAGGGAAGGGTAGAATAGTGCAGTGGGTAGGGAAGGGTAGAATAGTGCAGTGGGTAGAGTAGAAGAGTGCAGTGAGTAGTGGAGGGTAGAATAGTGCAGTGGGTAAGGGAAGGTAAAACAGTACAATGGGTAGTGGAGGGTAGAACAGTGCAGTGGGTAGGGGAAGGTAGAATAGTGCAGTGGGTAGGGTAGAATAGTGCACTGGGTAGGGGAGGGTAGAAAAGTGCAGTGGGTAGGGGACGGTAGAACAGTGTAGTGGGTAGGGGAGGGTAGAACAGTGTAGTGCGTAGGGGAAGGTGGTAAATTAGACACATATGCAACACTTGGGTATCTTTATTGAGGAAACGTTTCGCCACACAGTGGCTTCATCAGTCCATACAAAGGAGAATCGTGAAGAACAGGAGGAGTGTGAGGTTGTCAGGCCCTCAATCTTGAGACGAAGGTAGAACAGTGTAGTGGGTAGGGGAGGGGAGAACAGTGTAGTGGGTAGGGGAGGGGAGAACAGTGTAGTGGGTAGGGGAGGGGAGAAGGTTAAAGCTGAGTATTTGTGTTTTTAATTTAACAAAATTGGGTAGTAAAGTAGATAGTGAGAGGGGAGAGGGAGGGAGGGGAGCTTAGTGTGGCTTTCCATGGAGGAGAGACAGCGGGGAGACGGAACACCAAGGGGTGCTCAGTGTGGCTTACCATGGAGAGACAGCGGGGAGACGGAACACCAAGGCTCCATTTTATTATCTGGATAAAATATAAAGAATCGAGTGATGTTTGTCAAAAGAGGGAACCCAAAAGTTTAAATTAGTTCTGGAAAGTATTCGTGAGGATGGAGGAGGGGACGTACCCCAAGGGAGGTTCATGAAGAGGAAGGGGATGGGAGGGGGAAGGGAGTGGGAGGCTTTAGTGTGTGAGTGTTTGTGTGTGTGTGTTTGTGTGTGTGTGTGTGCGCACGCGTTACATCCACTGGTCATGCTGAAAGACAACCAGTGTGTTGGTTGACAGTGGGTAAGGGATGAGGTTGAAGTGGTTGAGAATGTTTGGACAACTTTCTATTCTCACCTTGGTGAGTGAATGTTGGCTGTTTAACCATTTCTCGTCAATGAAACTCCCACTACTATCCTGTCCTTCACCACTTCTCCCACGCTAATAAGAAATATCCCCCCCCACACACACTTCACACACACACTAACCAACACAAATGCACATATTCACACATACGTACATACACAAACTACACACAGGCGCTTGCAAATTCTCCTTCCTCACTGGGAGCAGTGTCACTGGGCCACACTACCATCTATTTCGAAATCGCGAAAATGGTATATTGGTGAACTTCCACAAAAGCAATTCATCTGGCGTGAAATTGGTTGTCACGAAAATTAGCATCGGGCGAGCAAATTGGGGCACGGCGGCTCTAGTGTCTGCATCTTCCCTAATTTGTCCTATTAAATGATGCTATTAGTAGAAGAGTGTTTCAGTTCCGCCTGCATGTGTCTCTTCCTACACCTGCTGCTGCTGCTGCAGCTGCTGCAGCTGCTACAGTCGCTACCACTGCCGCATGTTACCGATGTTAGTGCTGCTGCTGCTGCTGCTGCTGCTGTTCCTGTTTATTTCGGCATTTCTTTTATTACCACTTACTGCTGATGCTGTTGTTGACATTGGAAAAGTTTACTGTTTTACTGCAACGTTATTGTCGCTGATACTGCAGCTGTTGTTACTTTTGCCTCATCTGATGCTTAGTGCTTCTGCTAGTTCTCGAGGCTATGATTCGGATATTGCAAACGAGTCCGCCATTACAACTCACTGTTTCCAAACATTTTTTTTTTATAATAAGTCAAATGGCTATATGGACATGAGACTATATTAGGATATGTAAGTCTATATGGAGGGAGAGTAAGACTATATCGAGGAAGAGTGAGTCTATATGGAACAAGGCTATATAGAAAGACTGAGCCTGTGTGGAGGTGTGACCGCCATGTAAACACACCGTTCTCCTTTATACATCTTATTTATTTCGTAAGGGGAACGATAAACCCGTCGGGTTAGTGTTTTAAAACGTCGGTGTGTTAAAGTTTTATAGTCCTGGTAGTTGGTGTACAGTATTATGCTTCAAACACATACAGTGTGACTGGTATATCCTTAACCATCAAATACCGGTCGTACACACTGCAACATTACGTGCAAATTCTCTATATGGAGGGTTAGGACTGCTATATGGAGGGTTAGGACTGCTATATGGAGTGGGGAGACGGGGAGGGAAGTTGGGTGGAGTAAGAATATATGGTTATGAGGATGGAAACAATATAGAGGGAGAATATAGAAGGGAGCTGTGTTGAGGGGGAAAGATGGAAGAGAGGGAATGGATGGTAACGGCAGAGGAATAGTAATATATAGAGGAAGGGGAAGGTGCCACGCTAGACTATACGATTATAGAGGTAGGGTAAAAATTATATTAGAGGGGAGTAATGTATGGGAGGCAAGGGGGAAGCTGGATGCGGATACAATGGTTAGATAGTGAGTGAGGGAATTTAGGTAGGGTTAGGACGAGGATTGTTGATGGTGATGGTGGTGGTAGTGGTGGTGCAGATAAAGGTGGTCGTGGGGAGGTTGCTGATGGGGGGTGGCTGTGTTGATGGGGGTGGTGGTGTATATAGGGGCGGCGCTGGTGGGGGTGGGGATGCCGGTGGGGGAGATGTTAGTAATGGTAGAGGTTGTAGCGGTTGTTAATTTATCAGGGAAAATTTACTTGACGTGGGTCTTAATTATGTGATGGACCCCCCTCAATGGTTCATTAAGAACGTTTTAGAATCTGCATCGCAACTTACATAGGTGTGTGTGTGTGTGCTTCCTTGATTAAAGGTCAGAGAGTGTCAGAGGTCCCAGCGTATTCAGCGCCTTTGTACATAAAGGGAATCACCAACAAACCCTTGGCTATATTCAAGTTAGAACTTGACAGGTTCCTCAAAGCAGTGTCTGAGCAGCGGGTTGTTCCCGTGTTAGACTCCGTTCTACCCAAACTTTGACTACATCATTTGTAGTTTTAATTCAAGACAAATGAGCAACTTTAACATAGCACCTCATCCTTGTGGCCCTTTTCTTCTATCGTATCTAAAACGAATCCATTTTTCATTGTCAAAGTAGACTTGTATGTGTGTTTGTGAAAGCTGCATGTACTGCAGTTGCGTCGGTGAGAAATCTACTAACATGCAGTATTTTGTTGTTGTTTTGGACCTTGTATATTTGCCTAATAAATGCTGTTATATAATTTGTTTGTTCTGGGAATTTGCTAACATTAAAATCTGTGGCTCTGACTAGACAGTTACTGGCTCTGTGGCCAATTCAGCATGGCTCCGAGGTGGTGGTGCTGGTTGTTGTAGATGTAGCGCTGGCAATTGTGAAGGTGTTAGCGAAGGTGGTAGTGGTTGTGGTGTAAATAATGATGGTGGTAGTGTGAGTCTAACTCTGAAAAGTGTTTTGAGGGCCAGCACCCCTTCCCCCTCTTCCCCGCGGCCCGGTCTCAGACCAGTCCACCCTGTGGACGGCATGATCAGCCGGGCTTTTGGTGACAGTCGCACGAAACCCAACGTAAGCACCGCATCCCGGCTGATCAGGAACAGCCAGAGGTCTGTTCGTAATTCCCACAATGTATGATGGAAGGCTGTTGAAAGGTCTTGGGCCTCGTACACTTAATGCATTCATGGGACCCCTGGTTTACACTGAGGGTATACTGCACCATCTGCCGAGTCTCTTGCAGTAGTAGTGCTGCTGCTGGTGGCGCTGCTAGTAACGCAGATTTTTAATATTGCTGGTTTTAGTAAAAAAAAGTATATAGTGAAATCTCAAACGAATTCTGCTGTAAGAAGCAAATCAATATGACGAGGAAAAGTATCTCCACCTGTTACTAACAATTTTCACATAACTTGAGTTTGCTTTGTGTTATCACAAGCTGCGAGACGAGCTGAGCGGTTAGAGGTGCACTTAACACGCTCAAATTACAGACCAGGTTAATACTCTCCGCTTAGTTGGAACGAATGGGGCACTATGTCTGTGTCTGCTAGTGTGTGTGTGTGTGTGTGTGTGAGTGTGTGTGTGTGTGTGTGTGTGTGTGTGTGTGTGTGTGTGTGTGTGTGTGTGTGTGTGTGTACTCACTTATATGTGGTTGCAGGGGTCGATTCACAGCTCCTGGCCCGGCCTTTTCGCTACTAGGTTCACTTTCTCCTTTGTTTCAACAGCCTTATCGGGTGAGTTTGTGTGTGCGTGTACTCACCTATTTGTCGATTTACAGCTCTTGGCTCCTGGTGAGTGTGTGTGCGTGCGTAATCACATATTTGTGATCGCAGAGGTAGAGTCACAGCTCCTGGCCCTGACACTTAACTCGGCCGTCACTGGGTTCACTCGTGTTTTGATAATAACATGTGCTGGCTGGTTCCTTCTATTTTGTCTTTTGTGGATGTCTTGGCTAAGCCAAAACAGTGAAAAAGCAATAATTGCAACGATGTCCTTTATTGGAAGAGCGTTTCACCCACTTGTGGGTGAAACGCTGTGCCCATCAAGGACTTCACCGCAATTTGTCTCTCTCGTCACCAGTTGTCGACGTTTAGCCTTTACTTTGCATCGCTTGAGGATGATCTTGTGCCGAAAACGCTTCAGCTACTTACATTCATCTCCCTGTGGCATATAGCATCTTGTGTCTGGGGTCACGTAACGCAAAAAAAAAACCAGTGCAGGCTCGACCCTCTGTCGGCTAAACACTACTGCGAAAAACTATCACAAGTCAGGTTCAAGTTACTTACCTCTGAGGACAAGAGGACACCTGACCAGCAGTGAGGACTCACCTGTCAAGAAAGCAGTCAGATATTAGTCATAGTCTAACTTAGAAACCTAACGTAAGTTCTGCTACATTTATCATAAGTTAGTTCAAATATTTTAACATTACTTAAAATAATTGATATGATATATATATATATATATATATATATATATATATATATATATATATATATATATATATATATATATATATATATATATATATATTACGTTATCTTCAGACTGACTGTAACAGAGTTATGGCAAAACAAAAAATCTACTTATTCGGCAGAAAACACCCTTGCCATTTAGGCCCAACTCTCCTGTTTGGCTTATTCGGCCCGATATTGATTCATTTATTATCAACGCCTCTGTGAAATCAATCACCATCATCAGTATTTGTAAAAACATTACAACACTTGTAAACACATTACTTAAAGAAACCTATCTGAACAGTCTCCAAAAATGTTAAGAAATGTCATCAACATATCCTGCATAAATTACTGTTTTATTCTCAGACATTAAGCTAAATCTTCTCGTAAAACAACAACAAAATATATTACCTCTCGCTCAACCCGAAAGAGATAACGATGCAACGTTATCAATTTCATTATATAACCAATCACTAAATAGAAGGTAATATCTATAGTTTTTTTTTTCATTGAAACCATTATCTATATCAGTATCCACAAGCAAACTATTAATGTAAACATATATTGCTTCTGTTAATGGAATGTTTTGTAAACATTGACTCACCATCAAAAGTGACCATTGCACAATTTTGAGAAGCACCTCCTCATCAGCTGAGGTGACCTCAGCTGATGCTTGGCACAATACTTCTGGCTGCATCTTGGCATGAGTATTGCCTTTCGGCCTCATTAAAGCAAAACCTTCCATTTTCATATTTAGTTAGCCTCGACTGGTACAATATATGCATGATGTTAGTACCTTCCTCTAAATGAGGCACCATACTCTCCTCAGCAGATTTTCTTAGTCTTTGTAATGTCTTTTCTGTTAACAAATTTCATTATTTTAAGAGAGTTTATTATATATATATATATATATATATATATATATATATATATATATATATATATATATATATATATATATATATATATATATATATATATATATATATATATATATATATATATATATATATATATATATATATATATATATATATATATATATATATATATATATATATATATATATATATAAAAAAAAAATTTTTTTTTAGCCATCCTGAGAGATGGTAACCCCAAGTAATAGTAAATACACTCCAACAGGGACGACACAATCGAAACTGCCTGTACTCATATACGAGTTCTGGACGATATTATCACCCTCCCAGCATTATATTCTTCTGCCTTTACCTCCTCTATCATTTATTAAGCATGTTATTGATCGCCCTTACGTTTTTCGTCCCCTGTTCTAGTTTAATGCTTCACACACACACACACACACACACACACACACACACACACACACACACACACACACACACACACACACACACACACACACACACACACACACACACACACACACACACACACACACACACACAACACACACACACACACACACACAACACACACACACACAACACACACACACACACACACACACACACACAACACACACACACACAACACACACACACACACACACACAACTACACACACACACACACACACACACACAGAAGCAGTTAAGAGAGTTTTCCGTTGATAATTTCCTCTTGATTTTCTTAGCAGGATGAGAGGAGTTAGGGGGAAATGACCCCCGTCCGGTGTGTGGGCGCCCTGGCTCCTCCTCTAGGGGTCTTGGGGTACCACTATAGAGATTAACACCCTGGGGGATTACACTTAATGTGGATTACAACCCGGGAGAATGTATTCCAACGCATGAGAATTACATTAAGGAATTACTGAGCATGGGAGTACACTCAGTGTGATAACAATTATATTCATAAAGATTATTTAACTAGGGATTACATCAACTAGGCATTACAGTGCTGGGCGTCACCCTACAGTAATTAGAGATTACAATGAGAAGAAATAATCACATAAGCATTGCAGATCTATGGATTACAATCATAAACGATTACAATGCTTGGAATTATCCATATCCTGGATTATAACTTTGAGGATTACATTCATTATGGACTACAACTATGAGGATTACATTCTTTATGGACTACAACTATGAGGATTATATTCATTTGGGACTACAACTATGAAGATTACATTCATTATGGACTACAACTTTGAGGATTACATTCATTATGGACTACAACTATGAGGATTACATTCATTATGGACTACAACTATGAGGATTACATTCTTTATGGACTACAACTATGAGGATTATATTCATTTGGGACTACAACTATGAAGAGAAAATTCATTATGGACTACAACTATGAGGATTACATTCATTATGGACTACAACTATGAGGATTACATTCATTATGGACTACAACTATGAGGATTACATTCATTATGGACTACAACTATGAGGATTACATTCATTATGGACTACAACTATGAGGATTACATTCATTATGGACTATGCATATTCAATATGGATTACAAGAGCGGGAATTCCTCAAGACGGAGTGTAACTGTGAAGTAATTCCCTTTAGGAATTACTCACTTAAGGATTACACCCTTGAAGGGATTACATTTACTCTAATATCACTCAGCCGAGCAGAACAAAGATCACATTTTGAGATGAAATTCTTTCCTGACCGTACTTATGATTGGTTTGAGGAGGTGTTGACCTCTTAAGTGTCCTGTCTGGTCAACAAGGCTGTTGCTGCCAGTGATTCGCAATCCCACAGAACTATCAAGCTGTTGCTAATGATGCTGGCACTAATACTACTGTTGCTGTTATTGGTGTTACTGTTTTTGCTAATGTTGCTGTCGTTGCTAGTGTTTATGCTGATATTGCTTCTACTTTTTTACTAACTTTGCTATTGATGTTGTGTCTATTGTTTCAGCTACTGTTGCTGTTACTGTTACTCTTGCTGCTGTGGATGGTACTCTTGCTGCTGTAGATGGTACTCTTGCTACTATTGATGTTACTCTTGCTGCTGTGGATGGTACTCTTGCTACTATTGATGTTACTCTTGCTGCTGTGGATGGTACTCTTGCTACTATTGATGTTACTCTTGCTGCTGTGGATGGTACTCTTGCTACTATTGATGTTACTCTTGCTGCTGTGGATGGTACTCTTGCTGCGATTGATGTTACTCTTGCTGCTGTGGATGATACTCTTGCTACTATTGATGTTACTCTTGCTGCTGTGGATGGTACTCTTGCTACTATTGATGTTACTCTTGCTGCTGTGGATGGTACTCTTGCTACTATTGATGTTACTCTTGCTGCTGTGGATGGTACTCTTGCTACTATTGATGTTACTCTTGCTGCTGTGGATGGTACTCTTGCTACTATTGATGTTACTCTTGCTGCTGTGGATGGTACTCTTGCTGCGATTGATGTTACTCTTGCTGCTGTGGATGATACTCTTGCTACTATTGATGTTACTCTTGCTGCTGTGGATGGTACTCTTGCTACTATTGATGTTACTCTTGCTGCTGTGGATGGTACTCTTGCTACTATTGATGTTACTCTTGCTGCTGTGGATGGTACTCTTGCTACTATTGATATTACTCTTGCTGCTGTGGATGGTACTCTTGCTGCTGTGGATGGTACTCTTGCTGCTGTGGATGGTACTCTTGCTACTATTGATGTTACTCTTGCTGCTGTGGATGGTACTCTTGCTACTATTGATGTTACTCTTGCTGCTGTGGATGGTACTCTTGCTACTATTGATGTTACTCTTGCTGCTGTGGATGGTACTCTTGCTACTATTGATGTTACTCTTGCTGCTGTGGATGGTACTCTTGCTACTATTGATGTTACTCTTGCTGCTGTGGATGGTACTCTTGCTACTATTGATGTTACTCTTGCTACTGTGGATGGTACTCCTGCTACTATTGATGTTACTCTTGCTGCTGTGGATGGTACTCTTGCTACTATTGATGTGACTCTTGCTGCTGTGGATGGTACTCTTGCTACTATTGATGTTACTCTTGCTGCTGTGGATGGTACTCTTGCTACTATTGATATTACTCTTGCTGCTGTGGATGGTACTCTTGCTACTATTGATATTACTCTTGCTGCTGTGGATGGTACTCTTGCTGCTGTGGATGGTACTCTTGCTGCTGTGGATGGTACTCTTGCTACTATTGATGTTACTCTTGCTGCTGTGGATGGTACTCTTGCTACTATTGATGTTACTCTTGCTGCTGTGGATGGTACTCTTGCTACTATTGATGTTACTCTTGCTGCTGTGGATGGTACTCTTGCTGTTATTGATGTTACTCTTGCTGCTGTAAGTGATTTGTTGCTGCTGTTGACAGTATTGTTACTACTGTTTTGGCACTGTTGCTGCTGTTGACAGTATTGTTACTACTGTTGTGGCACTGTTGCTGCAGTTGGCTGTACTGTTTATGTTTATGTTGCTGCAACTAATGCTGCTGTTGCTGGTACCAGCAGTGCTGCTGACAGTGATACTGTTACCGTTTTAAATGCTGCTGTTTCGCCTGCTTCCCTACTTCATTTTCTCTCTCTCGTTCCCTCTCTCCTGCTGTTCCCAGACTTGCCCCTTTTCCCTCTCTCGTTCTGGTGATCCCACTCCTTTCCCTCTTGCTGCTGCACTTCTGTTTTCCAATCATTTCCTCCTTCCATTCGCATTCCTTTCCTTTCTTCCGTTTTCCTTTCCTCCTGCTGCTCCTCTCCATCTTCCCCATTATCTCCCTCCTTCCGCATTACCTCCCTCCTTCCTTATTTATTCCCTCCTGCTGCTTTGCTTTATCTTCCTCATTATCTCCCTCCATCCTCATTACCCCCCGCCATCTTTATTTATTCCCTCTTGCTACTTACCTAGGTCTTCCTCATTCCCTACCTCTTTCCTTCCTTCCTTATTCCTTTCTTCTTGTTGCTTCTCTCCCTCTTCCTCACTGCCTCCCTCCTTCCTCATTCCATCCGCATTCCTTCTCTCCAGCTTTCCCCTTTCTTCCCTCTTGCTACTTCTCTCCATCTTCCCCTTCCTTTTCTCCCTCCTGCTGTGGCTTCTGCTGCGTGAGTCAGCAGGAAGGGGTGGCCGTACACTTGCCTTCTTATGTAGAATTAAAGGCAGGTGTAATGCCTCTTAACTCAAGTGTCCTCCAAGAACCTCTCTGTTCTTCTTCCTCTTCCTCTCGTCCTCCTCATTCTCCCCTCTTCTTCCTCGTCTCCCTTTTCCCTCCTTCCATTTCCTCTTTTGTCTCCCCATCATTCATCTCCCTCTTCCTTGTTCGTTCACCTCTCCATTTTGTGGGTCCTGAAACTGCTGTTCTGGGCTATTGGCCCCCGCAAGGTCTGGCTTCTGCCCCGGGGGCCCTGTAAGCTCTGACTGCTGCCACGGGAGCTCTCTGCAAAAACTGCTTGCTGCCCCGGAGGCCACTGCAAGGTCTAACTGCTTCCACGGGATAGGGGGAGCCTGTAAGGACTGGTTGCTGCCCCAGGGATTCCTGCAAGGTCTGGCTCCTGCCTCGAGGGCCCCTGCAAGGTCTGGCTGCTGCCCCGAGGACCTGGAACAAGGTCTGGCTGCTGCCCCGGGGGCCCCGGCAAAATCTGGCTGCTGCCCCGGGGGCCCCGGCAAGGTCTGTCTGCTCCCCCGGGGGCCCCGGCAAGGTCTGGCTGCTGCCCCGAGGACCCCGGCAAGGTCTGGCTGCTGCCCCGAGGACCCCGACAAGGTCTGGCTGCTGCCCTGAGGACCCCGGCAAGGTCTGGCTGCTGCCCCGGTGGCCCCGGCAAGGTCTGGCTGCTGCCCCGGGGGCCCCGGCAAGGTCTGGCTGCTGCCCCGGGGACCCCGGCAAGGTCTGGCTGCTGCCCCGGGGACCCCGGCAAGGTCTGGCTGCTGCCCCGGGGACCCCGACAAGGTCTGGCTGCTGCCCTGAGGACCCCGGCAAGGTCTGGCTGCTGCCCGGGGGCACCGGCAAGGTCTGGCTGCTGCCCCGGGGCCCCGGCAAGGTCTGGCTGCTGCCCGGGGACCCCGGCAAGGTCTGGCTGCTGCCCCGAGGACCCCGACAAGGTCTGGCTGCTGCCCTGAGGACCCCGGCAAGGTCTGGCTGCTGCCCCGGGGGCCCCGACAAGGTCTGGCTGCTGCCCTGAGGACCCCGGCAAGGTCTGGCTGCTGCCCCGGGGGCCCCGGCAAGGTCTGGCTGCTGCCCCGGGGGCCCCGGCAAGGTCTGGCTGCTGCCCCGGGGACCCCGGCAAGGTCTGGCTGTTGCTCTTACAAGTTGGTCTTTGTAATTGCTGCCGCAACGAGTTATTTATTAGTTTTCTCTCTTTTTCTCTCCTCTCCTCTGCTTTCCTACTCTATTTTATTTCTAGTTTTCCCATGTTTTCATATTTTACTTCTTTTCATTTTATCTTCTTTACATTTTATTTTTATTTTTTTCTACTTCTTCTTCTACTACTAATACTACTTCTTTTTCTACTTCTTCTTCTCCTCCTTCTTCTACTTCTTCATCTAGATGCAATTGCAGGAGAGGGATAAAGAAAAAGAGGAGGAGGAAGAGAGGTGAGATAGAGGAAGGCGAGGAGGAACAGGAAGAGGAAGAAGAATGAGAAGTGGAAGAGGAAGTAAAACAGGAAGCGGAAAAGAAAGAGAAAGGGAAATAGGAATACGAAGACAAAGAGAAAGAGGAAAAGGAGACGGAAGAGGTAAAGGAGCAGAAGGGAAAAAAAGAAGAGGAGGAGGATGAGGAGGCGGGGTGGAAGGGAGTAAACGAGTATGAGGCAGAAAAAAAGAGGGAGGTGAAACAAGGGAGGAGGAGGAGAAAACAATAATAAGAAGGGGAATACGAGCACTAGCCAAAGAAGGGAGAGAAATGAAGAAGTAAGAAAAAAAGTAAAGTAAGAATAATAACAGAAGGAGGAGGAGGTTACACTCACATCACGTCCAATGCTTTTGTTGGCTTCTTCGTTTATTTTTCCTTTGTGTACAGCATCTAAGGCAAACAATTGAGGTCATGGTGCAACTGAGCGAGAGGAAGCGAGATGGGGAAAGAACGAAGGAGGGAAGCAAGGAGGGAGGGAGTTAGGGAAGGAATGAGGGAGGGAAAGAGCTAGGGAGGGAGGGAAGGACTGAGCCAAGGAGGGAGAGGGGAAAATGTAAAGTTGGGAAAGGAGGTAGGGAAATGAGAGGGGGGGATAGGAAGAGAAAGGGAAGGAAGATGGACTGGAAAGGGTGAGGGAGGAAGGGAAAAAAAGCTAGTTATGTTTCCTTGTCTACTTCCATGGCAGAGCAAGAATCTGTTAAATACCGTAGGGCGTCGAGGACATCCTCAAGAATTCCACTACAGTTATGGGAGCGTCAAAGGCTGCGCCCCAACAACGTTCAAGTTCATGTGTTGGTTGGTGGATGAGGAGGGCAAGTGGTTCAGTGTGCTCTCACCTATTTCTGGTTGCAAAACTCGAGTCTCGGCTCCCAGCCCTGATTCCAATACTTTTTAGTTCAGCTCATTCTACTTCTGACCATTTTGAGGCTAAACAAACACTTTCTGTGCACTTGTGTACACAGTTTTCGTCTCTTGAACATCAAAATTCACTGTCAAGGTTTCGGATTATTTTGTATGTCGTTATCCTGATCCCTCTGTTCTCTAATATCGTCGAGTACGATATCTTTAGTGTGAATGTGTGTATGTGTGTGTGTGTGTGTGTGTGTGTGTGTGTGTGTGTGTGTGTGTGTGTATGTAGTGTGTGTGTGTGTGTGTATGTATGTGTGTGTGTGTTAGTTAGTTACCATTTTGTCCTAGGCACATGTCGATTAGACACTAGGCCTGTTGTATGTATGTGTGTGTTAGGAAACACTTCGAAATGTTTCCGCCCCGCCGGGAATTGAACCCGGGCCCTCCGGGCGTGAAGCGAGAGCTTTAGCCACCAGGCCACCAGGGCGTGTGTGTGTGTGTGTGTTAGTTAGTTACCATTTTGTCCTAGGCACATGTCAATTAGACACTAGGCCTGTTGTATGTATGTGTGTGTGTGTAAGGAAACACTTCGAAATGTTTCTGCCCCACCGGGAATTGAACCCGGCCCCTCCGTGCGTGAAGCGAGAGCTTTACCACTGGGCCATCGGGGGCGTGTATGTGTGTATGTGTGTGTGTGTGTACTCACCTAGTTGTTGTTGCAGGGGTTGTGGTGTGTGTTTGTGTCTGTCTGTGTGTATCTGTGTGTGTGTGTGTATCTGTGTGTGTGTGTGTATCTGTGTGTGTGTGTGTGTGAATATCTTCTCCATAGCCATACATATTATACATGTCAATAACATTGGCCTCAGTTTTAATGGCACCTGTCTGTCCCCTTTCATAAATGTAGGGACAACGTGTGTTGTGTCACACTCCTCCGGCAGTAACCCTCTAACACTTGATTTGTTTAAAAACTTAACCAGTGGTTCACACAGTGCTTCTGCTCCTTCTTTCAGGACCCCACTGAGAGATATTATCTGGCCCCCTTGCTATCGAGGCATATAAGTCACTCAGCTGTTTCTTCACCTTTTATACTGGTGGGATATTTTGTTCCAAAATCGTCGATTTACTCTCTTACTCTCTCAGTTTGTCTCTGGTTCTTATCTCTTACGAGAATTAGTCCTTAAATATTTTGTTCAGTGTCTCACAGAATAGCTAGTCATTTATTGGTAGCTTTTTTCCTTACCTATTCAACTTTATTACTGATGTAGTTGCAGAACAACTTTGGTTCAGGTTTGGCATTCGATGCTGTGTCATTCTCCAATTAACTGTCACTCAGCTTCCCTGCTTACCTGTGTATTCTGTTTTCTGGCTCATCTCCTCATTTTATTGTTTTCTTCTCTTCTTTCCTATCTGTGTGTGTGTGTGTGTGTGTGTGTGTGTACTCACCTAGTTGTACTCACCTAGTTGTGGTTGCAGGGGTCGAGACATAGCTCCTGGCCCCGCCTCTTCACTGGCCGCTACTGGGTCACTCTCCCTGCGCCATGAGCTTTATCATACCTCTTCTTAAAGCTGTGTATGGAACCTGCCTCCACTACATCGCTTCCCAAGCTATTCCACTTCCCGACCACTCTGTGACTGAAGAAATACTTCCTAACATCCCTGTGATTCATCTGAGTCTTCAACTTCCAACTGTGTCCCCTTGTTGCTGTGTCCCATCTCTGGAACATTCTGTCTCTGTCAACCTTGTCAATTCCTCTCAGTATCTTGTATGTCGTTATCATGTCCCCCCTATCTCTCCTGTCCTCCAGTGTCGTCAGGTCGATTTCCCTTAACCTCTCCTCGTAGGACATACCCCTTAGCTCCGGGACTAGTCTTGTTGCAAACCTTTGCACTTTCTCTAGTTTCTTTACGTGCTTGGATAAATGTGGGTTCCAAACTGGTGCTGCATACTCCAGTATGGGCCTAACGTACACAGTGTACAGGGTCCTGAACGATTCTTTATTAAGATGTCGGAATGCTGTTTTTAGGTTTGCTAGGCGCCCGTATGCTGCAGCAGTTATTTGGTTGATGTGCGCCTCAGGAGATGTGCCTGGTGTTATACTCACCCCAAGATCTTTTTCCTTGATTGAAGTTTGTAGTCTCTGGCCCCCTAGACTGTACTCCGTCTGCGGTCTTCTTTGCCCTTCCCCAATCTTCATGACTTTGCACTTGGTTGGGTTGAACTCCAGGAGCCAATTGCTGGACCAGGCTTGCAGCCTATCCAGATCCCTTTGTAGTTCTGCCTGGTCCTCTTCCGATTGAATTCTTCTCATCAACTTCACATCATCTGCAAACAGGGACACTTCGGAGTCTATTCCTTCCGTCATGTCGTTCACAAACACCAGAAACAGCACCGGTCCTAGGACTGACCCCTGTGGCACCCCACTCGTCACCGGCGCCCACTCTGACACCTCGCCACGAACCATGACTCGCTGCTGTCTTCCTGACAGGTATTTCCTGATCCATTGTAGTGCCTTCCCTGTTATCCCTGCCTGGTCCTCCAGCTGTACTCACCTATTTGTGGTTGCAGGGGTCGAGTCATAGCTCCTGGCCCCGCCTCTTCACTGATTGCTACTAGGTCCTCTCTCTCCCTGCTCCATGAGCTTTATCAAACCTAGTCTTAAAACTATGTATGGTTCCTGCCTCCACTATGTCGCTTTCTAAGCTATTCCACTTCCTGACAACTCTATGACTGAAGAAATACTTCCTAACATCCCTTTGACTCATAGGAGTCTTCAACTTCCAATTATGACCCCTTGTTTCTGTGTCCCCTCTCTGGAACATCTTGTCTCTGTCCACCTTATCTATTCCTCGCAGCATTTTATATGTCGTTATCATGTCTCCCCTAACCCTCCTGTCCTCTAGTGTCGTCAGGCCGATTTCCCTTAACCTTTCTTCGTAGGACAATCCCCTTAGCTCTGGGACTAGTCTTGTTGCAAACCTTTGCACTTTCTCTAATTTCTTGACGTGCTTGACCAGGTGTGGGTTCCAAACCGGTGCTGCATACTCCAGTATGGGCCTGTGTGTGTGTGTGTGTGTGTGTGTGTGTGTGTGTGTGTGTGTGTGTGTTCGCGCTCGCGCACGCTCCTGCGAGCGAGCACGGACGCTGGTTTTATCTAATTTTCATGTAGGAAGAGAGACGTCTCCCCGGGTGTTGCCTGAGCCGCGTCAAGACTGTGACCGCAGTGCAGATGTAAACACCAATCCGCCCCTCTTCCTTCTTTCCCTCTCCCATTCTTGTAAGTTTATTCAGGTATACACAAATACAGATACATAGATTATCAAACATAGCAGCATATGTGTAGAGAACCTAGGATAACCCAAAAAAAGTCAGACAGAGTGACTTATTTCCATCGCCCCCTCACTCTTCCTTCCCCATCCCCCTCTCCTCCTCTTCCTTCTTCTCCTCCGTCTTCCATTCTCGCTCCATTCCCATCCCTCGTCGCTCTTCTTTTCACATATTGAACCCCCTTTCTGCATTCTACTTTCCCTCCTTCCCTCCCTCCTAAATTCTCCCTCTTTTCATACTCTACCCTCTCCCTTCTACGCTCACTCCCTCACTCTTTCACTCCCGCTCTTCCTTCCCTCTTCCACTTTACTTCTCCTCTGTACTATTTCATTCCATTACCCTCCCTCCCTCTCTCCCTGCTTCTCCTTCCCCTATCTTTTTCTTACTTTGCCCCCTCCCTCCTATACTCTCTCCTTCCCTCACTATCATACTCTTCCATTTTCTCCTCACTCCCTCTTCCTCTCTTCATGCCTACCTATTCTTTACTTCCTCTCCGTGCCTGCCTCTTCCTCACTTCCTCTCCCTGCCTGCCATTTCCTCGCTCCCTCTCTCCTTGCCTCCCTCTTCCTCTCCCTGTCTGCCTCTTCCTCACTCCCAGCCTCACCTTCCCATCCCACAGCATACGCCGCGTAGCAGCGTATTCCCACACAGAAACAAATTAGATTACGGCCCGGAGAAGCAGCAAGTAGCGCTCAGGTAATTGCTTATAGCTTTACAAATACGTCCAGGATAGGATTTTGATCACAGGAATGGGAGGGGGCGTAGAGGCTGCTTTCTGGTGTGTGGGAGTGAGGGAGAGGCTGGTGGCGTGTGGGAACTAGTGTGGTGGGAGCGGTTGTTGTTGAGTGCAAGAGGCTGGTGGAGTGTAAGAGTGAATGAGGGAGCAGGGTGAGGGAGGAATGCGGGGAGCAGTGTGAGGGAGGGATGCAGGGAGCAGTGTGAGGGAGGGATGCAGGGAGCAGTGTGAGGGAGGGATGCAGGGAGCAGTGGGAGGGAGGGATGCAGGGAGCAGTGTGAGGGAGGGATGCAGGGAGCAGGGTGAGGGAGGAATGCAGGGAGCAGGGTGAGGGAGGAATGCAGGGAGCAGGGTGAGGGAGGGATGCAGGGAGCAGTGTGAGGGAGGGATGCTGTGAAGTTGGGTTTAATTAACTTGATATACCTTTGACGAGTTCCGAGAGTTTTTCTACTCCCTGAGTCTGGCCTTGGGCGAGGCTTGTCTGGTGCTTGACTGATCTACCAGGCTGTTGCTGCTGGTGGATCGTTGACCCACATACCCATCACAGCCTGGTTGATCTGGCACCTGGTGAAGATACTTGTCCAGTTTCCTCTTCTACACTTGTCCTAGCAATATTTCTGATATCTTCTGGTAAGATGTTGAATAGTCTAATGCCACTGAAGTTCAAAGTGTTCTCTTATTGTACACTGCCTTGCACTGGGTTTATTTTGCACTCCCATATCTCTCACTCCAGTATGTTGTTATGGCAGTGTGCAGATTTGGGACGAGGCCCTCAAGTACCTCTCAGGTATATATTATCATGAATGTCTCTCCTTCGCTCCACTGAGTACATATATAAGATGCTTTCTTGGCTCTATGTGGGCCGTGAACGATCTGTTCCAGTTCTGATAATTCTCCTACCTATAAACGCATATATTTAACCACAAACATGAAAATTAAAAAAAAATATTGCGATACGTTTGGAAACGAAGAAGCCGACGAAATAGTGGACAACGTTCAAATATGGACGTTCATCATTCGTGGTGTGAAACAAAAATGATACGTTCTCAGCAACTGCATAGGGATCTTGGCTTTGTAATACTTTTACCCCGTCCATAACCATCTTTCCCGAGACCTCCATCTCAAATTACTCTATAGAATCTAAGAGTCCAGAATACTGCTCTCAAATAATTATGGAATCTAAGAGTCCAGAATACTGCTCTCAAATAATTATGGAATCTAAGAGTCCAGAGATCCGAATCCACTGTAATCTAAGAGTCCAGAGCTCCGAATCCACTGGAATCTAAGAGTCCAGAGCTCCGAATCCACTGTAATCTAAGAGTCCAGAGCTCCGAATCCACTGTAATCTAAGAGTCCAGAGCTCTGAATCCTCTGTAATCTAAGAGTCCAGAGCTCCGAATCCACTGTAAGCTAAGAGTCCAGAGTTCCGAATCCACTGTAATCTAAGAGTCCACAGCTCTGAAACCACTGTAATCTAAGAGTCCAGAGCTCTGAAACCACTGTAATCTAAGAGTCCAGAGCTCTGAAACCACTATAATCTAAGAGTCCAGAGTACTTGCTCTCTCAAATCTTGGAAAGTTTCACTTTCATTAAACTCTTAATGAAATTCACCCTCTTTATTTTTCCATAATATCAGTGCCCGCCTCTTCTTCCTCCACATCATCATCATCATCTTCCTCCTCCTCCTCTCTACACGTCTGTCCCTCATCAATCAAAATTCACAACTTTTCCCTGAGAAAGTTTCACCGTCCCTCCCCTCTCTTTCCATCGCAAGAAAAAAATACAACTAGATGTATTTTGGTCACTGCGCGATCCGAGAAGGATATCCCTGTATTGTATAACCCCAGGCATTAAATTATAGTAACTGCGTTATGGTCAATGTATTTCTTGTTAACGATACTTTTTTTACAGGTGGAACTACAGTAGCGCAGTGGGAAATCCACTGGCCCAATCCTGGCCAGCTTTCTTATAAAATACTTGGTAACTGAATAATTAACAGATGTTACTCCCTGACTGTTGCCCCTTTCAAATTAAATAGGCCTGCATTTATCTTACATTGTAAATTACATTTTCATTAATTGCATTTTCATATATTGGAACAGTTATTTTCGGAAGTAGCTAATGGAAAAAAAATCAAGGTTTATTCTATTACATATATATTTTTATGAACACAGTTTAAGTCGTAATAAGCGACTGTAAATAAATAAAGAGAAAGATGTACTGGGGGTTGATCCCCTCCGTCCATCTTTCTGATTTTGTTTTATATTTTTTTTAATAGCTACATGATTAGGTAGGATGTTCTTATATTACGTGTTCTGTGCTGGCTGGTGCGAGGTTATCATCACCTTCCTTCTTACCCCATTCGTTGATTCTCCTAATATTTTATACGCCCAAATGCCCCACATATCCTCTCTCATCCTTCATTCTAATCTAACGTCCAATTTTTCACTTCACTGACATCGTCTTATTCTCATTACCTTCCACATTTCGGCTCTTCATTAAAACTTTCTTCTTTTACACACCCTCCTAAATACCTCTTCCAACTCGTAAGCATAACATCGCAAGTCTAACGTCGTAAGTATAACGTCGGAAGTCTAAGGTCGCAAGTCTAACTTCTCAAGTCTAACGTCACAATTGCATGATCGCAAGCGTAACGTCGCAAGTCTAACTTGGCAAGCATAACATGGCAAGGATAACGCCGCAAGCCTCATGTCGCAATTCTAGCATCGTAAGCTTAACCTCGCAAGACTATCGCAGCAAGTCTAACGTTGCAAATCTAACACTGCAAGTCAAGCGTCGCTAGTCTAACATCTTCTGTTAATGACACTTTTTAAAGGCACACCTACGGTAGTGTTATAGAAAATCCACCGGCCCAATCCTGGCCGTTTTTTTTTTTTATATAATATTTTAAGACAGAATTATTAACATAAACTCCATGATCAAATATGTTGTGGTAGGTAGAAGATGACTTTTTTCTTTCTCCAAAAATAACATTTTGAGACCTTCCTCGGCAAAATAAATAATTTTTGAACTTCCAACAAATGCGAATACAATGGGAAACATAATGTAATCGTCTTTACCTTGGCGTTTTAATTACTACTTCTCATGTCATGTCCAACAAGTAAAAAATACCTGTAGTATCGTCTATGTTTCCCGGGAGCTGCGTATGTGTGTCATCCTTGTTTTATGAAACAAGAAAAATGCGTATTATTTTCAGAGACCAACATTACTAACAGCAAACCGATCTAAAAGCTCATCTTGCTGCCAGAAAATATTTTCATGCTTGCTTGTTATAGATAACTATAAATGATTGAATTGTGTATATATATATATATATATATATATATATATATATATATATATATATATATATATATATATATATATATATATATATATATATATATATATTTTTTTTTTTTTTTCAAAAAGTCGGCCGTCTCCCACCGAGGCAGGGTGACCCAAAAAAAAAGAAAAACCCCAAAAGAAAAAACTTTCATCATCATTCAACACTTTCACCACACTCATACATAATCACTGTCTTTGCAGAGGAGCTCAGATACTACAGCTGAGAAAAGTCCCTCCCAGCTGTCACTATCTCAGACCCCTCCTTTAAAGTGCAGGCATTGTACTTCCCATTTCCAGGACTCAAGTCCAACTAAATCAATTAACTGGTTTCCCTGAATCCCTTCACACAATGTTACCCTGCTCACACTCCAACAGATCGTCATGTCCCAAAACCATTCGTCTCCATTCACTCCTATCTAACACGCTCACACATGCTTGCTGGAAGTCCAAGCCCCTCGCCCACAAAACCTCCTTTACCCCTTCCCTCCAACCTTTTCTAGGACGACCCTACCCCGCCTTCCTTCCCCTACAGATTTATACGCTCTCCAAGTCATTCTACTTTGATCCATTCTCTCTAAATGACCAAACCACCTCAACAACTCTTCTTCAGCCCTCTGACAAATACTTTTAGTAACTCCACACCTTCTCCTAATTTCCACATTCCGAATTTTCTGCATAATATTTACACACACATTGCCCTTAGACAGGACATCTCCACTGCCTCCAGCCTCCTCCTCGCTGCAGCATTTGCAACCCATGCTTCACACCCATATAAGAGTGTTGGTACCACTATACTTTCGTACATTCCCTTCTTTGCCTCCATGGATAACGTTTTTGTCTCCACAGATACCTCAATGCACCACTCACCTTTTTCCTTCATCAATTCTATGGTTAACCTCATCCTTCATAAACCCATCTGCTGACACATCAACTCCCAAATATCTGAAAACATTTACTTCTTCCATAATCCCTCTCTCCAATGTGATATCCAATTTTTCTTTATTTAAATCGTTTGATACCCTCATCACCTTACTCTTATCTATGTTCACTTTTAACTTTCTACCTTTACACACTCTCCCAAACTCGTCCACTAACCTTTGCAACTTTTCTTTAGAATCTCCCATAAGCACAGTATCATCAGCAAAAGTAACTGTGTCAACTCCCATTTGCATTTAATTCTCCATAATTTAATCCCACCCCTCTCCCCAACACCCTAGCATTTACTTCTTTTACAACCCCATCTATAAATATATTAAACAACAATGGTGACATTACACATCCCTCTCTAAGACCTACTTTTACCGGAAATAATCTCCTCTCTCCTACACACCCTAACCTGAGCCTCACTATCCTCATAAAAACTCTTTACAGCCTTCAGTAACTTACTACCTATTCCATACACTTGCAACATTTGCCACATTGCTCCCCTATCCACTCTATCATATGCCTTTTCTAAATCCATAAATGCAATAAAAACTTCTCTACCTTTATCTAAATACTGTTCACATATATGCTTCACTGTAAACACTTGATCTACACATCCCCTACCCACTCTAAAGCCTCCTTGCTCATCTGCAATCCTACTCTCTGTCTTACCTCTAATTCTTTCAATAATAACCCTGCCATACACTTTACCTGGTATACTCAGTAAACTTATTCCCCTATAATTTTTACACTCTCTTTTATCCCCTTCCCTTTATATAAAGGAACTATACATGCTCGCTGCCAATCCCTAGGTACCTTCCCTCTTTCATACATTTATTAAACAAAAATACCAACCACTCCAGCACTATATCCCCCTGCTTTTAACATTTCTGTCATGATTCCGTCAATTCCAGCTGCTTTACCCCTTTCATTCTACGTAATGCCTCACGCACCTCCCCACACTCACATCCTGCTCTTCTTCACTCCTAAACGATGTTGTACCTCCCTGGCCAGTACATGAAATTATCGCCTCCCTCTTTTCATCGACATTTAAAAGTTCCTCAAAATATTCCCGCCATCTACCCAATACCTCCAGCTCCCCATCTACTAACTCCCCTACTCTGTTTTTAACTGACAAATCCATTCGTTCCCTAGGCTTTCTTACCTTGTTTATCTCACTCCAAAAATTTTTCTTGTTTTCAGCAAAATTTCTTGACAGATCCTCTCCCATTCTTTCATCCGCTCTTCTTTTGCACTCTCTCACCACTCTCTTCACCTTTCTTTTACTCTCCATATACTCTGCTCTTCTACTAACACTTCTGTTTTGTAATAACCTCTCATAAGCTACCTTTTTCTCTTTTATCACACCCTTTACTTCTTCATTCCACCACTCACTCCTCTTTCCTCCTGCACCCACCCTCCTATAACCACAAACTTCTGCCCCACATTCTAATACTGCATTTTTAAAACTATCCCAACTTTCTTCAACCCCCCCCCCCACTACTCCTACTTGCACTAGCCCACCTTTCTGCCAATAGTTGCTTATATCTCACCCTAACTTCCTCCTCCCTTAGTTTATACACTTTTACCTCTCTCTTACTTGCTGTTGCCATTTTCTTTTTGTCCCATCTACCTTTTACTATAACTGTAGCTACAACCAAATAATGATCCGATATATCCGTTGCCCCTCTATAAACATGTACATCCTGAAGTCTACTCATCAACCTTATATATATATATATAAACTGGGACCCAAGGGCAGCCACTTTCTTGTTCCAGCGCCTCAGCGTGGCCATCCAGAGGGGAAATGCATGCTGTGTACTGAGCTCGCGTCCGGCTTCGGAGGAGCTGGAAGAGATTCATAATCTTTGATATATTGTACCAATGTATTCATGTTCATGTTTGTGTTTTCTGTCAATGTATTCTGTCTATTAATAAAGCATTCATTCAACATATATATACGGAGTGGTAGAAGAAGAAAATATTCAAACAGCTCCGGGGAGAACCTCGAGTTTTCCCTGAGATACGTTTATTGTCTTCTCTGAGGATGAGGGTTCCCAGCAAGTTCTAGAGGTGGTACCTCCATATAGTATATATGTCGTGCCGATTAGGTAAAACTGGTCAATTAGCAAGAACTCATCTAAAATTTTCTCTTATACGTTTAAAGATACATTTTTTTCATTTATGTTAATGTAAGAATTTATCATTTTGTACCAAGAGAAACTTTGAAAAACTACCTAACCTTATTATAACAAGCGCAATTTAATTTAGCCTAACCCAACTAAATATATTTTAGATACGTTAACATTAATTTAATAATAAACAAACACAATGAAATATATTTTTTTCGTTATGTTCAGAATGATTTTGGCGAAATTATTGCATACACAAATTTTCACTTGTCTTATATGGCAAGGTGAGCGTTGCTATTTAAGCCAAAATCGCAAGTTTTACCTAATCGGCACTACATATAATATATATATATATATATATATATATATATATACAGTGGACCCTCGGTTTTCGTTCACCTCCAACCTCGAAGAATTATGTAAGTGTATTTTAGAGCTTTTGAAAGTGTATTTTTGGGGGTCTGAAACGACTACTATAATTTACATTTGTCCTTATGGGAACAAATTCGTTTTATAACGGCACTTGAACAGCATTCTGGAATGAATTTTCAACGAAAACCGAGGGTCCACTATATATATATATATATATATATATATACATATACATATACATATACATATATATATATATATATATATATATATATATATATATATATATATATATATATATATATATATATATATATATATCGTGCCGATTATTTAAAACTTGCTATTTTGCCTTAAATAGCAAGCTCTTCTTGCCATATAAGACAACAAAATTTGTGATGCAATAATTTGCATAAAATCATTCTGAAATAAGAAAAACATATATTTCATTGTGTTTGTTTATTATTAAATTAATGTTAAGTATCTAAAATATATTTAGTTGGGTTAGGCTAAATTAAATTTCCTTGTTGTAATAAGGTTAGAGTAGTTTTCAAAGTTCTCTTGGTACAAAATTATAAATTTTACATTAATATAAATGAAAAAAATATATCTTTAAACGTATAGAGATAAGATTTTGAGATTTTTGCATGACCATTTTCAATGTTATATGATGAGTTATATTTAGCTAATATACAGTTTTACCTAATCGTAGCATATATATATATATATATATATATATATATATATATATATACATACATTCATTGACAGTTTTTATTAAAATTTAATTTGAGTCATATATATATATATATATATATATATATATATATATATATATATATATATATATATGAAACTATAAGCAATAACAATATAAGTTAATCACTCCGGGATTCTTGAAATTTTGATGCTCAGAGCATCTTAAAGCAATCACGTGGAAATCAATTTCGGGAAGAATCTATATATAACTGAGCAGAGAGCGCTTGCGTATCTCAATTGTTCTATGAATCTACATCAGAGTTTGAAATTTGACGGCGATTGAGTTAGGTGTTGTGAAGTAATAAACGAAAACTTTAGAAGGACTAAGAAATTGCAGTTAAGAGATGAACGGTTGTGGCATCACGCCGTGCAATATTTAAGGGTTCACTCAGCTCAGGAGAGTTAAAAAAAAAAACACTATAAAAACGAGAGTTTTTAATATTTAAAAAAAAATCTTTTTGCAGTTGTAGTCGTTTTAAAATTCCCTGCAATCCTCTAAGGAATTTTTTTTATTGTTATTGAAGATAGTCCACACTGATAAAAATTCCAATGATTCCAAGTTTAAAAAATATTTTTTTTTTATATATTTTGCAATGACATATTTGCCCACACAGAATGAGTACTATCCTGACAGTAAGATACATCAGACGATAAATAAGAGGAACGCGGATATATTTAGATTGTGATTATTAAACGGAAATAAAAATCTCACACAATTTTACACATATTGAAAATCTGCATCTACCCACTTGAATGTCACTCTCCGCCATCGTCGAATTAGGAGGAACCTGAGAGTTTGGGGAGTTATCTGAGCCATTCCAGCATTAATGGGAATGGGTTCAATAAGTTAAGTCATAAGGGTTCAATAAGTTAAGTCATAAGGGTTCAATAAGTTAAGTCATAAGGGTTCAATAAGTTAAGTCATAAGGGTTCAATAAGTTAAGTCATAAGAACATGTGCACATGTCAAGTGTTCCTAGAACCTGGTCCTCCTCCTCTCGAGTTATGATGGAAATATAATCGAAAAGTTGGAGGAATAAATGAAAAAAAAAATATTAAGGCAACTCCTTAAAGGTCTCCCTTTAGGGATACCTTAAAAAAATTAATTAAAACAGTACAAAAACATTGTTCGAGATAAAAAGTTTTGCTTTCCCTGTGACTCACTGTCTCGCCCTCACTGTCTCGCCCTCACTGCCTCAGCCTCACTCAGCTTCACTCGCCCTCACTGTCTCGCCCTCACTGTCTCAGCCTCACTCAGCCTCACTCGCCCTCTGTCCCTCGCCCTCACTGCCTTAGCCTCACTCAGCTTCACTCGCCCTCACTGTCTCGCCCTCACTGCCTCAGCCTCACTCAGCTTCACTCGCCCTCTCTCCCTCGCCCTCACTGTCTCGCCCTCACCGCCTAATAATAATCAACAATGTAATATCAGAGCCCTTTCCAGCGAGCTTTTTCCACAAAGCACAGAGCTCGCCCTAATTATCTTTCTCATTCTCCTATCTGGCCAAGACTGGGACATATATCATAGCACAGTATCATTCTCTGCAGACAATAGTCCTCCACGATGCTCTACAATAGGACTACCTGTTCAACTTACACATTTCTGACAGTAATTTGGTAGCAGTCAGCCAAACATCTTGCACAAACTCTAATAGGAATAGTAAGAATAATAACAATGAGCAAACTTTGAGAATACGGAAGGTAGTTTGGTGATGCTTTGTTCGTCAGGAAATAGAATTGCGTCTCCTGATGATGACCCATAACTGGTTAGGCAGCTACTCTGGTTACCTTGCTTAATGTGCATAGATGAACGCAACGTTTGATTAACTGAGTCTGTAACTGCCAACAGTTACAACTTTCTTCCAAGAAAAATCGCTTGTGAGTGTTGTCTTGATTAGGAATCTACAAAATGAGCAGTTCTTGAGATCAACTTCTACATCCTTTGAAGATACGAGTTTAAACATATGAAGAACTCATGTATTTGTGATCGGTAAATTTTGACTGTCAAGGTGAAAAAAAAACCTCACGAAAACACTTACACGCGCATTATATGCTAACCCATCTATTAGATAAAAGGTCTTCGTTAATATACGATCTTGTTTTATTCTCTATATCTCCCTCTCTTTCTAAACATATATAATATATATATATATATATATATATATATATATATATATATATATATATATATATATATATATATATATATATATATATATATATATATATATATATATAGTGTGTGTGTTTAGAAGAGAGGAAAAATGTCAAGATCTTAAAATCAAGGAAGACCAAAATTCCCTTCCCTATACACACCAATAACTTTCTCTTGGTGACTGGCTGCCACGGCGACCTGCAGCACCAGGAAAAATGCTGCACTCTGTCACCCACCCCTCACATACACACAGGAGCTGTGACTCGACCCCTGCAACCACATATAGGTGAATACACACACACACACACAAACTGCTCTATAGGCACTGAAGTAGAGAAAAGCACAAGCAGAAGACATATGATAAACAGATACAGGACAGATGCTAGACAACTGCAAAATGTGGGACCTCAGCGTCTGCCCTCTACATCCTCAGCTCCACCAACTCTCTCCTCAGCATCGCCTTCCCCGTGACATCCTATCTCCCCACCCCCCTTCATTTCTTCCCCCCAGCTCCACCCCCCTCCCCTCCTCTCCTTCGTGACCACTGAGAGAGACAAATGATCGCTGGCAATAGATACAGTCGACCGGGACAATTTCATCACCGTCGGAGGCTCTCATTGGCTCATATTAGTGCCTGGGTTATCAGCTTCGCTAGAAATATCTTCCTCTCTCTCAACATTATAGGGTCACTAGGGTCATCATTCATCTCTCTCTCTCTCTCTCTCTCTCTCTCTCTCTCTCTCTCTCTCTCTCTCTCTCTCTCTCTCTCTCTCTCTCTCTCAAGTAACTGACTAGAAGCACTGTATCGATTTTATTTGAGTATGCCTTAAATTTACAATATTATTTTCATTATTATAATTATAATAATATTATTATTATTTGTATAAGTATTATTTTAATTATTAATGATTATTATTAGCATTATTTTAATTATTATTTATTATTAGTAGTATTTTAACTATTAATTATTATTATTGTTATTATTATTATTATCAGCATATGTTTACAAGGGATAAAAATAACACATTTAATTCCCCCTCTTCCCTGCCTGTTAATATCTTTCCCATTCCATTCATTTATCGCCCTTCCACCTACAGTTCCCCTTTCCACCTGCCCCTTCCTTTCCCCCTACATTGTCCCTATCAACTATACTCTTCAATTTTTCCCCATTTCCCCTCGCTACCAATTCCATTCACACCCCTCCCTGCACCTCAAATTCTTCCCCTCCCTGCTCTCTCTCTCTCTCTCTCTCTCCCCCTCCCACCCCTGCTCTTCCCCTCTCCTTACCTCAGGAGCAGCTTGTAAAGTTCGGTGTTAGAAGAACTTGTCTCAATTTCAAGGAAGAACTTTTGCACTATCTCTTCTGAAAAAAGATATTTATCCGTATATTTTTGGTCAGCTCTGGTGCCCCGGCGCTATAAAGAACCGAGAGAGAGAGAGAGAGAGAGAGAGAGAGAGAGAGAGAGAGAGAGAGAGAAGAGAGGAAGCAGTAAGGATAAAGTAAACAGCATAAATAACACTTTAATACAATAATCTGCAGCAAGACAGTCTTACCCACATAAATTTTGAATATTATTTCGAGATTCGACTTAATTCGTAATAAAACCCATTTTTCCAGACGTAATTGAAAAACACTGACATTTTAATGATTTGGGGAAAGTAATGCTCACACACACACACACACACACACACACACACACACACACACACATACACACAAACACAGGGAGAGAGTGGACCTAGTAGCGACTAGCTAAGAGGCAGGGCCAGGAGCAATGAATCGACCCCTGCAACCACAAATAGGTGAGTACACACCCACACGCACACGCACACATATCGTGATGCTGCTCCAGCATCATCATCCATGTGAGATGGAATGTGAAATGCAAACTTTACAATTTGTTAAGTATGGTTATTTCCCATTACCTGCTTGAGTAATGAGGGGGAATTCTGTTTTTTTTTTTTTTAGGTATTGGTCTTGTCTCGTGGGCTATTAAGAAGGACTCATCTGGACTTTGCCCTCATCTCTGCTAATAAGAAGTACTTATCTGGGTTCACCTTATTATGCTAGGTAAAATCATATTGATCCAAACTCCGATGTGTATACCAGGTCATGTCTGATTAGTTGTTTTTAGTTGGGGATTATTTTATTGCCAGGAATTGCAATATGAGTAGAGGCTGGTGTGAGAGAAACAGAGAGCTGCATGTCTGGGCTGGAGCTTTGGCAAAAGACTTGGAGAGTATATCGTGATTACCTGTCCACTATAACCCTGGGCACTCCATTTTTACACAGAAAATATGACTTCATTTCTGTACGGTAAAACTGAATTACATTCGAAGTAGAAATAACGTTAAGAATCACTTGGAGAACACACCTGAGACTTTGTATGGATGAACTTGTAATGTTACAGGGTAAATTTAATTTCTTTTCTAATCCTCCCCAGGATCACCAACGCCCTTTTTTTATTGTATTTTGTCTCTTTGTTACAATAATATTATTGTATGTACGTGTTCAAGGAAGAGTGGTTAATTTAGTGACTTGAAGATATTGATGAACCAGTCGAGTGATTACCTCGTGGCTTTATTATCATGATAATTAATTAATGGATGGTTTTAGTATTATACCTAAATTCCAGTCTCACAGCACACACACACACACACACACACACACACAAACACACACACACACACACCATCAATACACCCCGGGGAGCAGTGTTGGGGTCGCCTCCGCCCTAAGATAATGGCGGTGTTTGTCACCTTGTCAATCTTTAAAGTTCAAGCAGGAGCTCCTGGTCCTACTTTACGTGTGTAAGTACGAATGAACGTGAATGTGTCTGTGCTTACCTATTTGTATTTACCTAACATCTCTAAGCTTGCATGTGTGTCCCTGTCATTATTATTATTATTATTAATAGTAGTAGTAGTAGTAGTAGTAGATGTAGTAGCATTGATGGTAGCAGTAGTATTAGTGTAGTTGTAATGCAGTAGTTGTAATGTAATAGTAGTAGTATTGTAGTACTTATTGTAGTAGCATTCATAGTAATAATAGCATTCGTAGTAATAGTATTATTCGTAGTAGTAGTAGTAGTAGTAGTAGTAGTAGTAGTAGTAGTAGTAGTAGTAGTAGTAGTAGTAGTAGTAGTAGTGCTGATACCTGTGACCAACGTCTTGATTTTTCTTTAGACTCTGTAGCCAGATTTCTCTGGCGATTGAAAAGTGTGATTTTTTTTTCCTGTCCGCAGTTTCCATACACAGGAGTACAATGAAAGAAATCTTCAGTGGGAAAGTAGACCTTTTACCACTGACTTACTCGTGAATGGTACCGAGGTTCTACTCCTGCAGCCAGGTCTAGGACCCAGCTTCCCTGCTGACTGCCTGTTAACGAGGCTGTTGCTGTTAGCGTCCCCTAGGTCCCACATAGCCATTACAGCCTGGCTATTGAGGCAATTGTATTAGGTAGTGGTCCAGCTTCCTCCTGATAACCTGTGTCGTTATTCTTATATATACTGGCTAAATAGTCTTAGATCACAGATGTTTACACAGTGTTTTCTTATTGTGACTACGACACCCACACTTATCACTCTTTTTCACTTGCTCCCGATATATCTCTCGCTCCTTTAAGTTGCTCGGTGCACACTGAAGACCTGAACCTCATTTATCTCCCTCGGATATATTTTGAGGTAGCTCTCTCTCTTTGTTACAGAGAATACAATCTAATTTCTTTGTGATATTCCCAGTACTTTAGGTGCTTGGTTTTATTAATTCTGTGAAGGCAGTATTCGATCTCTGTATGTTTTCCAGTTCTGGTATCTTCCCTGTCTTGAAAGGAGCTGTGGATACAGAATAATAATCGAGGTGTGGGAGCATAGGTGATTTGGAAAGTAACGTCATCATTGTGAATTTTCTTGTTCTGAAAATTCTCTCATAAGCCAACCTGCCATTTTCCTGGACTTGGATTCTTGTTCCTTCTTGTGTTCTCTTAACCAAAGTTCATCTGGCATTGTTGTTCCTTGGAGTTTTACATGTTAAAGTATGGAATGATCTGTTTGCCTGTTGAATTCCGCGGCGCTTCTGTGGAGTTCTTTCTTTTTTCTTTTTTTATGAATTTAATATTTAGCATCAACGAACACGTTATCTTCACATTCATTAGCATGAATACATTACTGATATCAACGCTTCTACCCTTAACACGTCAACCCCCTTCCCCATCCCACACCATCAAATGAATGTCCCCCACCTTTACCAACCCCCACCACTTCTTCCCCACTCTCTATCCCTCACCCAACAGCCTAACCCTTTCCCTCACCTTCAGTCCTTCCCAAACAAAGGAAAAGCTCTGCCTCCCTGACTAATTATGGAAGGATTATCTGTTTGCTATTTCAGCTTGTTGTGTCAGCCAGGTCTCACTATTATCAGGCAGGATAAAACTGTTACCTGTTGTGTGTTGCCCGCGCCCCTTCCTCGCCGCGCACGCGCACTCTTCTTGATGGAGCGCATCGAGTTTTCAATCACGCACACGCGGGAACTCACACACACACAAAATCATGTATAAAATTCTGAGAAGCATCGACAGGCTAGACAGGGACAGGCTGTTTGAGAGAAGACCAGGACACTCACACAAGCAGAGACGAAAACAAAAGACACAGATAAGCTTAAAGCTGTGAATGGCTCCCTCCATTCACAGTTTTAAGAGTAGGTACGATAGAGCCCAATAGAAGTCGGGCAAGCTAGCCCAGGAGCAGCGGATCGACTCCTGAAAACACTACAGCTCGGTGAGAGAGAGGAATACATGAATACAGGAAGCAGACGAAGCAGTCTTCATAAACGACATCAAATTTACAAACCCGAATGGCAACACTTCCCGGGGACCATCCTGACCCCTCTTAACCGCAATCGTTGCATAGTCTGCATGAGATGTGTCCCACTGAGAAAACCCAAAAGGAGATTAAACGTAGACAACACAGAAGATTTAATCGAAGATGAAAAGGGATTCCTAAACCGCTTCAGTACTGTAAATATCAGAGGAAGTTAAACAAAGCTTAAACCAAGAAATTGCCGATGTACAACATAAACTAAAACATTCATTTCAAAAGAAACAAAAAAAATAATTCTTCAGGGAAATTAGGAAAAAGGTCAAATATATTTTTCACTTATGCAAAATTCAAGTCGAAAGCCTTTTCCGGTATTGATCCTTCATTTAAAAGGTCAATACGGCAAATACAGCAAAGGCCATGAAAATGACAGAGTGGATTATGAGAACTTTCAAAACAAGAGAAGGCACGCTAATGGCGGTACTACAGTATTCAAATCGTTTTATCACGTGTCGAATACAGATTTGTACTCTTACATCTTTTCAGAGGGTACTGGATTCATCCCAACCAACCAATAAAAAATATTTTTTTTAGTTCAACTTCTCCGAATGGCTGGACAAAGCCATCCTGTGTGACGGAGTAGGATAAGAAGACCATCCTGCGTGCTGGGTTGAAGACCATCCTGCGTGCTGGGTTGAAGACCATCCTGCGTGCTGGGTTGAAGACCATCCTGCGTGCTGGGTTGCAAGACCATCCTGCGTTTTGGGTTGAAGACCATCCTGCGTGCTGGGTTGAAGACCATCCTGCGTGCTGGGTTGAAGACCATCCTGCGTGCTGGGTTGAAGACCATCCTGCGTGCTGGGTTGCAAGACCATCCTGCGTTTTGGGTTGAAGACCATCCTGCGTGCTGGGTTGAAGACCATCCTGCGTGCTGGGTTGCAAAATGTCATAGAGATCAGGATAACCCCAAAATTAGGTGTTTCTAAATTTGATTAAAAGAACTTCCTGACGAAGGTGTTGTGGCTGTGTCTGTGATTATCCGCTAGGCGGCTAAGGTCACCCAGTGCCTTGCGTAATGTAAAGACAAAACAGAACAACTTTTTGCACCACCAACAACAACTTGGTGCACCACCTCCAACAACAACTTGGTGCACCACCTCCAACAAGAACTGGATGCACCACCTCCAACAACTTGGTGCACCACCTCCAACAACAACTTGGTGCACCACCTCCAACAACAACTTGTTGCATCACCTCCAACAACAACTTGGTGCACCACCTTCAACACTGCCAGCAACGCTACCACCCCTCTGCCACCACCCTCCCCACCACTATCAGTATAACCATCATAACCGTCATACCCACCACTATCTTATTACCACCACCCCTACCACAACTACTGCTCTCACCACCATCACTACCATCACTACTAGCACCATTACCAACACCATCACATCTCCAGCACTAATTACACGCCTAAGTCTTCCACGGATGAAGGGAAATTATCACTCATAGAATGAATTTACACTCTTTATCTTACTGAAGAAATCCCAGGGATAATTGAAGGCATGGAGTGCCATTAGTGTGCTGTAACTTGACAGTCCGGCTGACAGAAAAGAGAAAGAAGAATATAGTTCGAATAATAAACTGCGGTAAGCAAAGAAATTTTAGATTACAGAGAAGATATTTTAAAGTAAAGAGAATTTCGTAAACGTGAAACATTTTCTAAAAAAAAATGTCTAATAAGTGTGCGTTTAGGTGTTTTTCCTTCTACGTCAGCCAAAAAAAATGAGTGAATATGACTCGCTCCTGAGATCAATATGGAGGAAAACACCAAAACCTTTCTCTGGAAGATCACCTATGGGATCAAACAACTATTTCAGTGCGACTGGGGAAACATGAGTTCCAGAGACGGTAAGGAGAGCATTACCCCCATCCATTACTACCCTCGTGTATTGCATCCAGTGAACTAGTAAGGGAGATGGTCCCAGAATGCTTGAAAGGCACCGTAGAAACTCAGAATTCATCGAAGCCACACCTCAGTAGGATATCCTTGCATGCTAGCTCCTCCCAGAGATCACAAACAATCCTATCGAGACAGTCCCATAGTGCAGAAAATCGCCCAAACATTGCTCGACAATGCCTCGAGAAAGGACAAAACTCGCCTCCTGTCGATTAAGGCACCAGATATGCTGGAGATTTCCTTCTGGCTGTCCCTAATTCCTCCATGGGGACTCGTCTCGACCCTCAGGCCATTCACATCAATGTAGCTCTTCACCTAGGCGCCCCCAAACTCACCAAAAACAGGTGCATCTGCTGCAGTGCATCAACTGATCAATCTGGACTCCACAGTCTCATCTGTCACATTTCAGAAGGGATGTATGCTAGGCACGAAAAGGCAAGGATATGTCCAAGCGAAGCCTCGCCAAAGCTCACTGCCCAGCAAAACGGGATCCTCAGGTACTTAGGCGTAATGACTGACAGAAGCGCAGGATGGAGTCACCATGCTACCCTGGAAACGTAGTAAACTGATAACGTGGGACTACAACTAGGTAGAAAATAGAAAAGCCTGGTACCATGCATTAACTTCATTCCAATAGGATATTCGGAGACCCTTGGAGCATGGGGGAAGTGTACACTTCAGTTTCTGAAGGAGTTGAGCGACAAACTCTTCAGAGAAACCAAGAAACCCAGAGCGACCATCTTTCTTTTCCAGAGACTTAGTTTTGTGATCCAGAGAGGAAATGCCTGCAGCATCCTGTACATGTGGCCCTTCGCTAGGGAAGAAGCCTCCTGATTTTTCTCTGAAATATTTTTTTTCTCTTCTCCAAGACTGTGGGTCCCCAGTCAGGTGGTATGACTCCTACATATGTATTTATTTATAAAATACTGAGGATATCGAAGCAAGTAAAAACTCGAAATAACGGATTTAAATTTGATATATATATATAGACAGATAAATAGATATATGTGGCAGCATAGGAAAAGCGTTTCCTGTGTAAAATGAGAAGCCACTTTGGATAGGCAACTAAAACACAAGCAAAAAGATATCAGTATCTCGGCCGCAATGTATTTTGGTGATACATTACAATAAGGCAGAAAATCTGGAGGACTGGTGGTGGTGAGAGCCATGGCTGCCACTCTCCTGGCAGTGTTTACAAACATGAAGCAACAATTTAAGACTGCATATATGTAGTCGATTCCAAGGGATCACCGCCTTCGTGGCCATGTCTCGGATCTGGTCTCCTGGTTGATGGCCAAGAGGCTTTGACACAAATTTAGTTGGCATTAAAAATTTTGATATTTTGAAAGCTTAATGATTTTTTCAAGTGAGGGTAAGTTGATGTTGGTGAAGTGATCTTTAATCAAATAAATACAAGCTGCTCTTTCGTTCCTCGGATTAATTCTGATTACCTCCCATTCGCATTGAATAATAATAATAATAATAATAATAATAATAATAATAATAATAATAATAAGAGTTTTGGACACGGTCAAGAGGATGCATTTCATGCAATCGGAGGTGTTAGAAGTCAGTCAAGGATTGGCGGAATTAACGAATAAAATGGAATCCTTGAGAAGGGTGAGATGAGCTGTGGTGGGCGGTTTCATCTTCTGCAGCCTTGAGCTGCACCAGAGAGTAAAAGTTGAAGGCAGGTCAGGTGAAATTCTGGCGAGTCGTCATAAGGGACCCCACATCCCATCCGTCTCGCTCAAACCCCGACGTATCTTCACTGGTTAAAAAAGTATTTCTCTTGGTTTACCGCGAGAGAGAGAGAGAGAGAGAGAGAGAGAGAGAGAGAGAGAGAGAGAGAGAGAGAGAGGGGCGAGTAAGTGAGGGATCAGGAGAAGGAGCGGCTGAGATAACTTGTGGCATAAGTCTCCATCAGCGGCAATACTAGAGCAAAGCCAGATTACCCTTGGCCTCACCCTCCAGGGAAGCCAGACAGGGACCAGCGGGTCTACAGGAGGACCAGAAAGGGATCAGGGAGGACCAAAGAAAGTTAGACACGGTTATGGAGTTTCTGTGACTGGCTTGTAGAGTTCTACTCTCGCAGCCTCCCTGGCGACTACGTTATCAACCAGGCTGTTGCTGCCTGCGGCCCACAGTCACACTTGGCTATCACATCCCGTTTTATCTGACCAGGGAGATATACAAATAAAGAAATTTTCTAAAGGCGAGAGCACAGGTCCCATGAAAAGTATTATGACGTGATTTAAAAATTCATGTAATCCAGCCAATAATTTTCCAGACATTGGCTTCATTATGTACCTGTAACATTATTTGAGTTCTTCCTCTTTTCCCGTTCCTAACACCGTTTTCACTGCTCAATGGTTAACCATGTTTATATCTGACCGTAGTTCTTCAGTGTCTTCTACTGAGGCGACTGTCACACTGATAATGCTATCGTCTGCATAAGAAGGCACTGTATGGATAAGAATCGGAAAATGTGCCACGACAGTATTTACCGGAGGCAGCGGAGTCATGTACAAAATCTGGTGTCATGAACCTGGGCCATTATAAAGACTTTGAGAGGGTGCTAAAAAAAAAAAAGGCTATTTACTGTCTCTATTTAAAGCCACACGCACGCACGCACACACACACACACACATACACACACACACAAACACACATATATATAGTATATATATATGTCGTGCCGAATAGGTAAAACTTGGGATTTTGGCTTAAATGGCAATGCTCTTCTTGCCGAATAAGGCAAGCGAAAATTGTGTATGCAATAATTTCGCAAAAATCATTCTGAACCTAACGAAAAAAATTTCATTCGGCACGACAGATATATATATATATATATATATATATATATATATATATATATATATATATATATATATATATATATATATATATATATATATATATATATCATATATATCACACACACATATATATATGTATATATATGATATATATATATATATATATATATATATATATATATATATATATATATATATATATATATATATATATATATATATGTCGTGCCGATTAGGTAAAACTTGCTATTTTGGCTTAAATAGCAACGCTCACCTTCTCACCTTGCCATATAAGACAAGTGAAAATTTGTGTATGCAATAATTTCGCCAAAATCATTCTGAACATAACGAAAAAATATATTTCATTGTATTTGTTTATTATTAAATTAATGTTAACGTATCTTAAATATATTTAGTTGGGTTAGGCTAAATTAAATTGCGCTTGTTGTAATAAGGTTAGGTAGGTTTTCAAAGTTTCTCTTGGTACAAAATTATAAATTCTTACATTAACATAAATGAAAAAATATATCTTTAAACGTATAAGAGAAAATTTTAGAAAGGACATAATTTTAGATGAGTTCTTGCTAATTGATCAGTTTTACCTAATCGGCACGACATATATATATATATATATATATATATATATATATATATATATATATATATATATATATATATATATATATAAGACTAATCACGTCATTGCCTCATCTAACTTTGGATACTTTCACAAAATCCTAGTATATGCCATTTTCGTTTCAATTTTCTTGTGATCCCTCAGTGATTTTGTCATGGTAGTCGAGCAGCAGCAAGAGACAGAATCTTTCTGCTATAGTGCCATGTTGGCCCTCCATAAAACCAGTAAGTTGCCTTTTAGCACCCTCCTTAAAGACCTTCATAATGTGTGATGTTCGTGCCACCAGACTATAGAGTTATACCATCACTCCGCTGCCTCCATTGTGAAGGAAACTGTCTGCGGTTTTTAGGGCCTCTGTAATTTAAACAGTTTTTAAATGATTTCACCTTTGGATGCCGAGTACCTGTGCTTGAAGAATTTGCACTTCTTTCCAAAAAAGAAAGATCGAGCTCCCAGAAATCGAGCTTCAGCACTTGGTTCATTGCATAGTCTTTTTTTTCAAGACTTTGTGTGTTGTTATTTAATATATAATTTGTCGGGTGGGCAGAGCTCATACAAAATTTGAGGGTTTTGCTCTCACAGTGTAGACCGGAGTACAAAACATGGAATCATAATAAAATGAGAATTTTCCAATATCATGACAGGAAAGGTGTGCGTAAGGAGAGCTTGGGACCGAAGCGGCGATCCCACAAGCCCTCCTCGAGTGAATAACGCGAAGCCGCGTATTTAGTTCATCTACGAATAAGAAACGAAACGACTCCATGCAGTTCGTTGATACTTCGATGACAAAACCCAACAAGAGCATCTAATTCGAGATCTTTAGAGAACCGACCAGCTGGGTGGGGTTAAACTTGTGTATGCTGTAACAGAGCCGAAATAATCTTGTGTCTTACCTTGAAAATCTTCCTCCATCTGATCTTCCTCCATCTGATCTTCCTCCATCTGATCTTCCTCCATCTGATCTTCCTCCATCTGATCTTCCTCCATCTGATCTTCCTCCATCTGATCTTCCTCCATCTGATCTTCCTCCATCTGATCTTCCTCCATCTGATCTTCCTCCATCTGATCTTCCTCCATCTGATCTTCCTCCATCTGATCTTCCTCCATCTGATCTTCCTCCATCTGATCTTCCTCCATCTGATCTTCCTCCATCTGATCTTCCTCCATCTGATCTTCCTCCATCTGATCTTCCTCCATCTGATCTTCCTCCATCTGATCTTCCTCCATCTGATCTTCCTCCATCTGATCTTCCTCCATCTGATCTTCCTCCATCTGATCTTCCTCCATCTGATCTTCCTCCATCTGATCTTCCTCCATCTGATCTTCCTCCATCTGATCTTCCTCCATCTGATCTTCCTCCATCTGATCTTCCTCCATCTGATCTTCCTCCATCTGATCTTCCTCCATCTGATCTTCCTCCATCTGATCTTCCTCCATCTGATCTTCCTCCATCTGATCTTCCTCCATCTGATCTTCCTCCATCTGATCTTCCTCCATCTGATCTTCCTCCATCTGATCTTCCTCCATCTGATCTTCCTCCATCTGATCTTCCTCCATCTGATCTTCCTCCATCTGATCTTCCTCCATCTGATCTTCCTCCATCTGATCTTCCTCCATCTGATCTTCCTCCATCTGATCTTCCTCCATCTGATCTTCCTCCATCTGATCTTCCTCCATCTGATCTTCCTCCATCTGATCTTCCTCCAGTGACTACCAGGTGAGAGACTTTTTCTCGCGAGGAAATAAGACCATAATAGCGATATAACCAAATTACTAGAGATGCACAGTAAAGGTGATGTTGTGTAGATAGAAATAGGGGAGAATATGTGGATGATTAAAAATGTAAATGAAAGTATTAGAGAAGGTGGACATAGGAGGAAGGATTGACGATGCAGAAAGGAGAGAGAAGAGTGTAAAGGGAAAGGAAGAAAAAAAAAGTAGAGGAAAAAGGAGGGAGAACGAAAGGAAAGATAAGTTTAAAAGTTCGAGGAAGGAAACAGAATGGAGTGAGAGGGGAGAGAGCGAGGCAGCCAGGGAAGCTCAATAAAGGGAAGGAGAGAGAGAGAGAGAGAGAGAGAGAGAGAGAGAGAGAGAGAGAGAGAGAGAGAGAGACAGACAGACAGAGACAGAGAAATTTAACAAACATTAATAAGGATAAAGATTGAAGTAATCAATGTTTTCCTCCTCTCTGATGAGAAAGTCTAGGGTTGGGGAGCATTCTATTTAATCCTCCCCCGTCCCTGGGGAGGAGCAAAACACCCCATTCGCCTTTCTCCCCCCTCACACCATCATCCATAACCTCCCACTTTCATCCCCCCTGCTTCCATCCTCCCATTTATCTCGCTTTTCCCCTCTTCTCCCCTCTTTCTCTCCACCTTATGGGATAAGTTGAAATATTTAAAGCGCTTTTATGAAATACCGAGAATATTTTACGATGGTAACACACTTGTTAGGAGGGACTGAGGTGAGGAAAGGTTAATGGGTAAGGAATAATGGGGTAAGGAATTAAGAATGGGTAAGGAATAATGGGTTGGGAATAATGGGTAAGGAATAATGGGTAGGGAAAATTGGGTAAGGAATAATGGGTAGGGAAAAATAAGTAAGGAATAATGGGTAGGGAATAATGGGTAGAGAATAATGGGTAAGGAATAATAGGTAGGGAATAATAAGTAGGGAATAATGGGTAAGGAATAACGGGTAAGGAATAATAGAAAAGGAGTAATAGGTATGGAATAATGGGTAGGGAAAAATGGGTAAAGAATAATGGGTAGGAATAATCGGTAAGGAATAATGGGTAGGGAATAATGGGTTAGGATTAATGGGTAGGGAATAATGGGTAACGAATAAAAGGTAGAGAGTAATGGGTAGGGAATAATGGGTAAGGAATAATGGGTAGAGAATAAGGGGTAGAGAATAATGGGTAGAGAATAATTGGTAAAGAATAATGGGAAAGGAATAATGTGTAGGGAATAAGGGGTAAGGAATAATGGGTAGGGAATAACGGGTAAGGAATAATAGGCAAAGAGTAATAGGTATGGAATAATGGGTAAGGAATATTGGGTAGGGAATAATGGGTTATGAATAATGTGTATTGAATAACGGGGATGGAATAATGGGTAAGTAATAAGGAGTGAGGAACGAGGGGGAGATAGAATAATGGGCAAGGAGTTGGGAATAATGGCTGACAAAAAAGAATGGGTGAGGAATAAGGGTTATAAAGTAATGGACGAGGAGTGAGGGATAGGGAATAACCGGGGAAAGGGGGAAGGGGAAAGTGGTGTGGAGTGAGGGGTCACGTGTATGGTGAGTAGTGTGAGGTGAGTACTGTGGGGTGAGTAGTGTGGGGTGAGTAGTGTGAGGTGAGTAGTGTGGGGTGAGTAGTGTGAGGTGTGAGTACTAAGGGGTGAGTAGTGTGGGGTGAGTAGTGTGGGGTGAGTAGTGTGGGGTGAGTAGTGTGGGGTGAGTAGTGTAGGGTGAGTAGTGTGGGTGAGTAGTGTGGGGTGAGTAGTGTGGGGTGAGTAGTGTGGGGTGAGTAGTGTGGGGTGAGTAGTGTGGGGTGAGTAGTGTGGGGTGAGTAGTGTGGGGTGAGTAGTGTGGGGTGAGTAGTGTGGGTGTAGAGTAGTGTGGGGTGGTAGTGTGGGGTAGTAGTGTGGGGTGAGTAGTGTGGGGTGAGTAGTGTGGTGAGTAGTGTGGGGTGAGTAGTGTGGGGTGAGTAGTGTGGGGTGAGTAGGTAGTGGTAGTGGGTGAGTAGTGTGGGGTGAGTAGTGTGGGGTGAGTAGTGTGTGGGTGAGGAGTGAACTTACTCACCAAGAACTAACAAAGCTGTTAAGAATATTTGCTCACTTCACAAACTCAACTTCAGTCTGATGCACTAGACAAGACCCGCATGATAGACCCGTATGATAGACCCGCATGATAGACCCGTATGATAGACCCGCATGATAGACCCGCATGATAGACCCGCATGATAGACCCGCATGATAGACCCGCATGATAGACCCGCATGATAGACCCGCATGATAGACCCGCATGATAGACCCGCATGATAGACCCGCATGATAGACCCGCATGATAGACCCGCATGATAGACCCGCATGATAGACCCGCATGATAGACCCGCATGATAGACCCGCATGATAGACCCGCATGATAGACCCGCATGATAGACCCGCATGATAGACCCGCATGATAGACCCGCATGATAGACCCGCATGATAGACCCGTATGATAGACCCGCATGATAGACCCGCATGATAGACCCGCATGATAGACCCGCATGATAGACCCGCATGATAGACCCGCATGATAGTCCCGCATGATAGACCCGCATGATAGACCCGCATGATAGACCCGCATGATAGACCGTATGATAGACCCGCATGATAGACCCGTATGATAGACCCGCATGATAGACCCGCATGATAGACCCGCATGATAGATCTGCATGATAACCCGTATGATAGACCCGCATGATAGACCCGCATGATAGTCCCGCATGATAGACCCGCATGATAGACCCGCATGATAGATCCGCAGATAGACCCGATGATAGACCCGCATGATAGACCCGTATGATAGACCCGCATGATAGACCCGCATGATAGATCCGCATGCTAGACCCGCATGATAGATCCGCATGATAGACCCGTATGATAGACCCGTATGATAGACCCGCATGATAGACCCGCATGATAGATCCGCATGCTAGACCCGCATGATAGATCCGCATGATAGACCCGTATGATAGACCCGTATGATAGACCCGCATGATAGACCCGTATGATAGACCCGCATGATAGACCCACATGATAGACCCGCATGATAGATCCGCATGATAGACCCGTATGATAGACCCGCATGATAGACCCGTATGATAGACCCGCATGATAGACCCGTATGATGAGACCCCATGATAGACCCATGATAGACCCGCATGAGCCGATGATGACCGCATGATAGACCCGTATGATAGACCCGTATGATAGACCCGCATGATAGACCCGCATGATAGACCCGCATGATAGACCTTTATGATAGACCCGCATGATAGACCCGTATGATAGACCCACATGATAGACCCACATGATAGACCCGCATGATAGATCCGCATGATAGACCCGTATGATAGACCCGTATGATAGACCCGTATGATAGACCCGCATGATAAACCCGCATGGTAGATCCGCATGCTAGACCCGCATGATACACCCATCCAGATAGACCAGTCGTATGTTTTTAGTTTTTGAAAAAAAAAGTAAATATCTACAGATACTATTGGGTAAAAAACACTAAAAAAATCCTTCTCAAACTAATTTATGCACAGAGAATCTAAAAATGCATATTACCACGCTAAATTTTACGTGGTTACCCCGGTTATTACCATTTAAAAATGTTCTCGCTAAAAAAAAATTAATTCTAATTCAAAAAGTTTTTGTGACCAGTTATCTCAAAAACTATTAGCTGCAGAGGCTTGAATTATTTTTTTGGGTTATTTATATTATACAGATATAGAGCCAGGTGTATTTTCAGGTTTATAGTTTACATATAAAATACTTTCTATTTCCAGACCATTTGTTCGTGTATTTATAGAATGTTTCCCAGTTTACACATGTTGGAACCTTACATGAAGAGAAGAATTCCTTTAAAACCCACTCTAATACGAGTCTGTCTTAGTATTCTAAGATACAGTCGTCTCAGTGCTTTCTTGGAAGACAACAATAAGACTACTGTATAATTTAGTCTTGGATGCACCGGAGAACAAACTGAATGCAGATGCAGTATTCATAGACTTTGCGAAAGCCTTTGACGAAATGCGTGCTAAAGGAATAACTGGCAAAGTGGGCAGATGGATCTTCTACTCTCTAACTAATCGAACACAAAGAGCATTCCATGACCCACCACTAAGGAATAATATTCCAATCTTCTCATCTATGTATGTTGTGAAGAGTAGAAGAGAACAAAACAAAAGCGTTCTGCTGTCTAGACACTTACTAGGCCACCTAAGGTGGTGATTTGACTGCCATCTTGAAACATGAAGTGATGCAACAAGAACAACTGCTTGAAGATGTACTGAATTTCCAGTATCTAATGATTGCAGGTTTAGGCTTTCCTGAATCTATTAAAATGCAACAAAGAATCCTCTTGTCCCTTAAGACATGATCAAGAGAGAATTGTCCGCATAGGCAAGTCGACTAATACATTACCAGGCTCTATCTTCAACATAATGTATGATTTCTTTTATTGATAATTCAAACCAAATCAGGCATGATCCATTCTAAGCCATACACAGGTTCTCTGGCTCTTGCAGAAGCAGCCACATTTCAGCACCACAACTAAGGAAAAAAATAAGAAACAAAAGAATAAAAAAATTACAGTACAGTAACTGGATCAATACACAAATAACCCGCACAAAAAAAAAAAAAGTAAAAACGCCCATAATGCTTTCAAGGTACTCTACATAATAAAAAATATGTAACGGAGTCATCATGTGGAAATATCATTTGTTCAAGAGCACCACACTATTAATACCACAACTACAAGAATGTTATAGGCTGAATAAAGATAACTTTTCAAACGAGAGATAATGGCAAGCAAACAGTGATACTTTTTTAATGTATTTGTGCTCTAAACACTGAATTATTATGCGTACTAACAATCTTATTTATGTTTGGTAAAACAGCAGACATGGCTGTGTTAAGAACTTTCACTCTCTGCTTTTATTCAGACAAACACAAAATATTGGGACGTTTGTAATCCCTTGAAATGTATTTCCTCGAGATGGAATAGCGGTGGTAGTGGTGGTCTTAGGAAGACTAAAAGCGAGTAAGAGTTAGTGCTTAATAACGCATGTAGTCTTATTGACTGGAATAATGGGGAAAAGGGAGGCTAGTGTGGAAGAAAGAAAAAGGCAGTTGAGGGCTGATAATGGGCTGTAGGCTTAGGGGAGAAGATGGAAGGGAAAAGTGCTGGGAAGGAGTTAATACTAATCCAGGAAATAGTGGTGGCAGAAGGCAGGTAGAGAAAGAGGGTGAGCCTTATGTACTTGTTCGCTAACTCTGTGGGTTGTATCTTGCCCATTTTTGAAGCCTTGATGGAATATTCCTTCAAAACTTCACTCATTAGTTCATTACTTAACTGTCCTTACACTGACGACGTTCCTTTCTTTATTTCTCAATGTTTAGTCTTCTTCTGGACCGTTTTATATCAGTCGGTGTCTACACTGTGAATACCAGATCAACCAGGCTGTAAATGGCTCTATTAGCCTGCAGGCTGAATACCACAATAGCCTGGCTGACCAGCCTTAGGCCGGGCTGCAAGAGAAGAAATCTCGAAATCGGTCACATATGTGATCTATCTTTTTTTTCTTTACCAAAGGCAGCAACAATTCTAAAACCTTTATTCCTACCTACTTTCAGCATCTTAAGAATTAATCTCATCTCATCCCCCTCTGATTTTTCCCCACTTTCAACGTGCTTACGGCCCTAGATTAGTCCTTCTTACCTTCCACCTGAAAACTAAAATTATATTTCTCCCTGACCCACGTATGAAGGCGCCACCTCCACTCAGCTGCTTGAACGGGTAACGCTGACGAGGATATGGACGAAACACGAATATTAAAGGCAAGTCTTCATTTTCAAGGCGTTTCGACCTGAGTAGACCTTTATCAAATTAGGAACAACATGTTGTTCATTTAAAAACTTGTTCTGTAAATTTGCATCTTTGTTCATATACATTTCTCGATATATCCTCTTCGCCCCAGTAATACTTCTACCTCCTTATTTAGAAAGTAGAGGTATTAACCCCTTTACTCCCAAGGTTCCTCGCCACATTTAACTCTCTCTCCCAACACTGTTTCTTCTTCAGAACTACTGTGGTACAGAGCAAAACATTAATATAAATTACGCCTGGCTCTCGACATAGGTCTAACCTGGGCGAAACATCTTATGTAGCACAGGCTCTCGGGTGCGCCAAGTGCCTTTGTACCATACTTATGGGCATTGCCTGTCATCCAACACTACCATACATGTCGATAATATCTGCCATCACCATACCTGGGAGTAATGCCTGCCATTACCACACTACCATACTGGTCGGCAGTACCTGCCAAGGTCATCCTTGACGTGAGTAAGATCAAGGATGACCTTGGCAGGTATTGCCAAGTAAGTGATTTAATCGTAACAACTGTTAACCCGTCATCATAGTTTATGTACTCCTCTGGTCGGTGACTGAGCCGGTCAAGCAGTGTCAGTCAAACGATCAAGTGTCAGTCACACGGTCGGTGCCAGTCAAGTCTTCAGTGTGACCTTGTTGTCGTATAACTTCTGCTGTTACACTAGGGGAACGTGTGATGACGCGTTGCAGTGTTAGATGAGAGGGGGAGAAAAGGGAGATGGGAGAGAAAATTGAGAGGAAAGAAAAATGAGAAGAGAGAGAAATGAGAGAGAGGGTAGAAAGTAGAGAGGGAAAGAAAAACGAGACAGGGGAGAGAGAGAAAGGAGAAAGAGGGGAGAAAATGAGGGGAAGAGAATGGGGAAAAAAGAAAAAAAATTAGAGATGGTAGAGAGAAAAAAATACTTAAGGTAGAGAGGAAAGAAAGGGAAATAGGGAAGAGGAAAGTGAAAGGAGAGAGAGAGAAAAAAGATAATGTTTAAAATAGTAGAGAGGGAAGAGGAAGAAAAGAGAAGAAAGAAGAGCGAAAAGAGAAGAGGGAGATTAAAACAAGGGACCCTCCTTGGCTAGCTGCAAGAACTGTCAAAACTGTTAGTGGTGACAATAAGGCAAGGAGGAGGTGCATCTTCTTCACAAATCGCTTGACCAAGAAAAGGCTGTGGTCCCAGACAAGTTGAGTCCAAGATTGCCAAGAAGATGTGCAGACCAGCTAGCAGCACCTCTAACTCGCATCTTTTAGCACTGCCTAGCACAGTGTAAATGACCTTCTCTGTGTAAGGAGGCAAATGTAGTCCCTGTTCACAAAAAGAAGAGCAGAGCAGAAATCAGCAACTACAGACCAGTGTCACTCCTGTCAATCACTGACAAGATCCTTGAGACAATAATCTCAAGACAAATGACAGTATTTTGACTAACACTCACTACTTTGTGACCGTCAATATGGCTTCAGGAAAGGTTACTCTGCTGCTGATCTGTTGTTAAACCTCTCCACTAAATGGCACCAGTCACTGGACGAATCCAAAGTCAGTTGTGTGGTAGCACTGGACATTGCTGGTGCTTTCGACCGAGTGTGGCACCAGGGCCTCCTGGCAAAACTGCAAGCACTGGGAATTGCAGGCTCTACACTATGTCTCCTCAGTGATTACCTTCATTGTAGATCTCTAAGGGTAGTTCTCAATGGAACAGAATCAGCAAGACATCCTATTGGGGCAAGTGTTCCACAAGGAAGTGTGCTTGGACCATTGTTATGGAATGTCTACTTCAATCACCTTCATCTCATCCCAGAATCCCATTTCCTATGCAGACGACTGTACAGAGACATTTACTTGTCCAAGAGAAGAAATGCCAGTTGCTCTAAGCTACATCAATCACCAGCTAAGAGTTATATCAGCTTGGGAAAACCGATGGCAGGTAACATTTCCACCTGAGAAAACACAAATGATGATGGTCTCTAGGCACCATGATGGTAATGCCGGAGCAGAAGTAAGTATGAATGGGAGAGTGTTGGTACCTGGGGAAGAAGTTGATATCCTTGGGGTGAAATTTGACTCCAAACTGACCATGAAGAACCACGTTTTAAATCTTGCAAACAAGGCAGCCAGGAAGCTTACAGCACTTCGACGTATCTTGCATCTGCTTGACAGTAGGGGTTGCAAGATTCTGTATGAGGCACAAGTACGCTCACACCTTAAGTATGCTCCACTTTCTTGGTTTGTCTGCCTCCCCCATCCTCTCATCTGACACTGCTTGACAGAGTAGAGAACAGAGCAAGACGTCTCATCTCTCGCCTGGACCCATCCTGGATAGATCTGTCATTTCAGCAGAGCCTTCAACACAGGAGGGATGTGGGCGGCCTTACTGTTATGTACAAGGCCAACATTGTCAAAGTACCACACTTGGCTCCACTTCGAGGGCAACGAGAAGCAAGCTTCTATACCACAAGACGGGCAGAAAGCAGCAACTTCACTCTGGCTGTACCCTTCTCCAGAACATCACTTCATCTGAGATCATTTAGCCTCAAGATGACTCGAGTCTGGAACACGTTCGTAAAGCATTATGATGTCAACGAGATAGTCAGTTGATCAAATGAAAATGCTGTCCAGCAGATGGCTCCAACTTCATCCTGTTCCCTAATTGTATGTTTCATAACAATAAAAATGCTTTCAAATGAGCTGATGTAGGTAACAGCTCTTAGACATTTAAAAAGAGATGGGTGGAAATTAAAAGAGAAGAAAAGGTAGAGTTAAATATGAAGAATGGAATAAGTGAGAGAGAGAGAGAGAGAGAGAGAGAGAGAGAGAGAGAGAGAGAGAGAGAGAGAGAGAGAGAGAGAGAGAGAGAGAGAGAGAGAGAGAGAGAGAGAGAGAGAGAGAGAGAGAGAGAGAGAGAGAGAGAGAGAGAGAAGAAAGAGAGAAGATCGCTTGATGACACAGGCAGATAAGCGAGAGATTCATGTAGGCAGTCCGGACTCCCTATTCAGTTGCCAATGCATAAAACCATCACAAGCCAGATAAGAGCGAAAAGTTCATCACCCGAAAGATCGAAACACAAAAGAGACTGGAGAAGATAAGGCGGTATGATGGATGGAGGGAGAGGGAGACCAGGTGAGGGGATGAGATAGATAGAGAGAGAGAGAGAGAGGGAGAGTCTAAAAGCAGACCATTCCATAGGTCATCGCTCCTGCCTCCCGGTCCAGGACCAGAATAAAAATGTTAGTAGATCTCACAGTATTGCAGAGAGACTTGAGGTCTCAGTCTCAAAAGCTACTTAGACGGAAAAACTGTAAGTCAGCGGAGGAACTACGATGGAGCAGATAAAGGAAACAGGGGAAGAAAGAGAAGGTAAACAACTATACTGATGAAGAGAGAGAGCCAACCAAGCCATGGAAGAAAGTCACACCCAGCCTGGAAAGGCAGCGAGTCAGCCACGTCAGGATACAAGGGTCAAGAGCCAGACATACCCAGGATGGAAGGGTAAGATGCCAGACACACTCAGGATTGAAGGGTAGGATGTCAACCAAACCCAGGATGAAAGGGTAGGGTGCCAGCCACTCCCAGAATAGAAGGACAGAGTGCCAGCCACACCCAGGAAGGAAAGGTAGGGTGCCAGCCACACCCAGTATGAAAGGGTAGGGTGCCAGCCACTCCCAGAATAGAAGGACAGAGTGCCAGCCACACCCAGGAAGGAAAGGTAGGGTGCCAGCCACACCCACTATGAAAGGGTAGGGTGCCAGCCACTCTCTGAATAGAAGGACAGAGTGCCAGCCACACCCAGGATGGAAGGACAGGGTGCCAGCCGAACCCAGGATGGAAGCACAGGATGCCAGCCACTCACAGAATGGAAGGACAGAGTGCCAGCCACACCCAGGATGGAAGAGCCGGGTGCCAACCACAGAGAAGGGAGGAAGGGGTAGGGGGCTATGGGGATGCACTTAGGCACCATAAAGGTTGGCACATGTGATTGATGAACGGAACACCGGAAATATTGGCCCGTTAGGTTTGAGAGATTCTACATTATATAACTTAGGAGAGCCGCTCCCCACTGTCTACACCCAGTCTAAACCTTTCCTTCCCAACACTTTTGTAGATTCTGCTTCCCCCTCCTCTTCACGCTTTTCTTCAAGATTTTCCCCACGTACTCCTTTTATCTAGACGGAGGTCTTGTACTATGCATTCTTTTTTTATCAATTTTGCTTTTAATGGGTTGGGTAGATTGGGTAGTTTGGTGGGAGGATGGGGGTGAGAGGAGAGGTGAAGGATGATAAAGTATGGGGAATGGGAGGCACGTAGATTTTAATTATTTAAATTTTACAATTCTCATGCAAGCGTTCTCTCCTCTCTCTCTCTCTCTCTCTCTCTCTCTCTCTCTCTCTCCTCTCTCTCTCTCTCTCTCGATGTTCTTATTGACAGATTTCATTAAACCACTACGTAACTATTACAATATTTAAAGTAGCAGGAAAGGACTAGTACATCCAGTTTCGTTTATTAAATAAGTTGGTCTTTATCTCTTCCTTATATTCGATATATAATAATGTTAAATAATTTTTTATATATGTTAATATAACCTAACTGAGCTCATTCTAACCTATATGAAATATGTATGTTGGATATTGACGTTGGGGACCCTCGTAAAAAATTAACGCAGCAAATAAGGATTGATTGGATCTACATGGCGTTAGCAGCACATGATGAACATGGCGTTAGCAGCACATAATGAACATGGCGTTAGCAGCACATGATAAACATGACGTTAGCAGCACATGATGAACATGGCGTTAGCAGCACATGATGAACATGGCGTTAGCAGCACATGATGAACATGGCGTTAGCAGCACATGATAAACATGACGTTAGCAGCACATGATGAACATGGCGTTAGCAGCACATGATGAACATGGCGTTAGCAGCACATGATAAACATGACGTTAGCAGCACATGATGAACATGGCGTTAGCAGCACATGATGAACATGGCGTTAGCAGCACATGATGAACATGGCGTTAGCAGCACATGATAAACATGACGTTAGCAGCACATGATGAACATGGCGTTAGCAGCACATGATGAACATGGCGTTAGCAGCACATGATAAACATGACGTTAGCAGCACATGATGAACATGGCGTTAGCAGCACATGATGAACATGGCGTTAGCAGCACATGATGAACATGGCGTTAGCAGCACATGATGAACATGGCGTTAGCAGCCCATGATGAACATGGCGTTAGCAGCACATGATGAACATGGCGTTAGCAGCACATGATGAACATGGCGTTAGCAGCACATGATGAACATGGCGTTAGCAGCCCATGATGAACATGGCGTTAACAGCACATGATGAACATGGCGTTAGCAGCACATGATGAACATATCGTTAGCAGCACATGATGAACATTGCGTTAGCAGCACATGATAAACATGGCGTTAGCAGCACATGATGAACATAGCGTTAGCAGCACATGATAAACATGGCGTTAGCAGCACATGATGAACAGGGCGTTAGATGAACATGATGAATATAGCGTTAGATGAACATGGCGTTAGATGAACATGATGAACATGGCGTTAGATGAACATGATAAACATGGCGTTAGCAGAACGTGATGAAAATATCGGATATGTGGATACGTTGCACTATTGGCAGGTGTAGTGTACCATACACCGTGTAGTGTATCATACACCGTGCAGTGTACCACTCACCGTGCAGTGTACCACTCACCGTGCAGTGTACCACTCACCGTGCAGTGTACCACTCACCGTTGCAGGTGTGGTGTACCATTTACTGCAACAGATGTGGTGTACCATTTACTGCAACAGATGTAGTGTACCATTTACTGCAACAGATGTGGTATACCACTTACTGCAACAGGTTTATTGTACCATACACCGTGTAGTGTATCACTCACCGTTGCAAGTGTTGTGAAACATTCACAGCAGTAGGTGTAGTGTACCATTCACAGCAGTAGGTATAGTGTGCCATTCACAGCAGTAGGTATAGTGTACCATTCACAGCAGTAGGTATAATGTACCATTCACAGCAGTAGGTATAGTGTACCATTCACAGCAGTAGGTATAGTGTACCATTCACAGCAGTAGGTATAGTGTGCCATTCACAGCAGTAGGTATAGTGGACCATTCACAGCAGTAGGTATAGTGTACCATTCACAGCAGTAGGTATAGTGTACCATTCACAGCAGTAGGTATAGTGTGCCATTCACAGCAGTAGGTATAGTGTACCATTCACAGCAGTAGGTATAGTGTGCCATTCACAGCAGTAGGTATAGTGTGCCATTCACAGCAGTAGGTATAGTGTACCATTCACAGCAGTAGGTATAGTGTGCCATTCACAGCAGTAGGTATAGTGTGCCATTCACAGCAGTAGGTATAGTGTACCATTCACAGCAGTAGCTATAGTGTACCATTCACAGCAGTAGGTATAGTGTACCATTCACAGCAGTAGGTATAGTGTACCATTCACAGCAGTAGGTATAGTGTACCATTCACAGCAGTAGGTATAGTGTACCATTCACAGCAGTAGGTATAGTGTGCCATTCACAGCAGTAGGTATAGTGGACCATTCACAGCAGTAGGTATAGTGTACCATTCACAGCAGTAGGTATAGTGTACCATTCACAGCAGTAGGTATAGTGTGCCATTCACAGCAGTAGGTATAGTGTACCATTCACAGCAGTAGGTATAGTGTGCCATTCACAGCAGTAGGTATAGTGTGTCATTCACAGCAGTAGGTATAGTGTACCATTCACAGCAGTAGGTATAGTGTGCCATTCACAGCAGTAGGTATAGTGTGCCATTCACAGCAGTAGGTATAGTGTACCATTCACAGCAGTAGCTATAGTGTACCATTCACAGCAGTAGGTACACTGTACCATCCACTGCAGTAGGTACACTGTACTATCCACTGCAGTAGGTACACTGTACCATCCACTGCAGTAGGTACACCGTACCATCCACTGCAGTATTTACACTGTACCATCCACTGCAGTAGGTACACTGTACCACCCACTGCAGTAGGTACACTGTACCATCCACTGCAGTAGGTACACTGTACCATCCACAGCAGTAGGTACACTGTACCATCCACTGCAGTAGGTACACTGTACCACCCACTGCAGTAGGTACATTGCACCATCCACTGCAGTAGGTACACTGTACCATCCACTGCAGTAGGTACACTGTACCATCCACTGCAGTAGGTACACTGTACCATCCACTGCAGTAGGTACACTGTACCATCCACTGCAGTAGGTACACTGTACCATCCACTGCAGTAGGTACACTGTACCATCCACTGCAGTAGGTACACTGTACCATCCACTGCAGTAGGTACACTGTACCATCCACTGCAGTAGGTACACTGTACCATCCACTGCAGTAGGTACACTGTACCATCCACTGCAGTAGGTACACTTTACCATTCACTGCAGTAGGTACACTGTACCATCCACTGCAGTAGGTACACTGTACCATCCACTGCAGTAGGTACACTGTACCATCCACTGCAGTAGGTACACTGTACCATCCACTGCAGTAGGTACACTGTACCATCCACTGCAGTAGGTACACTGTACCATTCACTGCAGTAGGTACACTGTACCATCCACTGCAGTAGGTACACTGTACCATCCACTGCAGTAGGTACACTGTACCATCCACTGCAGTAGGTGCACTGTACCATCCACTGCAGTAGGTACACTGTACCATCGACTGCAGTATTTACACTGTACCATCCACTGCAGTAGGGAAAATCCTAGTTTTCTGTAGAAAATCCTAGTTTTCTGTAGAAAATCCTAGTTTTCTGTAGAAAATCCTAGTTTTCTGTAGAAAATCCTAGTTTTTGTATAGAAGGTCAGTGCCCAGGAGGCTTGTGGGTGCCCACTGGAAACACAAGTGTGATGCTGCTTGACACTTGCTAGGTTCTGCCTGAGTTGTTTTTCGAAAGTTGACGTATTTTTTAAATATTCAGGTATTTTTTTCTCAGGTCTATTTATGTATTGCAAGTTGGGTGAGAGATGGTATAAAATTCTTAGCATTCGTGAAATGTGTCACACGAAGTATTTTGCCACAAGGCCATTCGTGGCGAAATGTTTTCTCAATAAAATAACTTAACAGGGCACATGTGCCTTATTTCAATAAAAAAAAATCACAAATAAGGCATAAGTTGTGTATTTACTAATTATAACGGTAGTTTTATAAGTAAAAAAAAAATGGAGTTGATAGGCAGAGTTTCCCTCCCCCAAAAAAAAAAATATTACACTGTACCATCCACTGCAGTAGGTACACTGTACCATTCACTGCAGTAGGTACACTGTAACATCCACTGCAGTAGGTACACTGTACCATCCACTGCAGTAGGTACACTGTACCATCCACTGCAGTAGGTACACTGTACCATCCACTGCAGTAGGTACACTGTACCATCCACTGCAGTATTTACACTGTACCATCCACTGCAGTAGGTACACTGTACCATCCACTGCAGTAGGTACACTGTACCATTCACTGCAGTGGTACATGTACCATCCACTGCAGTAGGTACACTGTCCATCCACTGCAGTAGGTACACTGTACCATCCACTGCAGTATTTACACTGTACCATCCACTGCAGTAGGTACACTGTACCATCCACTGCAGTATTTACACTGTACCATTCACTGCAGTAGGTACACTGTATGCCATCACGCAGTGGTACACTGTACCATCCACTGATAGGCTGTACCATCACGCAGGGTACTGACCATCCACTGCAGTGTCACTACCATCCACTGCAGTATACACTGTACCATCCACTGCAAGTCACGTACCACCACTGCAGGTACTGTACCATCCACTGAGTAGGTACTGTACCATCCACGAGTAGGTACACTGTACCATCACTGCAGTAGACACTGTACCACCACGCAGTAGGTACATGACCATCCACTGCAGTAGGTACACTGTACCATCCACTGCAGTGGTACACTGTACCATCCACTGCAGTGGTACATTCCATCCGCAGTAACCTGTACCATCCACTGCAGAGGTACACTGTCCATCCACTGCAGTAGGTACTGTACCATCCACTGCGGGTACACTGTCCACCACTGCAGGTAATGTCCACCACTGCAGTAGGTCACTGTACCATCCATGCAGAGGTACACTGTACCATCCACTGCAGTGGTACACTTACCATCACCAGTAGGTACACTGTACCATCACAGTAGTACACTGTACCATCACGCAGTGGTACACTGTCATCCACTGCAGTAGGTACACTGTACCATCCACTGCAGGTACACTGTACCATCCACTGCATAGTACACTGTACCATCCACTGCAGTAGTACACTGTACCATTCACTGCAGAGGTACACTGTACCATCCACTGCAGTACACTGTACCATCCACTGCAGAGTCACTGTACCATCCACTGCAGTAGGTACACTGTACCATCGACTGCAGTATTTACACTGTACCATCCACCAGTAGGAAAACTAGTTTTCTGTAGAAAATCTAGTTCTGTAGAAATCTGTTTTCTGTAGAAAATCCTAGTTTTCTGTAGAAAATCTAGTTTTGTATAGAAGGTCAGTGCCCAGGAGGCTTGTGGGTGCCACTGGAAACACAGTGTGATGCTGTTGACACTTGCTAGGTTCTGCCTGAGTTGTTTCGAAAGTTGACGTATTTTTAAATATTCAGGTATTTTCTCAGGTCTATTTATGTATTGCAAGTTGGGTGAGAGATGGATAAAATTCTTAGCATTCGTGAAATGTGTCACACGAAGTATTTTGCCACAAGGCCATTCGTGGCGAAATGTTTCTCAATAAAATAACTTAACAGGGCACATGTGCCTTATTTCAATAAAATCACAAATAAGGCATAAGTTGTGTATTTACTAATTATAACGGTAGTTTATAAGTAAAAATGGAGTTGATAGGCAGAGTTTCCCTCCCCAAAAAAAATTACACTGTACCATCCACTGCAGTAGGTACTGTACCATCACTGCAGTAGGTCACTGTACATCCACTGCAGTAGGTACACTGTACCATCCACTGCAGTAGGTACACTGTACCATCCACTGCAGTTGGTACACTGTACCATCCACTGCAGTAGGTACACTGTACCATCCACTGCAGTATTTACACTGTACCATCCACTGCAGTAGGTACACTGTACCATCCACTGCAGTAGGTACACTGTACCATTCACTGCAGTAGGTACACTGTACCATCCACTCAGTAGGTACACTGTACCATCCACTGCAGTAGGTCATGACCATCCACTGCAGTATTTACACTGTACCATCCACTGCAGTAGGTACACTGTACCATCCACTGCGTATTTACACTGTACCATTCACTGCAGTAGGTACACTGCATAGTGTACATCACCGGCCTTCCATCCACTGCAGTAGGTCTATCACTGCAGGGTCTCCATCCGTAGGTACACTACCATCCACTGCAGTGTCACATCGCATGTACACTGTCACACTGCAGTACTGTACCATCTGAGTCTGTCATCACGAGTCGCCATCCTATGGTACATACCACTATGTACATGACCATCCGCGGACACTGCCATCCACTGCATGGTCCTGTCCTCTGCGTGGTACACTGTACCATCACTGCGTGCTGTACCATCACCATAGGTACACTGTACCATCCACCAGTGGTACTGTCCATCCACTGCAGTACCTGTACCACCACTGCAGGTACTACCACCTGAGTACACTGTCTCACGAGTACACTTCCATCATGCAGTGTACCTTACATCTGCAGAGGACACGTACCATCCAGGCCTGTCATCACAGAGGACAGACCTCACTGCAGGGACACTCATCCACTGCAGTGGTCTGTACCATCCATCAGTCACTGCCATCACTGCATTACCTGTCCATCACTGCAGTAGGTACTGTACCATCCACTCAGGTACCTGTACCATCACTGCAGAGTGCACTGTACCATCACTCATAGGTACACTGCCATCGACTGCAGTTACATGTACCATCCACTGCAGTAGGGAAAATCCTGTCTGTAGAAATCGTTTTCTGGAAATCTATTTTCTTGAAAATCCTATTTTCTGTAGAAAATCCTGTTTTTGTATAGAAGGTCAGTGCCCAGGAGGCTTGTGGTGCCACTGGAAACACATGTGATGTGTACACTTGTAGGTTCTGCCTGAGTTGTTTTCGAAATTGACGTAGTTTTTAAATATTCAGGTATTTTTTTCTCAGGTCTATTTATGTATTGCAAGTTGGTAGAGATGGTATAAATTCTTACATTCTGAAATGTGTCACACAATATTTTGCACATAGGCCATCTCGTGGCGAAATGTTTTCTCAATAAAATAACTTAACAGGGCACATTGTAGCCTATTTCAATAAAAATATCACAAATAAGGCATAAGTGTGTTTTACATTATAACGGTAGTTTTATAAGTAAAAAAAAAATGGAGTTGATAGGCAGAGTTTCCCCTCCCCAAAAAAAAAAATTACACTGTACCATCCACTGCAGTAGGTACACTGTACCATCCACTGCAGTAGGTACACTGTACCATCCACTGCAGTAGGTACACTGTACCATCCACTGCAGTAGGTACACTGTACCATCCACTGCAGTTGGTACACTGTACCATCCACTGCAGTAGGTACACTGTACCATCCACTGCAGTATTTACACTGTACCATCCACTGCAGTAGGTACACTGTACCATCCACTGCAGTAGGTACACTGTACCATTCACTGCAGTAGGTACACTGTACCATCCACTACAGTAGGTACACTGTACCATCCACTGCAGTAGGTACATTGTACCATCCACTGCAGTATTTACACTGTACCATCCACTGCAGTAGGTACACTGTACCATCCACTGCTGTATTTACACTGTACCATTCACTGCAGTAGGTACACTGTACAATTCACTGCAGTAGGTACACTGTACTATCCACTGCAGTAGGTACACTGTACCATCCACTGCAGTAGGTACACTGTACCATCCACTGTAGTAGGTACACTGTACCATCAACTGCAGTAGGTACACTGTACCATCCACTGCAGTAGGTACACTGTACCATCCACTGCAGTAGGTACACTGTACCATCCACTGCAGTAGGTACACTGTACCATCCACTGCAGTAGGTACACTGTACCATTCACTGCAGTAGGTACACTGTACCATCCACTGCAGTAGGTACACTGTACCATCCACTGCAGTAGTTACACTGTACCATCCACTGCAGTAGGTACACTGTACCATTCACTGCAGTAGGTACACTGTACCATCCACTGCAGTAGGTACACTGTACCATCCACTGCAGTAGGTACACTGTACCATTCACTGCAGTAGGTACACTGTACCATCCACTGCAGTAGGTACACTGTACCATTCACTGCAGTAGGTACACTGTACCATCCACTGCAGTAGGTACACTGTACCATTCACTGCAGTAGGTACACTGTACCATCCACTGCAGTAGGTACACTGTACCATTCACTGCAGTAGGTACACTGTACCATCCACTGCAGTAGGTACACTGTACCATCCACTGCAGTAGGTACACTGTACCATTCACTGCAGTAGGTACACTGTACCATCCATTGCAGTAGGTACACTGTACCATTCACTGCAGTAGGTACACTGTACCATCCACTGCAGTAGGTACACTGTACCATCCACTACAGTAGGTACACTGTACCATCCACTGCAGTAGGTACACTGTACCATCCACTGCAGTAGGTACACTGTACCATCCACTGCAGTAGGTACACTGTACCATCCACTGCAGTAGGTACACTGTACCATCCACTGCAGTAGGTACTGTACCATCCACTGCAGTAGGTACAATGTACCATCCACTGCAGTAGGCACACTGTACCATCCACTGCAGTAGGTACACTGTACCATCCACTGCAGTAGGTACACTGTACCATCCACTGCAGTAGGTACACTGTACCATCCACTGCAGTAGGTACACTGTACCATTCACTGCAGTAGGTACACTGTACCATCTATGGACACTAAGAGACGAGGCCAAAAACGTTTACAATGACGCATCATCTAATTAACTAATTTGTACCATGTCTACTGTAATGGATATCTTCCGAGGGTTAATTGGTGGCAGTGGCAATACTAGTGGTGGTAGTGGTGGTGGAGGTAATGGTGGTGGTGGTGGTAGTGATGGTGGTGGAGGTAGTGATGGTGGTGGAGGTGGTGGTGGTAGTGATGGTGGTGGAGGTGCAGGTGGGGTTGGTGGTGGTGGTGGTGGAGATGGAGGTGGAGGTGGAGGTGGTGGTAGTGATGGTGGTGGAGGTGGTACTGGCGGTGGTGGTGGTAGTTGTGGTGGTTATGGTGGTGGTGGTTATGGTAGTGGTGGTGGTTATGGTAGTGGTGGTGGTTATGGTGCTGGTGGTTATGGTGGTTGTTATGGTTGTGGTTATGGTGATGGTTATGGTGGTGGTTATGGTGGTGGTTATGGTGGTGGTTATGGTTGTGGTTATGGTGATGGTTATGGTGGTGGTTATGGTGGTGGTTATGGTGGTGGTTATGGTGGTGGTTATGGTGATGGTAGTGGCGGGTGGCCAGTAGACACAAAATGGCACTAATCATAACACACTAAGGGGCTTTCTCCGGTACTAAGTGGTCAGTGGCACGAACTCACTCACTCTTTCTCTCTCACACACACGTTTTCAGGGGAGTGGTGCCTTGATGCTGGTGAAGATCTCTTCGTCCAAGGAACTGGAGCTACCCGCCTCTTTCTTGCCACCCATTCTTCAAGTGTTGTGTGAACTTGCTCTTTTATTTATAATATATTTGAGGTGATTCTACTACGTATTTTTCTAGGAGTCTAAGCTCCTGGCTCTGCCTTATCATACCTATACTTAAATCTGTGTATGGAATTAACATTCATAAACTTCATTTGAAAACCTGAGGGAAAAGAAATACTTGTGAAAATCATGTGACTCAAATGTGGGTTTTTAGCTTCCATTTGTGACCTTGTGTACCCGTTCCCCGCCTGTTGAATAGTCTATCCCTGTCTACCGTATCAAGGCGTCTATGCATTTTGTATACCGATCTTATATCTTCCTCGATCCTTCAGATGGACGCCCAGGATAACCACCACCACCACCACCACCACCACCACCACCAACACCACCCCCACTACCACGACTAAGACAACCAATACAACCAACACCACCATCGCTACCGCTACCAAAACCTCCAACACACTGGGACATACCACAGACTGATATACCACTACCACCGCCGCCACAGCACACAGTGAGCCACATGCATCACCCCGGGGGACATACCACCACCACAACCACCACCACCACCACCACCACCAACACTACCAACACCAACCACCACCACCACCACCAACACCACCAACACCACCAACACCACCAACACCCAATCTACGATACCTCTAATACCCAACATTTTATCGCGGGATCCCCAGTTCGAGCCCACCTAATAAAGAAGGCTTTTCAGGCGCAACGTCGCGATTTACGGCCCTAAATATCACTTCTGTGAACACATTAGCTCAGTTGAAAGTGAAGAACTGCTCATGCATCTCCTTCTTTCTTCGCTCATTCCTTCCTTCCTCAGTTCCTCTCTCTCTCTCTCTCTCTCTCTCTCTCTCTCTCTCTCTCTCTCTCTCTCTCTCTCTCCCTCTCTCTCTCCCTCTCTCTCTCACACACACTCTACTGTGAATCGACTCCTGTAACCACATATAAGTTGAGTACACACATGAGCGCATGTGTGTGTGTGTGTGTATGTGTGTGTGTGTGTGTGTGTGTGTGTGTAAAACAGGTCAAGTATCTATCGATAAATGCCTTTTACACCTAGCAACTAACAAAGTGGTGGAGGCAGACTCAATACAGAGCTTCTCATCTGATTATCAACCTTCTCATTCTTAAGGCGCCCCATGACCCTTATGGATTTCGAGCTTCTTCGTGAACATAATAATAATAATACCAGTCTTGAGTGGTGACATGATGGTGACCACACAGCTCAAGCAATATTGCAGCACCAGTGTTCAAGGAATGGTGAGAGGCAGGAAGCCATACTGTACAAGTGGATTAACTTTCCTGACATGATAGACTTTTATGACGATTAAACAGCACGGGTTTAGAGAGAAGAAACAACGTGTAAAGTATAACCCTCCTAGCGGTCCAGCAGCACGAGTTCAGAGAGAAGTCGTACCTCAACATCCTAACAAAGAATTATACGACAGACTGACGGAAATAAAAGAAGGGGGAGGCAGGGCACGCCACATATTCCAGGGGTTACTATAAGGCAACTATTCTACACACTGGAAAAAGATCAAAACTGTCGGTTCACATAAATCGTAAAACTTCAGCGGCCTATGTAAGACTAGCCAGCCTAAAAAAAAAAAAAAAGTTAGCAGTGATTCGCTTTGCGCATTATACATGACGCTCTTTAGGTCCATCACGGAGTCCCGCCAGGTAACCTGCACCTGATCAAATATATGAATAACTTATAGAAGATCCAGCGGCTGCACCCAGACTGATGCCGAAATTGAGGGAAATGAACCACAGGGAGACACATGAGGAACTTTTAAAGTAACATCCATAGACAGGGAAGGATCGGGGAATATATTACGAAATATAAAATACTCAGAGGATCGGATAGTGGATAGCGAAAGGCTGTTTGAGATGTGAACTGGAGGTGCCAGGAGATTTTAGATGACAACTTTAATTCGCCTTAGGAACATCAGGCAGGAATGTATCAGTCTCTGGGAAGGGAGGAGGGAGAAGGGAACTGAACGAGACGAAGAGGGGATTTAAGCAAATGCTGTACAGTTTCAAGAATAGGTATGATTAGCCCCAGGAGGCCAGAAATTAGTAAATTATGTAGATAAGGTTTCAGAAGTGGGACCAGTAACTATGAATCGACTCCTGCAACTACAGCTGAGTACACATACAAACACACACACACACACACACACACACATACACACACACACACACACACACACACACACCAAAATACTGCATCGAATGTTTTGCTGTCTGTAAGTTACTCTTGGATATATTTATGGAGTAATTAGTTACATGACATAAATTTTCTGGCTGGGGAGGTCCAGCCTGGTCTCCTTGTCTCTTGCTTCTTTCTTCCCTCCACTCTCAATATATATATATATATATATATATATATATATATATATATATATATATATATATATATATATATATATATATATATATATATATATATATATATCGTGCCGAATAGGTAAAACTTGCGTAAAATTTGTGTATGCAATAATTTCGCAAAACTCATTCTGAACCTAACGAAAAAAATATATTTCATTGTGTTTGTTTATTAAATTATTGTAAACTTATCTAAAATATATTTATTTGGATTAGGCTAAATTAAATTGCGCAAGTTTTCTAAGGATCTTCTGGTAAAATTTTTTTAATTTTTGCATTAACCTAAATGAAAAAAAATATATCTTAAAACGTATAAGAAAAAAGTTTAGAAAGTACTTATTGACCAGTTTTACCTATTCACCACGACATATATATACAGTGGACCCTCGGTTTTCACCTCCAAACTCGAACAATTATGTAAGTGTATTTTTGTAAGAGTTTTTGTAAGTGTATATTTGGGGGTCTGAAATTACTTATCTAATTTACATTTGTCCTTATGAGAACAAATTCGTTCGGTAACGGCACTCGAACAGCATTCTGGAAAGAATTTTCAACGAAAACCGAGGGTCCACTATATATATATATATATATATATATATATATATATATATATGTACACGTTTATTGTATACACACTCATCTGAGTTTTCTTTGATTTTATCTTAATAGTTCTTGTTCTTATTGCTTTTCCCTTTCATATCCATGGGGAAGTGGAATAAGAATCTTTCCTCCGTAAGCCATGCGTGTTGTAAAAGTCAACTAAAATGCCGGGAACAATGGGCTAGTAACCCCTTTTCCTGTATAGCTTACTAAAAAGAAGAAGAAGAAAATCGTCAAAGTGGGATGTTTGAATGTGCGTGGATGTTGTGCGAATGATAAGAAAGAGATGATTGTAGATGTTATGAATGAAAAGAAGCTGGATGTCCTGGCTTTAAGTGAGACAAAGCTGAAGGGGGTAGGAGAGTTTGTGGGGAGAAATAAATGGGATTAGATCAGGGGTTTCAAATAGAGTTAGAGCTAAAGAAGGAGTGGCAATAATGTTGAATAATCAGTTATGGCAGGTAAAGAAGGAATATAAATGTATAAATTCAAGGATTATGTGGAGTAAAATAAAGGTTGGATGTGAAAAGTGGGTTATAGTAAGTGTTTATGCACCTGGAGAAGAGAGAAGTGTAGAGGGAGAGAGAGATTTTGGGAAATGTTGAGTGAGTGTGTGGGAGTTTTCAACCAAGTGAGAGAGTAATTGTGGTTGGGGATCTTAATGCTAAAGTGGGTAAAAATGTTGTGGATGGAGTAGTAGGTAAATTTGGGGTGCCAGGGGTAAATGTAAATGGGGAGCCATTAATTGAGCTATGTGTAGAAAGAGGTTTGGTAATAAGTAATACATATTTTATGAAAAAGAGGATAAATAAATATACAAGGTATGATATAGCACGTAAGGAAAGTAGTTTGTTGGATTATGTACATGTTTATAGAGGGGCAACGGATATATCAGATCATTATTTGGTTGTAGCTACAGTTAGAGTAAAAGGTAGATGGGACAAAAAGAAAATGGCAACAGTAAGTAAGAGAGAGGTAAAAGTGTATAAACTAAGGGAGGAGGAAGTTAGGGTGAGATATAAGGAACTATTGGCAGAAAGGTGGGCTAGTGCAAGTAGGAGTAGTGGGGGGGTTGAAGAGAGTTGGGATAGTTTTAAAAATGCAGTATTAGAATGTGGGGCAGAAGTTTGTGGTTATAGGAGGGTGGGTGCAGGAGGAAAGAGGAGTGAGTGGTGGAATGAAGAAGTAAAGGGTGTGATAAAGAGAAAAAGGTAGCTTATGAGGGGTTTTTTACAAAACAGAAGTGTTAGTAGAAGAGCAGAGTATATGGAGAGTAAAAGAAAGGTGAAGAGAGTGGTGAGAGAGTGCAAAGAAGAGCGGATGAAAGAACGGGAGAGGCTCTGTCAAGAAATTTTGCTGAAAACAAGAAAATTTTTGGAGTGAGATAAACAAGGTAAGAAAGCCTAGGGAACGAATGGATTTGTCAGTTAAAAACAGAGTAGGGAGTTAGTAGATGGGGGGCTGGAGGTATTGGGTAGATGGCGGGAATATTTTGAGGAACTTTTAAATGTTGATGAAAAGAGGAGGCGATAATTTCATGTACTGGCCAGGGAGGTACAACATCGTTTAGGAGTGAAGAAGAGCAGGATGTGAGTGTGGGGGAGGTGCGTGAGGCATTACGTAGAATGAAAGGGGTAAAGCAGCTGGAATTGACGGAATCATGACATAAATGTTAAAAGCAGGGGGATATAGTGCTGGAGTGGTTGGTATTTTTGTTTAATAAATGTATGAAAGAGGGAAGGTACCTAGGGATTGGCAGCGAGCATGTATAGTTCCTTTATATAAAGGGAAGGGGATAAAAGAGAGTGTAAAAATTATAGGGAATAGGTTTACTGAGTATACCAGGTAAAGTGTATGGCAGGGTTATTATTGAAAGAATTAGAGGTAAGACAGAGAGTAGGATTGCAGATGAGCAAGGAGGCTTTAGAATGGGTAGGGGATGTGTAGATCAAGTGTTTACAGTGAAGCATATATGTGAACAGTATTTAGATAAAGGTAGAGAAGTTTTTATTGCATTTATGGATTTAGAAAAGGCATATGATAGAGTGGATAGGGAGCAATGTGGCAAATGTTGCAAGTGTATGGAATAGGTAGTAAGTTACTGAAGGCTGTAAAGAGTTTTTATGAGGATAGTGAGGCTCAGGTTAGGGTGTGTAGGAGAGAGGGAGATTACTTCCCGGTAAAAGTAGGTCTTAGACAGGTATGTGTATGTCACCATGGTTGTTTAATATATTTATAGATGGGGTTGTAAAAGAAGTAAATGCTAGGGTGTTGGGGAGAGGGTGGGATTAAATTTTGGAGAATTAAATGCAAAATGGGAGTTGACACAGTTACTTTTTGCTGATGATACTGTGCTTATGGGAGATTCTAAAGAAAAGTTGCAAAGGTTAGTGGACGAGTTTGGGAGAGTGTGTAAAGGTAGAAAGTTGAAAGTGAACATAGATAAGAGTAAGGTGATGAGGGTATCAAACGATTTAAATAAAGAAAAATTGGATATCACATTGGAGAGAGGGATTATGGAAGAAGTAAATGTTTTCAGATATTTGGGAGTTGATGTGTCAGCGGATGGATTTATGAAGGATGAGGTTAACCATAGAATTGATGAAGGAAAAAAGGTGAGTGGTGCATTGAGGTATCTGTGGAGACAAAAAACGTTATCCATGGAGGCAAAGAAGGGAATGTACGAAAGTATAGTGGTACCAACACTCTTATATGGGTGTGAAGCATGGGTTGCAAATGCTGCAGCGAGGAGGAGGCTGGAGGCAGTGGAGATGTCCTGTCTAAGGGCAATGTGTGGTGTAAATATTATGCAGAAAATTCGGAATGTGGAAATTAGGAAAAGGTGTGGAGTTACTAAAAGTATTTGTCAGAGGGCTGAAGAGGGGTTGTTGAGGTGGTTTGGTCATTTAGAGAGAATGGATCAAAGTAGAATGACTTGGAGAGCGTATAAATCTGTAGGGGAAGGAAGGCGGGGTAGGGGTCGTCCTAGAAAAGGTTGGAGGGAAGGGGTAAAGGAGGTTTTGTGGGCGAGGGGCTTGGACTTCCAGCAAGCATGTGTGAGCGTGTTAGATAGGAGTGAATGGAGACGAAGGGTTTTTTGGGACATGACGATCTGTTGGAGTGTGAGCAGGGTAACATTGTGTGAAGGGATTCAGGGAAACCAGTTAATTGATTTAGTTGGACTTGAGTCCTGGAAATGGGAAGTACAATGCCTGCACTTTAAAGGAGGGGTCTGAGATAGTGACAGCTGGGAGGGACTTTTCTCAGCTGTCGTATCTGAGCTCCTCTGCAAAGACAGTGATTATGTATGAGTGTGGTGAAAGTGTTGAATGATGATGAAAGTTTTTTTCTTTTTGGGGATTTTTTTTCTTTTTGGGTCACCCTGCCTCGGTGGGAGACGGCCGACTTGTTGAAAAAAAAAAAAAAAAAATATATATATATATATATATATATATATATATATGTATCCTTATCGCCATTCTCAGTCTTCTTTTCCTGGTCATAAACGCCAAATCTTCTTATCCACTCTTCCTTCCTACTTGCCCCTCAAGGAAGTTTCTTTGATGCTGGTGAGGAACTCTTGATCTAGGGAATTGGATCTGTGCTCCAGTTCCCTGAATACCTTCCACCCACCCCCCTCCACACACAGGCGCTGTATACTCCCTACGGGTTTAGCGACCCCCTCCCCCCCATGATTATAATAATAATAATAATCCTTCCCTCTCGCACACATTCTCGCTCCTCCGTGTACATCCTTATTCCTCACATTTTTCTCGCTAACCTCTTTTCTCAGCGTTCTCTACCCCATGCCTCTCTTCCCTCTTACCTCCTCCCTCATCTTCCCTCTTACCTCCTCCCTCATCTTCCCTCTTACTTCCTCCCTCATCTTCCCTCTTACCTCCTCCCTCATCTTCCCTCTTACCTCCTCCCTCATCTTCCCTCTTACTTCCTCCCTCATCTACCCTCTTACCTCCTCCCTCATCACATATATCTCTCCAGCTGTGTCTTGTGCCAACACTCCCGGCAGACTACAAGCTGTTTTCGACGCGTTTACAGCTACAAGCAGTGAATCAGGTCTTGTCGTGTCCACACACGACCAAAACCTTATGTCTGAGTGTCAACATCAATAATCTACCACCGTTATAAATTAACAGCCAGAACAGAAGCCTGAGGATATAAATATTGACTAGGAAACAGTGGTACTGTGAGCAGTTTGCACAGTAAACTTGTTGACAGACTGTGACACTTTAGAAGCTGTGTGTGTCTTCCCGCTTCTGAAGGGTTATTAATAGAAGGAAATGAAGCTACTTTCTTCTTTCTTAGATTAAACATGCGTGTCTCTTTTCTAAGACGTTGCATATATATATATATATATATATATATATATATATATATATATATATATATATATATATATATATATATATATATATATATATATATATATATATAAAGACCAAGAGCTTGGTCTTTATTGGACAGCTAATACAATAACCTCCTGGATTCAACAATATGTGGACACTAAATAATATTTATCATAACTAATTGTCTTTCATGCCCTGCACATAATTACAAGACCTAATGAAACAAGTGTGTCAGGAGCCTCGGGTGTAATGACGCGAAGGAATAGACAAAAGTGAATGAAAACAGATGCACTAAAATATTTACGAACGGATGGACAAGGGGATGAAGAAACTAATGCAGGGACTTGGACATGTAAGCAGACTCAACATACATATTCATAGCAATATTTTCCCCGATGTCTCCTGCTTGCATGCGAGAAGCATAAAGAAGAACTAGTGTAGGGAAAATAATGCGTTCTTAGACGCTCTGCATCAGGGGAAGTGTTGTCTCCAAGTATTCGGCAGCCAGCCAGGAACCACGACCGTTCAAACGGACACAATGACTTCAGTAAGAATGATAAGATACCTAAAATCTTGTGAGTGAATCTACATACTAAGATCAATGAAATGACAAATATCCAAAGAGATATACTTATTGTATACCAAGTGTGACCTTTGCGATTCTTTTTTGTGCCCCAGCTAACAGGATGATCCCTGGGTGCACTTCAAACTAGTCACTCGGGCAGCACAAACTAATTTTTATAAGCTGAGAGAGAACGAGTAAGCAGGGTCCTTCATAATACGAGTGTTTTGTCTCATCATGCTCCCCAGAGCCATCTAGTGAGGGTTCGTGGAAAGACTGCAGCGCATAATGGGTCTAGTCCTAATGGATCAAATATCGGTTATGTTTCGCACATTTTACAAAGATATGCCCCTAAATTCTTCCTTTATTTATCTGTTAAAATTACCTAACGTGGAAAAATTAATTTGACATTTGGTCAATTGAGAAGGTAAATATCTGTATTGCAAAATTTAACTGTCGGCTGGTTTTGCTGGCTGAACATAAGTTATTTAAAAGTTTTTGCATGGTAATATATTAAGTGGCTGGTGTCAACCACAGTCTGAATAATGTCTGTCTGCTGGATAACTCTGTGTTTTATTTACAGGCTGTTTGTACACTACATAAGAATGTAATCGACGTATTCCCAGTTTAAGATCATATATTTTGACAAACTCATCCGTTCTATTGTATTACCGTAGGCCAATATGAGATGGAATCCGTGCCTGGCCTCAAACATACTGAAATTACGTCTAATGGAGATTACTAAATTTAGGGATGATAGATTTGCGTGCAGTTAAGGTGTCTAGTTTTGATGTACGAACACGTCTAAGTGCTTGATGTTTAGAAAATAATTCATGTAAGACAGTGGAAAACCAATGACTTATGCGAGCCTCGCTCTCAAGATAGGAGCCATCACTCAGTCAGAGTGACAGTTGTTGCAGCTGCACTTGTGGTTGCTGAAGAAGGCAATCAGTGTACATATTTTGGCAGAGGCAATGCTTCACTACTGCATTATCTATTTGACTTGAGGAATTTTATTTGGCTCTGACTGAACATTAATGTATTTCTTAGAGACATAGTAGCTCAGCAAAGAGAAATTCTTGTGGAGAAAATTCTCCAAAGGAGGGGAGTATGCGCCCTTACTACCCTTGTTAAGGGTCCTCACCCTTTCCTCCCTTAGGAAAGGGCCAGAGGAGGCGCGTCTGGCTGAGAAAAAACAATTTAATTCAAGCCAGATGTACTGACAACAGTGTGTCACGAATTGTGCTGACCACAGCACCACGAGGCACCTCGTGGCTGCACGAGGCACGAGGCTGCACAAGGCAGCATGAGGGATCGGATTGAATTCGGCCACCGGAAGGAGGGGTCATGCGGCGCGAGGCGACGTAAATCAACATAGACATTAGTCGTACGCGTCCGTTATTTTAATTTAATCTCCACTAACGTCGGGAAATAAGATAAGAACTCTGTTCCAGCGCGTTTAGTGAATAACATCAACATTGCAGTATATTCAGAAGTGTGCGCAGCTTCTTACTGCAAAAAGACAAACGTAGAGACAATCGCAAGTGAATTCCATCGAAACAAGACGGTGACTTCAGCGGCATTCTACAATCAAGACAGCATTTCCGCCGTATATGGTGGAGCCAACACCATCGCTCAAAGTTACACGAGCAAGGTATGTTTTGTTTTCTTGTCAAACAGGGGACTGCGCAGTTCTTGTAGTCAAGAACATCAAAATTTACCTATTGACGGCGGTTATGCGTGGACTTTTAAGTCCAACCACGTGAGTAAAACGCCTTTCAGTCCATCTAAGACTGAAATATGGACATACGCTCCTTTGGGGCAATAATTATACTCACTTGATGTTTATCTTACAGCCCTGTGGAGAGTGTGGCCATAGATGTTCCTCTGCAGGAGTCGGGGATGGCTGCGACTTCTTGGATTCATCAATAAGCTAAGTTTAACAGTCTATTATATCGTAGGAAAGAGCTCAAACCTCCACAATTCTCCTAAGTGGAATTGTTGTCGTTTTCAGTAAAGATTATGAGGCTGGTACATTTTGGGTTCATTTTTTTTTTTTTTTTAGAATCTATTTTTTTTTAGAATCTATTTTTTTTTTTTAGAATCTATCTATTCTGATGCAAATATAAGTATCAATTTTATTACCATGATACATTATGCTGATAATAAGTTCTTTTTGCAAGTTATGTACCCTGGTGGTACAAAAAATTATGAAGATGATCCACAAGAATAATTTTTTTTTTAAAGGGTGGACCCTTAAGCCAGCGGAAGGCCTCAGTCAGATGACCAAAATCTCTAGTGGCGGACCATCAATAGACTAAAACCCACGGCAGGAAACAATTGTCTGTTTCCTGAAGAATCTTACGTAACCTAACGTAACCTATGGCCTCTTAACATAATTTTTCAAACTCTTCGAACATTCTATTAGGCAGTAAAAATAAACAGAATTGCGACGTAAACAATTAAAAATCCTATGTATGCGAGGTACAAAATTGTCACAGTGTTGACATTTACCTCATAACGTAGTGAATCTTCGTCACAATGCAAAGTTTTAACATCTCTATCACTATAGTGATGACAGTCTTGTTACAACAGTGCCATACAGCGGACCCACATGTCTGGCTTATATCCGGTTACATAATCAAGCTGAGCCATAATGCTGTTACGTCTTACAGATGTGGGTGACGACAGACTTACGTTTTAGTTTTCTCAGCCGAGGGGAATAGAGACAAGTTTTGACACGAATGAGTATGCGAAAAGATATTTATTATTGGTATTTTTGTATGATATTTTATGGTATTTTTGTAGACACCTAATGTTGGAGTGAATCATTATATAATAGCTGGGATGCATGGGCATTCGATTTACAAACTGAAATTCCTTTTCGTCATGAGTATAACAATATAACGAGAAGGGAATTTTGTAGTCCGAGCTGATTATTATTATTATTATTATTATTATTATTATTATTATTATTATTATTATTATCATTATTATTATTATCATTATTATTATTATTATTATTATTATTATTATTATTATTATTATTATTATTATTATATTATTATTATCATACAAAAATACAATCAAGGAAACGCTTCTCTTTCCAATTCTTTTCCTAATTGTCTTTGCAAAGACTGAATAGATGGTCTATGAAATTTTAATACTCCTCTCAGCTCTGTTGCAAAACTTAACGAGTGCAAAGAGTGAGCATCATTGTAGGACGCTCGTTCAGCGTCTCTGATTGCACTCACATGAGCAACAGCACAGACAACTTCCTGTTGGACAAGTACCCTTTGATCCAGCAGAGAAGCCATCCACTTACGTCCCTTCTGGCAAGGTTCAAGTCTTCGGATGATATGCAGGTTGGCAACATCAAAGGCCTCCTTGAGATCAAGAAAGATGGCACAGGAATTGTCTGTGTGTAGGGTGAGAAGGGTGCTGATGCAATGATCCGCACTACTTTCATGCTTTTCATACTTTCATTCAGTGCTACTGGATGTGCTACTCTTAAGGATTGTGTGGTTCAGTGGACTAGAGAGTCATGTGTTTTCGCTCATCATGAGGCGGGCCAAAGCTTCATGGGTTCGACCCCTGGCTAGTGCAGCGTAGTTATTGATCAATACCACTCGTATTGTAGCTGTAGCTGTAGTGTAAGCACGGCTCTGGCAAGACAGTGATGGAGTGAATGATGATGAAAGTTTTTCTTTGTTGGGCCACCCTGCCTTGGTGGGAAACGGCCTATGTGTTAATAATATATATATATATATATATATATATATATATATATATATATATATATATATATATATATTGGGACCCCAAAGACTCGGAAAAAGTATTTAAATGAAATATTTTTAGGCTATTCCACATATATGTTTGAGTATTTTCTTCCCCTATAACCCTTTATTAACATACAAATATTTAAAGAAACTTTTGATAGATACATCAGAAATAAGAATAACATGCAGAACATCATGAAACCTGTATTTCTAACACGTCCTGTAGCTTCCTAGGGAAGTGTCGTGTGTCCAGGATCCTGCAGGGGTTTCCTTCCTCAGTCTCTGGAAAAGAAAGCAAGTTGCTCTAGGGAGGAGACTTCGCTGCCATGATGAGTGTCACCCTTTTCAGGAACGAATGCTCATTTGCCATGTGATCCAAGGCTCTATGATCCTATAGGGATGAAGTTGGGGGCATGCTTAAAAATTCTCGTGTTTGAGAGTTTTCTGGATTTCCCTGAAACTGGTTGTACCACCCTCCTTCAGCTTCAGCATATCAGAGTTAAGTGCCGGTCACTGTTAAAAGCACAAGTTAAATTCCACACATCAGCTAACCATCTTTCCAGGGTAGCATGAAGGCTCCATCTGGGTGCTTCTTGCTGCTGTCGGATTTGGTTAGCTGGGGTTCCAGTTCTTATGATCAAGGACGGTATCCAGGCTTCACCTGGTATCATTGAGACCATGAAGACCACATTGGTCTGCCGACCTGTTGCTGCATATACACTTGTGTTTAGTAAGAATGGGTGCGGCTAGGCGAAGAGGGTCGATGTGAGTGCACAGGATTAAGTAGGAATATAAAAGAAGAAATCACCAGCATATGGTGCCCTCACCACTAGGTGACCTTTGTTCTTTGTTAAGGAGATTTTCTAAACACCGTGGCTGTGCTAGTGGTTGCGTGGGTATATGTGTGCGTGCGTTACTTTTTTTTTATTTATTATAATGATGACTTTCTCATAAATTGCTCTTCCTCTGAGTGTGAAAAACTCCATTATCGGGGCAATTTCCTAATGACAGTAACATCAGCTTTACTGGAGCGATATCTTTGAAGCTGCTGTAGCTACTGAGTCCATAGTTGAAGACTTGACGATATCCTCATCGCCCAACTTAAATTCCCCAGCTCAGGCTGACAGATTTCACCCCCTCATGTACAAAACCCATTCTGTGTGACAGTCTATAAAAGGGTAACATAATAAGCATTTCTACCCTGCAAGTAACTCATAGGGTAGCGTACTCTACGGGTGTTCCCACACTGCAACAATCATATGCAATATGGTAGCAACACACTTTACACGTTTCTCAGAAATGTTGAATAAAAAAATGGACCAGATACGTCATACGATACGTCCAACTAGTCACACCTAACATGTATACACCATAAACCCAACATGCATACACCCAAAATGCATACATCCAACATGCACACACCCAACATGCACACACCCAACATGCACACACCCAACATGCACACACCCAACATGCACACACCCAACATCCACACACCCAACACGTCACACCACACACCCAACACGTCACACCCCACACTCAACACGTCACACCACACACTCAACACGTCACACCACACACTCAACACGTCACACCACATACTCAACACGTCACACCACATACCCAACATGCACACACCACACTCAACACGTCACACCCCACACTCAACACGTCACACCACACACTCAACACGTCACACCACATACCCAACATGCACACACCACACACCCAACACGTCACACCACACACCCAACATGCACACACCACACACCCAACATGTCACACCACACACCCAACATGTCACACCACACACCCAACATGCACACACCACACACCCAACATGCACACACCACACACCTAACACGTCACACCACACCCAACACGTCACACCACACACCCAACACGTCACACCACACACCCAACATGCACACACCACACACCTAACACGTCACACCACACACTCAACACGTCACACCACACACCAAACACGTCACACCACACACCCAACACGTCACACCACACACCCAACACGTCACACAACACACCCAACACGTCACACCACACACTCAACACGTCACACCACACACTCAACACGTCACACCACATACCCAACATGCACACACCACACCCAAAATGCACACACCACACCCAAAATGCACACACCACACACCCAACACGTCACACCACACACCCAACACGTCACACCACACACCCAACACGTCACACAACACACCCAACACGTCACACCACACACTCAACACGTCACACCACATACCCAACATACACACACCACACCCAAAATGCACACACCACACCCAAAATGCACACACCACACACCCAACACGTCACACCACACACCGACACGTCACACCACACACCCCAACGCGCAGCCTCTCCCTCACTGCCACCATGAATACCAGCTCACGTTACTCCCTCAGTAATTATGAACTCCAGAAAAAGGTCACATCCCTTGCTATATGTCACCCCTGTCAACATACCGGTTCCGCTACCCCTGTCAGCCCCCAGGCGCCGCCACCCTGTCAACCTACCCGTGCCGCCACCCTTGTCAGGCCACCAGTGTCACCCTCAGCACCTTCACAACCCAACTACATCCACGACATTCAGTGAGGGACTCAGAAGAAATGAGTCCTTTTCAAATAACTTGTGCTCTCACGACTCGAATATTGCTTTGTGCTCATGGTGCTTTTCAAAGCAGAAGAGGATGGACATTGAGAACGTTCAAAACAAGAGATGCCAAGCCAATGATAATCCTTTTCAAATCACTTGTTCTCTCTAGGCTGGAATACTGCTGTACATTAACATCTCCGTTCATAGCAGGTGAAATTGCAGATCTAGAGTGTACAGAGAACCTTTAAAGCACATAAAAGTTCAATCAAACACCTCAACTACTGGGAACGCTTGTAAACACTTGACTTGTACTCACTGGAACGCAGGCGAGAAAGATATATCATAATCTACATTTGGAAAATCCTAGAAGGAATGGTCCCGAATCTGCACATAGAAATCACTCCCTACGAAAGTAAAAGACTGGGCAAGCTGTGCAAAATACCCCCAATGAATATTAGGGGCGAGACTGGTACAATAAAAGAAAACACCGTAAGTATCCGGGGCCCAAGACTGTTCAACAGCCTCCCACCATGCATAAGGGAAATTACCAATAGGCCCCTGGCTGCCTTCAAGAGCGAGCTGGACAGATACTTAAAGTCGGTGCCAGATCAGCCGGGATGTGGTTCGTACGTTGGATTACGTGCTGCCAGCAGTAACAGCCTGATTGATCAGGCCCTGATCCACCGGGAGGTCTGGTCGTGGACCGGGCCGCGGGGGACTTGATCCCCGAAATACCCTCCAGGTAGACAACAGAAAAGGAAAACATACAGAGGTCGTTTACTGTAAAGTATCAATAAAACATCTAAGTTATTAGGAACACCTCAAAGCACTTGGATGTTCCCCCTGGGACAGAAGAGAGAGAGAGAGAGAGAGAGAGAGAGAGAGAGAGAGAGAGAGAGAGATCAGATGCCTGTGGGTCTTGTCCCTGCACACTACAACAACAACAACTTACTGGAGTGCAAGATATGGGGGAAAGTGTAGAATAACCCCACTGTGAAGCCCATGGGTATAATTTAGGAACAATGTCAGCATCAGTGGCCTAAGATTGTTCAACATATAACCGGATATCTTTAGCTGTGTGGGCAGCGGCCACTTGCAGCCTGACTGACCAGGCGAGTCAACAATAAAGCCTGGTCTCAGGCCTGGCTGCGGGTTTATAAGAGCCCTCTAAACCCGTCGAAAGTAAAGCACAGGTAAAACCTGGGTCTTATCAGTTACTCCTATACCCTTTGTCTCCAGTCATGTCCACCAGTTCAACTTGCTCTTCCCTCAGAACGCCCTCTGATTTCATTACTAGTAAAGGGCCTATGTATTTTTGAACAAACAGCTTCAGCTCGGATAATGCACTTGGGCGTTAGATACTACTTGCATATGTATATGGACCCGGGTCGCTATTCTCTCCAGTCTTGTCTGAGACACATTAGAGGATCGTTGCTGCCGTTTCGCACGTTAAAAAAAAATTCTTTAAAGACCAGCATCACAGTCTGATCCATACACTCACTTCTTTCTTGACGGAGTTTACAGATTCAAACCCACTGCGATGCTCATGCATTCTGCTCTCAGGTATGCCTTAGCTCTAGCTTAAGAATTCATGTTTAGCATTGCGAAGGGCTGAATATTTCTTTTTACAAATAACGCTGACTACAGAAGAGACTTGAACCCATATCATCTGCCCTCCTCTCCCCTCCCCCATAACCAGGGTAATATACAACGAGGTGTCCCGCTTAGTTTTCTTGGCCACAACATACTTGTAAGTTTGTGTGTAATGAGAGTATTTATACTCACATCAATGACAAACCTGGATGTTGTAGCCAAGTGAGCGTAGTGGGTACCATTATTCTCTCTCTTTCTCTCTCTCTCTCTCTCTCTCTCTTTGGTAAGATGGGACCGAGCCACTTCCGCAATGTTTTTGTGTACTTAAGTAGTTCTTTGGTATGAAAGTACTGAAATAGAGAGTGCATTCCGGTATAATTCCAGTACAGTGTTGTTGTCTGTCTTCTCCCATTTTACATTTGAAAAGTTGAACTCTTCGAGGAGGGGAAAATATTTTATTTAGGAATTTCAAAATTTTCTGGGTAGGTAACATCCGTGTATATTCAGTGAATTCCTCTGATTCGTTGGTGACTTTTATACAAGGAAAATTACCAGTTTTTTTTTGCCTTCCAAGTTTATTGCACGAACTTCTGTCATAAAATATGATGATTTTAAAATTTCGAAGCAAACAAGTGATCTTACAAATATGAACCTTCTTGAAGCTCGTTTACTCTGTCACATTTATGCAAATTATGTCATTCGGCAACCATACATCACTGAGACGTCATTAATGTGGGCTTCCGTGAAGGATCCAAACTTACCATTAGTTTCAGGCCGCTTATCTGTGTTGTTCCGATCTGATGATTTTTTTTTTTTGTGAATTTAATGCTGGCGAGATTGTCGGCGAGTTCAGCATTTCTAGCATTCTGGCTGTTGTGTCTAGTATGATTAGTCAGTCTAATACAGACCATCGCATTGTAATGTGGCTGGTCTAGGTACTCTGGTTTTACCTCTTTACTGGTCGCCACTAGTTCCACTCTCTCCCTGCTCCATGAGCTTTATCATGCCTCTTTTTAAAGCTATTTATGGTACCTGCCTAAACTACCTCACTTTCCAGACTATTCCACTTCCTGACAACTCTATGGTTAAAGAAATACTTCCTAACATCCCTGTGACTCATCTGAGTCTTCAACTTCCAATTGTGACCCCTTGTTGCTGTGTCCCATCTCTGGAACATCCTGTCTCTATCCACCTTGTCGATTCCTCCCAGTATTTTATATGTCGTTATCATGTGACCCCTGTTCCTCTGTCCTCAAGTGTCGTCAGGTCGAGTTCTAACTCTCCTCATAGGACATGCCCCATAGCTCCGGGACTAGTCTTGTTGCAAACCTTTTCTCTAGTTTCCTTACGTGCTTGGCCAAGTGAGGGTTCCAAACTGGAGGTGCCTACCCCAATATGTGCCTGACGTACACGGTGTACAGAGATGTCGGAATGCTATTTTTAGGTTCCCTAGTCACCTATATGATGCAGCAGTTGTGTGTGTGTGTGTGTGTGTGTGTGTGTGTGTGTGTGTGTAAGAACATAAGAACATGTACATTCATACATACATACATACTGTACATACAATTAATAAATAACTGAAAATTAATGACTCAATTTTTATCTTGCCATAACACGATGAGAAGGCCAGCACACACACACACACACACACACACACACACACACACACACACACACACACACACACACACACACACACACACACACACACTTACACACACCTTTCACCCATTACGAGGGTTCTTCTTCCTCTCTCTGTCATCTTCCCGTTACAATCATAATTTCTCGTCACCCTCTCTCCTTCCCACACAAATATTTACCATATTAACTGAGATAATATAAATAAAGTTATTAAAAAAGTGGCTTGTAGCTCAGCGGTAGCGTCCCCAGGTTAGTCTGAGAACCCGGATTTAATCTCTTCCGGGTGGAGATGAATGGCAGGTCTCCTTACACTTGTTGCCCATGTTTACCTAGCAGTAAATAGATATTTTGGTGTTAGCCGGCTGTTGTGGGTGGCATCCTGTATGGAAAGTTATACCGTAACTCGAGTCAGGCTTTATTATACAGTATCTTCTGCTGTGTAATACAAAAACATAGAAGCAGCAGGTTTAGTGAGGCAGTGGGTAGTGCTGGTGGCGGGGCTGCCGCTGGTAATGTCTGCTGCCTCTTGTTTCTTTGAAGTGGTCCCTTTGAAGCCTGTGGTAGCAGCAGCCTCGCGCTCACTTGTTAAGCACCGTCTTATTAAGGTTTTTAGTCTGGTCATGCCTCCTCCTCCCTCGTGTAAGTTGCATGCTTGAACCTCTAATGTCGTCTATCTTCCTTGTTGCTAACTCCACCTTAACACGTGACACCACTGTCGCCTCTGACGTCACTGCTACAGCTTGACACCACCACTACCACAGTGCCACCTGCTACACTGCTGGCACCGACCTCGACACCTTGGACTCCTGTAGCATCCATTCAGAACTATTCTCGATACTACATCCGCAAAACTATTATTACCAGAACCTCTAGCACTATCATTAAACTCAGTGCCATCACCGTCAACCACATCACCATCCTGAGCCATAGCACCATCGCCGTGAACCTTAACACTATAATCCCTAACATCAGCATCACCTCCACCACCATCCCAACAACTATCCCCATCACCTCTCACAAAAACTGTAGTTCCCCATCTCCCGACAACTACCCATCCACCACCACCTCCACTACTACCCCCACCACCTCCACAACTTCCCCCACCACCTCCACAATTACCCCCACTACCTCCACAACTTCCCCCACCACCTCCACAACTACCCGTACCACTCTTCACCGTCTATGTCTGGTGATTATTTAACAACATAATAACGTCACCACGTCACTTCTTGGCACACTGGCACTTCCCTTAAACAACGGCAGTTTTAAAGCATCAACTGGCGTGTGTTCTTCTCTTGGTAAAACACATGGGTCTTAGTTTTTGCGGACAGGACGTGTCTAGCTCGTGAAGGGGCAGAGAGGGTCGAGTCTGGCAGAACCTATGAGTACCCGGGGTTCAAGAGGCCTGTCTATGGAAATAAAGCACACAAAGAGGGTTCTGGTCATTTTGCTGTGAAGACGTTTCGTCCGCGAGTACTCTTTCTCTCTGCTAATGAAAAGAGGGAAGGATCATGACCACCTTAGCCCACACCTGCATCTGGCCGGTGTGGGAACGCTGAGGGGAGGGGGCTTAGCCCCCTTATCGCCCCTTGCTGGAGATAAATTTCTCCATATCCCGAGGGGACGAAACGTCTTCGCATTTTGATGCCATAACCGTCTCGGCTTGTTTTACTGACAGACTGTCTGTCTGCTCTTCCACATCATTATCATTAAACCTGACAGAGTAAGATCCCTGGTAACTGATGCCGACGAGTTCAAAAGACACGTGAACAAACACTAGGACACCTTGATTATAAAACATTTTGGCCTTGTGTCCCTGATCACATCTTGCTCACGTATCTTTCAACACCCGACGTGCACTCCAGTTAATACCCTGTGTCAGAACCTTTCATAATAGAACTGTATTAAGAACACAGGAACATAGAATGGAGTAAAATGACTAAATGGAAGATAATAATGAATGAATGGGATATGAATATAGGTTGAAAATATTTTATTAAAGCATTAATCGAACTAGTAGCTTCAAACCGGAGAGGTTCAGATTTAGTAGGACGTGCCTGGTATGGTTCATTAGATCTGTTGTTATGCTACGTCTGTCTTATTGTTAACACACTAGCAACTACCGTCCACGGGATGAGTATTTGGTACACAGTCGGTTAGAAGCTTGAGTGGAAACACTCTTAAGGGTCAGAGGAAGGGCGACTAGCATGTGTAAGGTAGAGAGCCCTTGTGTTCTGTGTGTGTGTTTGACAGCTCTTGTGTTCTGTGTGTGTGTGTTAGACAGCCCTTGTGTTCTCTGTGTGTGTGTTAGACAGCCCTTTTGTTCTGTGTGTGTTAGACAGCCCTTTTGTTTTGTGTGTGTGTTAGACAGCCCTTTTGTTCTGTGTGTGTGTTAGACAGCCCTTTTGTTCTGTGTGTGTTAGACAGCCCTTTTGTTCTGTGTGTGTGTTAGACAGCCCTTGTGCTCTGTGTGTGTGCTTCCTGTATCTACCTTCAGTGAGGGATCACCCTCTTCCCTCCTCCATGCCCCATCCTCACTCACTCTGGTCTTCCACTACCCCTTTCCCAGCTCTATTTCTCCGACATTCACCTCTCTTCCTCTTCTTTATCCACCTCTTGCATTCTCGCTCTTCTTTCCTCCTCAAATTCAGCCTCCCCTCATTCCTTAACTCTCTATGTCTCCTCCAGCTCCACTTCCTTCTCCCCATCATTACCTACTCCGTCCCCGTCACCACTTCTTCTCCACCTCCATCTCCTTCCCCTCCACATCTTCTCTCGCCCACCATCACCTCCTCTTACCCCTTTTCACCCACCACAACTTCCTCCTCCCCACCGCCTCTTCTTTCTCTCTTACCACAGCTTTTCACTTCCCTCTTTTCCCCTACCATCTTTTCCTCCCCCTTCTCCTCCTCTTCTTCCTTCTCCTACTCTTCTTACTCCTCGTCTTCCTCTTCCTCCTCTAGCATCTTCTCACCCTGAAGGTGTCATTACCGCGACGTGTGGTATCCTATGACTTATTATTAACCACTGAAGAGAAAAGACGAAGAATTACACGAAAAAAATCTTCGGAAATAATAAAAGAAACAGGAATCTAATGATTTTAGTCCTAATGAGGATGATGATGATAATAATAATGATGATGACGGAAAAGTTAATGACGATGATGATGACGGCAACGATGGTGATGCTAATAAAATTGATGACGATATTGATGCCGAAGTTTATAATGATGTTCTGGTCCGTCTCCTCTCTCTCTCTCTCTCTCTCCTCTCTCTTCTTATCCGTATATATATATATATATATATATATATATATATATATATATATATATATATATATATATATATATATTTTTTTTTTTTTTTTTTTTTTATTAACACATCGGCCGATTCCACCAAGGCAGGGTGGCCCGAAAAAGAAAAACTTTCATCATCATTCACTCCATCACTGTCTTGCCAGAAGGGTGCTTTACACTACAGTTATAAAACTGCAACATTAACACCCTCCTTCAGAGTGCCGGCACTGTACTTCCCATCTCCAGAACTCAAGTCCGGCCTGCCGGTTTCCCTGAATCCCTTCATAAATGTTACTTTGCTCACACTCCAACAGCACGTCAAGTATTAAAACCATATGCCTCCATTCACTCCTATCAAATACGCTCACACATGCTTGCTGGAAGTCCAAGCCCTCGCACACAAAACTTCCTTTACCCCTCCCTCCAACCTTTCCTAGGCCGACCCCTACCCCGCCTTCCCTCCACTACAGATTTATACACTCTCGAAGTCACTCTGTCTCGTTCCATTCTCTCTACATGTCCAAACCACCTCAACAACCCCTCCTCAGCTCTCTGGACAATCGTTTTGGTAATCCCGCACCTCCTCCTAATTTCCAAACTCCGAATTCTCTGCATTATATTCACACCACACATTGACCTCAGACATGACATCTCCACTGCCTCCAGCCTTCTCCTCGTTGCAACATTCATCACCCATGCTTCACACCCATATAAGAGCGTTGGTATAACTATACTCTCATACATTCCCTCTTTACTTCCATGGACAAGGTTCTTTGTCTCCACAGACTCCGAAGTGCTCCACTCACCCTTTTCCCCTCATCAATTCTATGATTCACCTCATCCTTCATAGACCCATCCGCCGACATGTCCACTCCCAAATATCTGAATACATTCACCTCCTCCATACTCTCTCCCTCCAATCTGATATCCAATCTTTCGTCACCTATTCTTTTTGTTATCCTCATCACCTTACTCTTTCCTATATTCACTTTCAATTTTCTTCTTTTACACACCCTACCAAATTCATCCACCAACCTCTGCAGCTTCTCTTCAGAATCTCCCAAAAGCACAGTGTCATCAGCAAAAAGCAACTGTGACAACTCCCACTTTGTATTTGCTTCTTTATCTTTTAGCCCAACACCTCTTGCCAAGACCCTCGCATTCACTTCTCTTACAACCCCATCTATAAATATATTGAACAACCACGGTGACATCACACATCCTTGTCTAAGGCCCACTTTTACTGGGAAATAGTCCCCTTCCCTCCTACACACTCTAACCTGAGCCTCACTATCCTCATAAAAACTCTTCACTGCTTTCAGTAACCTTCCTCCTATTCCATACACCTGCAACATCTGCCACATTGCCCCCTATCTACCCTATCATACGCCTTTTCCAAATCCATAAATGCCACAAAAACATCTTTACCCTTATCCAAATACTGTTCACCTATAGGTTTCACTGTAAACACTTGGTCTACACACCCCCTACCTTTCCTAAAGCCCCCTTGTTCATCTGCTATCCTGCTTTCTGTTTTACTCTTAATTCTTTCAATAATAACTCTACCATACACTTTACCAGGTACACTCAACAGACTTATTCCCCTATAATTTTTGCACTCTCTTTTGTCCCCTTTGCCTTTATACAAAGGAACAATACACGCTCTCTGCCAATCCCTAGGTACCTTACCCTCTTCCATACATTTATTAAATAATAGCATTATTAAATAATATATATATATATATATATAATGTGTGTGTGCATGCGTGCGATCGCGCGTATGTGTGTGCGTGAACGCGCGTGCGAGAGCGCGTGCTTGCCTGCCCTCACTCAGCAAGTTAGAAACCAAGGCGCGAGACCCGGCCCGGCCTCTCCGCGAAGCCCACTTAAACAGAGATTCTAAGTGACATCTTAAGTAGAGTGCACTTGAAGGCTACTGGGGAAAGCGGAGGAGGTTCTAGTCCTCTTCACTTCAACTACCAACTCATCTAAAATGATGATATTGTAAAAGAGGAGGTTAATGCTCCGGGACTGGAGCTCTGGTGGACCTGCAGAGTGGGGAGGGGAGGGGAGTGATGGGGAGGGGAAGAGAGGGGTGGGGAGGGGAGAGGAGGGAGAAGAGAGGGGAAAATAATATTAAAAAGGAGAAGTGGGGGGGAAAGACGATAATGGGAAGAGGAGGAGGAATTAAAAAAAGGAATGAGAAAGAGATAATGGAGAAAGTATGGGATATGGGCAAGCGCACTGCTTCCTCCATTCACTCCTATCTTTCTCTTCTCTTCTCTTACCTCCTGTTACTTTCCATCACCTATGCCTTTCTCGAATCCTCTGTCTCCCTTGCCTTTGAATTTCGTCTCTTAACGGCATCTTTTATTCTCCCTTTCCATCTCCCTCTCAGGCAATTTTCTCCCCTCTTTTACCCTCCAAATTCATCTCCTCCCCATTATTCTCCCCTCCAAAAATAATTTTCTCCATATCCTCTCCCTTCTTCGTCCCCTTTCACCCCTTTCTTGCCTCTCAACCTCTACTTATTGCCCCTATTCCCTCTCCCACTTTCCTTGCCACAATCATCTTTCTTCGCTTATTCCTTGTCCACCATCTTTGTTAACCAGAAGTCTTTCTCTGCTTACCACCTCTTCCTCTCCTTCATGAACTTCCGTTTCGTTCTTCTACAACACTTCCTATCCACACCTTTCCCCAACACCTCCCTATCCACACCTTTCCCCAACACCTCCTTATCCACACCTTTCACCAACACCTCCATATCCACACCTTTCCCCAACACCTCCCTATCCACACCTTTCACCAACACTTCCTCCACAACACCCAGTCACTCACATAAGCTTTTCAAAAAGCTCTCCCTCTACACCCTTCTCATCTCTCCCCTCACCCTAGTAAGGGGTGAGTGAGGGAGGGATGATGAGGTTCACTTCAGGACCTCATACCTCCCCCAGTCCCACCTACCAGCCAGATGGACACATTATAATCATATGTGAGAGACAGATGGCTGCCTCGTCTGCATGTTTGCGTGTCTGCCTGCATGCCTGCCTGCTTCCCCCCGTTGGCTTGCCTGCCTGCTTCCCCCCGTTGGCTTGCCTGCCTGCTTCCCCCTGTTGGTTTGCCTGCCTGCTTCCCCCTGTTGGCTTGCCTGCCTGCTTCCCCTTGTTGGCATGCTTGCCTGCTTTCCCTGTTGGTTTGCCTGCCTGCTTCCCCTCTTGGCTTGCCTGCCTGCTTTCCCTGTTGGCATGCCTGTCTGCTTGCCCTGTTGGTTTGCCTGCCTGCTTGCCCTGTTGGCTTGCCTGCCTGTTGGCATGCCTGTCTGTTTTCCCTGTTGGCAAGCTTGTCTGCTTGCCATGTTGGTTTGCCTGCCTGCTCGCCCTGTTGATTTACCTGCCTGCTTCCCCTCTTGGCTTGCCTGCCTGCTTCCCCCTGTTGGTTTTCCTGCCTGCTTCCCTCTTGGCTTGCCTGCCTGCTTGCCCTGTTGGCTTGCCTGCCTGCTTCCCCTGTTGGCATGCCTGTCTGCTTTCCCTGTTGGCATGCTTTTCTGCTTGCCCTGTTGGTTTGCCTGCCTGCTTCCCCCTGTTGGCTTGCCTGCCTGCTTTCCCCTGTTGGCATGCCTGCCTGCTTTCCCTGTTGGTTTGCCTGCCTATTTTATCATGATGGTTATTTGTTTACCTGCTTACCTGTTTGCTAATCCTGCCTTCCTGTTTTCTCGCCTGCCTGTAAGCCTATCTGCCTGCTAGCCTGCCTATTTGTTGACTGGTGAGTTTGCTGACCTACCTGCCAGCCTGTTTGTTAATTTAACTTACTGTCTGTTTGCTAGTCTGTTTGCCGTTTTACCTTTGATGGGTTTCAAGAGTTTTCCTACTCCAGCCGCCCGACCCTGGGCAAGGCTTGATTGGTATTTACCTGGTCAACCAGGCTGCTGGCGGCCCAATGGCCCGCACAACCTGGTTGGCCCCGGCACTTGGCGGAGGTTCTTGTCAGGGTTCGTCTTGAAGACTGTTACCCTTGTTCCGCCAATGTTTCTGATATCTTCTGGAAAGATGTTAAAATGTCTGGCACCACGGATGTTGATGCAATGTTCTCTTATTGTGCCCCAGGCGCTCCTACATTTCACTGGGTTTATTTTACATTTTTTTCCATATCTTTCACACTAGTGTGTTGCTATGCCTGTGTGTAGATTTCGGACTAAACTCTCACGTACTTTCCACATTTATATTATCATAAATCTCTCTCCTCCGCTCTAGCGAGTACATATTTAGTACTGAGGCGTTATCGGTATGTTTCCTGCCGTCAACACTAAGCGATTTGAATAATGCCACCATCGACACAATTTATTTTGCTTTGAAAATTTTCATTATCCCTTTCGAAATGTGTTTTTTGAAAGAAAGGTCAGTTGACAGTATTACACCTACGTCCTTCACGCGTTCCTTTTGTTCTACTGGGTGATCTTGCCTTTTGTATACAGTGTCACTTTTACGTTCCTCGTTCTTTCCATATCTAAGCTGTTGGAACTTGGCACCATCGAACGTCATGTAATTCTTCACTGTTCACTGAAAGGCTTCGCTTTATATCTTCTTGCAGTTCTTCCTGTCTGCCTGCCCGTTTTCCTACCTGACGTAAGCGTTAACGCTTGGCCAGACCCCTTTACACACGAGAAGCATTGGAACCTGGTAACGGTACGACTGGCCTGCTAGAAGAACTAGGGTTGAGGGCAATCGCTCAGCATGTCTGGCATTCCTTCTATCACCGTCACACGAACAAAGATATTGAAGATTGAGGCGAAATATTATTATAAGAAAAAACGGAAGAGATGATAGATAGGCCAGCAAAGATGGCGTCTCCCTTCCATGATCCATGCAGGTGAAGGGATCCTGATAGAAGGAATTTAAACAATCTTGCCTGTCCTTTCATCAGACCAGATTTCTTCCCATCCTTAATAATAATAATAATAATAATAATAATAATATCGATAAATCACCTTTATTTTTACTACGTGTTTTTGAAGCGTAAATGTTAGATTTATGATAAAAGCGAAAATTGAGTAAAAATGCTTTGAACAGCCTTTTATGACCGTAGGAGTAGCGAGGTGGAGGTTGAAGGCGGTGAATGAGGAGGGAAGCGTGTCCTGGAACCTCCCACTTGGAGGATGGAGGTGGTGAGCGAGAAATGGGGAGTATCCTGAGCCCTCCCACTATATTCGGTTTGGAGCGCTTGTCTGCAGGCTAATCCAACTTAACCCATTCTGCACTAGGTCTCGTTGCAAGTTGCTGAGCGGGTTGAAGGCAACGCGGCAGGCGTGTGTTGAGACGCTCCTCGGGACCGAGGTCACAAGAGCAACAAGGGAACTAAATAATGGTTAAAATAACCATAATTTTTAAAGGGGTGGACCGGTAAGCCAACGGAAGGCCTCGGTCAGATGACGGAAAGCTCTACTGGCGAGTCATCATATGACTAAGACCCGCGTCAGGAAACACTTGTCCTGTTTCCTGACAAACCATACCAAGCAGCCAGGGAATAAGGAATCCTACTGGAAGTAGATTTACACCACCTGGAGGATGGATGGGTGAGGGTGGAGGGGAGGTGTTCCCTAGGTCCTCCCACCTGCTCTGCCTCCAGAGGTCTTCTTGTAATCTCCTATGAAAGTTATTTCCGTTGGCAAGATGGTTAAAGAAGAGTGCAACGGACAGAGTAAGAAATGGAACGAAGATAATCAAGAATGAGGAAAAAGAACAATGGGCTAAAAGAGAAATGGAGGAAAAGAGGAATGATTGAAAATAGGAACTGGCAGAGACTTAAAAGAGGAATTGGTAAAAAGAGGAGCGGAAGGGAATAAAAATAGATACGGGGGCAAAGGTAAAATCGTCCTTCTTCTATCCATTCCTTTTCTTCCAACGTTTGTTACCTATATTAATCCTAGTGTATTACTGTCTACAACTCTCACCTGTCCAACAGCTGTTAACCCTCCTCTCCCCCCACCCCTACATTTTATTTTTTTATTTTATCTCTCCTTCCCTTTCTCCCTTCCTTCCTTCCTCTAGCCGTCTTGGCACCTCTTTCCCTCCCTCACCATACTCCCTTTAAACGTCCACTACTTCCACACTTTATCAAGACGACGCCATTTGTCTTCCTACCTCCCTCCCTCCTTCCCACTCTCACTCTCTCTCTCTCTCTCTCTCTCTCTCTCTCTGACTAAAACACAAACACACACACACACACACAGTTGCCACACCAGTGCCCCAGACGGACCAACATTAAGAGAAGGGGTTGTGTTGTGGTAAGAGAGACTTAATGCAACTCAGCTCAGAGTATGTTCTTTTCCCCGTAGTGTTTCTTCTTGCATGTGAATTAGCCTGGGTTCAGCCAGCCTGTGGGGCACTGTTCCTCCCTTCCCTTGAGTTTTCCTTTCCGCAATTATACCTTTCAAGGGGATGGCGCCTTGATGCTCTTGCAGGAATCCCTTTTGAAACTAAGGGTGCTGCCCGCTCCTTCCTCGTATTAAACCTGTTTACCTCCCATTCTCTATATGACGTTCACGGAAATTGGATATTCTTCAAAGATAGCATTCATCATAACATATATATATATATATATATATATATATATATATATATATATATATATATATATATATATATATGTCGTGCCGATTAGGTAAAACTTCCGATTTTGGCTTAATAGCAACGCTTACCTTGCCATATAAGACAAGTGAAAATTTGTGTATGCAATAATTTCGCCAAAATCATTCTGAACATAACGAAAAAAATATATTTCATTGTGTTTGTTTATTATTAAATTAATGTTAACGTATCTAAAATATATTTAGTTGGGTTAGGCTAAATTAAATTGCGCTTGTTGTAATAAGGTTAGGTAGGTTTTCAAAGTTTCTCTTGGTACAAAATTATAAATTCTTACATTAATATAAATGAAAAATATATATCTTTAAACGTATAAGAGAAAATTTTAGAAAGGACTTAATTTTAGATGAGTTCTTGCTAATTGACCAGTTTTACCTAATCGGCACGACATATATATATATATATATATATATATATATATATATATATATATATATATATATATATATATATATATATATATATAATTTATATATATATATTAGCAGTACCGTTGCTGTGGCTCAGTCTGGTTTGCCGACTCTAAACACGCAACATATAATTGTCCATGTGAGAAGCAATCCTTGTCTAGATCTAAACCGAACAATTCTAAAGATTATATATATATATATATATATATATATATATATATATATATATATATATATATATATATATATATTCATTTTTATTTTTGTAAGATGTTGAGGCCTAAAAAAGTAGTTTGGCTTTTTTGGGACTCCTAGGAACGTACCACTATTTTTCCCATAAGTTCTTCAGTTCATAGAAATTGTCTGGTTTGCCGACTCTAGAACACGCACCGTCTCTGTAGTAAAATATTTAGTATAGTGTTTGTTGCTTTTACGCTCTCGAAAAAAGAAAGTAGGTATATAGAAACAGGCGCATATTTGAATGCAACGTTGTGTCGAAATTTCAAAGCAATCGGTGAAGAACTTTCGGAGATTTAAGATTTTGAACAAACGAACATTTACATTTTTATTTATATAGAAGATATAGATGGATATTCAAGTACTTTCACACTTCTCAGTGCGTCATCAGGAGCAGTGAAATGTTATAAGAGTAGCAGCAGGAGAAATGAAGAAAAGTTTTCTCAGACACACACACACACACACACACACACACACACTCACACACACACACACACACACTCACACACACATTCACACACACACACACACACACAGCGCTCTTGCTTCACGCACGGAGGGCCCGGGTTCAATTCCCGGCGGGGCCGAAACATTTCGAAGTGTTTCGTTACACACACACACACACACACACACACACACATACATACATACAACAGGCCTAGTGTCTAATCGACATGTGCCTAGGACAAAATGGTAACTAACTAACACACAAACACACACACAATACAACACACACACACACACACATACACAAACACACACACACCCACACACACACACTTAGAACACCCCTCTGAGTACTTTTCAAGTGGGGGGGGGGGTAAAGCCTGCATTCTGGTGAAGAACTCTTGATCAAAAAAATGTATATAGTTAGGCTCCTCTTCCTTATATCAAATCTAATTAACTACCTTCCATTTCCTAAGCCCTGTATAACCCTTGCGAGTTTAACGCTTGTCCGTGAATATAATCACAATAATCCAGGTGCTCTTTCGGACATGCGGTGTGAACGCTCACCGATACGTACTTGACGGGGGGGGGTCGAGGATTGTTTTTTTTTTTTTGGCGGGGGCTCCGTCAACAGCAATACTCAACCGGCCTTACTGGTTTCCGACTTCTCGAGCCCTGTGTCGTAACCACTCTCGAAACTGTGTACGGGCGGTTGCTTCCATCACTTCTCCCCACGCCGTCCATTCCCCTTAACTACTTCCCTTGAGAGTGAAAAAGTACCTCCTAACATTCCTGCGACTCGTCTGAGGTCTTAACTCGTCACCTCCTTCCTGGTCCTCGTTTATTTGCTTCTCTGTCTTGTACTCCTTCACTTACCATTCCTTCCACTTATATGCTTTATCCCAGTTTTATCTTTATTTATGATGACGAGTTAGACAAATGTGCAACATGTGTCTAACTTATTTTTGTAGACGTTTCGCCATCCAGTGGCTTTATCAGTACAATACATGGATGTGATCTGAAGACTGAAGACAGTAGAAGATGAGGTGATCAGTCCCTCAGCCTAAGATAAGGTGATAAGCACCTTAGTCTTCAATAATCAGAAGCACAGGCAAGAAGATTGTCTCTTGGAATAGTAAGAGCAAAATGGCTATTCCTTCGGTCACCATTATTATATTCGTCTGTATTTGACTGAAGAAGCCTGATGCACTGCCCAAATGTTCTACAATATAGATACCAAAGTGCTGTACATGCATGGCACACACACACACACACACACACACACACACACACACACACACATACACACACACACACACATAAACACACAAACACACACTCACACACCACCCACACACACACACACACACTCACACACCACACACACACATATACACACCAAAACCACAAAACACTCATATATGCGCATGTTCTTTCCCCTATTATGGTATCTCTCTAAATCATCTACCCTTCCCACTCTCCCTCATACACTCGGGCAAATTACTCACTCTCTCCTCTCCGTGTTATCTACGTCATCTCCCAGAGTGACGCATCACCCCCTGCTCCCTCCCTCGCCTCTCTCTCTCTCTCTCTCTCTCTCTCTCTCTCTCTCTCTCTCCTCTCTCAGCTTGTACTCACATTCCAAGAAAGTCAACACTATTTGTCTCAGTGAACCAAGGAAGAACAATTATCGTACGCATCTTTTACTTGACCTTGCCATAATCATCCTACCTTTATTTTACGACGGTATTTTTCAAATGATATTCCCTACGTTAATTTTTGCACGTTCCCTGTAAATTTACATGCGATATTTTCTATATTTTATGTTAGGTTAGGATATGATAGGTTATATTTATCTCAGATTTACCTAAAGACTATTTCGGCAGGTCGGCGCCCCCAGTGGTTAGGTCCTAGACCTGACCTCCCTGGTTGATGGCCTGAACTACCAGGTTGTTGGCGCTGGCAGTACGCGGTCTGACGTAGGCACCACAGCCTGACTAATCAGGAGCCGACTTAAAGAACTTGCCCAGAAGACAGCTAGGGGTCTGTTGGTAATTCACCTTTTGTATGAAGGGTGGGTGTTGAAAAATCTTGGTCCCTTTACACTCATTACACACTTGCTTTTCGTGGGAAGCATTCTGCACTGTCTGCCGACCCTCATGCTCTGGTAGGAGGTGGTTTCTTTAGCTTTCATATGTACCTCTTTCTCACCTTCCAGTATTTTCCTAAGTATTTTGTATGTTATTATCATGTCTTCCCTTGTCTTCCATCCTTTATGGCTGTCAGGTTCAGTTATTCTGGTCCTTGATTATCGGTCAGCCTCTCAGCTCTAGGACCAGAGCCGTTGCAAACCTCTCAACTTTCTCAGATGCCTTTATATACTTTATATCTAAGATATTTAGCATTCAGACTGTAAGGATTTTTAGTCAAAATATTTTTATTTTCATAAATGTTACTTTGCTCACACTCCAACAGTCATAAAAACCATTTGTCTCCACTCAGTCCTATCTAACACGCTCACGCAAGCTTGCTGGAAGTCCAAGCCCCTCGCACACAAAACTCCAAGCGGGTGGGTGTGAGCTCCAGGTGGGTGTGGGATTCATGCGAGTGTGTGGGCACCTTGTAGGTGTGTGTGGGATTAGCAGAGCCATGCACAATGTTCCGTCTTCCATATCTAATCTATCATGCAGAACAATCTACATGGGGCTGGAAACCTTTACTCCCCACGTGTCTTGTTCTTCATTGTTAAGACAGCCTGTTTGATATTGTATTGCATCTAATCTATCATATATACATTTATAATTTCCAACACCATTTCTAAAAAAAAAATATATACATATAATTGAGAAATGTTGTTAACCCTGTTGATGGGACCAAAAACCATTTGTACTGTTATTTAAATAACTTAATAATGCTGTTCTTGGTTGCATTGCCCTCAATTCTTTTCCTACCATCAGCCGAAGGTATTTGTCAGTAAATAACAAAAAAGGCACAATACCGTGTTCTTGTCCTTACCCTACACGGGCCGTCAGCTTTATTGCAGTGCTCCTCTTTCCCAGAATATGACTGACTCCACTACTACTACTTCCACTATTACTCCTCCACCCCTTTCTTGTGCCCTCCCCTGTCTGCTGTCCTATAAATACCCCTTCTACCTGTTCTTTGTGTTAGTGTGACTTTGTAAATGGTCCAAGTCGGACCGAAACGTCGTCGTAAGCTCCTCTCTTCTATGTGCGGGTTGTGTGTGTACTTGTCAGTAGTCTTAGTGCTTGTTCGTAAAACTCACAAGCAACAACAGCACTATCAGCAGCAAAAACAGATGCAGCAGTAGCACTGCCACCGCCATCAGCAGCAGTTGCAAGCTAAAAGACAACATCACCGCAGCTGGTAACCTCAAAAACGGGTGTCAAATTTCCCGTCACTGGATCTGGTGAAGTCTCCAGATTACAACAATAATTTCTGCAGATAATGACTGCCTTCCACGCTGCCACGTTGTGGTTTAGATGGTCGTGATTGTGACACTGGAGGAGGGAAAAACCTCAATTCTTCCCTCCCAGATGTTGCAAAGACTCCCACACCCCCAAAATCCACTCATTATGCTGATAATCCACATCAACACCCAAATAACGCGCCAAAAAATCAACAAAACTCACAGTGTTGCCTTTATTTATGCACTAATACCGCATAACGCACACCTGCATCCATATAATGTACACCACCACCCACATAACACACACCACCGCCCACATAACACACACCACCGCCCACATAACACACACCACCGCCCACATAACACACACCACCGCCCACATAACACACCACCGCCCACATAACACACACCACCGCCCACATAACACACACCACCGCCCTCATAACACACACCACTACCCACATAACACATACCACCGCCCACATAACACACACCACCGCCCACATAACACACCACCACCCACATAACACACACCACCGCCCACATAACACACACCACCGCCAACATAACACACACCACTACCCACATAACACATACCACCGCCCACATAACACACACCACCGCCCACATAACACACACCACCGCCCACATAACACACACCACCGCCCACATAACACACCACTACCCACATAACACATAACACACACCACCGCCCACATAACACACACCACCGCCCACATAACACACACCACCACCCACATAACACACACCACCACCCACATAACACACACCACCGCAAACATAACACAAAACACCGCCCACATAACACACACCACCGCCCACATAACACACCACCACCCACATAGCACACACCACCGCCCACATAACACACACCACCACCCACATAACACACCACCACCCACATAACACACACCACCGCCCACATAACACACACCACTACCCACATAACACACACCACTACCCCCATAACACATACCACCGCCCACATAACACACACCACCGCCCACATAACACACACCACGGCCCACATAACACACCACTACCCACATAACACATACCACCGCCCACATAACACACCACCACCCACATAACACACACCACCGCCCACATAACACACACCACCACCCACATAACACACCACCACCCACATAACACACACCACCGCCCACATAACACACACCACCGCCCACATAACACACACCACCGCCCACAAACACACACCACCACCCACATAACACACCACCACCCACATAACACACCCACCACCCACATAACACACACCACCGCCCACATAACACACACCACCGCCCACATAACACACCACTACCCACATAACACATAACACACACCACCGCCCACATAACACACACCACCACCCACATAACACACACCACCACCCACATAACACACACCACCGCCCACATAACACACACCACCGCCCACATAACACACACCACCGCCCACATAACACACCACCACCCACATAACACACACCACCGCCCACATAACACACACCACCACCCACATAACACACCACCACCCACATAACACACACCACCGCCCACATAACACACACCACCGCCCACATAACACACACCACTACCCACATAATACACACCACTACCCACATAACACATACCACCGCCCACATAACACACACCACCGCCCACATAACACACACCACCGCCCACATAACACACCACTACCCACATAACACATAACTCACACCACCGCCCACATAACACACACCACCGCCCACATAACACACACCACCACCCACATAACACACACCACCGCCCACATAACACACACCACCGCCCACATAACACACCACTACCCACATAACACATAACACACACCACCGCCCACATAACACACACCACCACCCACATAACACACACCACCGCCCACATAACACACACCACCGCCCACATAACACACACCACCGCCCACATAACACACACCACCGCCCACATAACACACACCACCACCCACATAACACACACTACCGCCCACATAACACACACCACCACCCACATAATACACACCACTACCCACATAACACACACCACCGCCCACATAACACACACCACCGCCCACATAACACACACCACCGCCCACATAACACACACCACCGCCCACATAACACACACCACCGCCCCCATAACACACACCACCGCCCACATAACACACCACCACCCACATAACACACACCACTACCCACATAACACACACCACCGCCCCCATAACACACACCACCGCCCACATAACACACACCACCGCCCACATAACACACACCACCGCCACATAACACACCACCGCCCCCATAACACACACCACCGCCCACATAACACACACCACCACCCACATAACACACCACCACCCACATAACACACACCACTACCCACATAACACACCATCACAATAAGGACCAAGTTACATCTTTCCATAATTAGTCGCAATTTCCCTACGAATAGGGTGACTGGTAAAGCAGTGAAACACCCTAATAATAATGACCTTTATCTTCCCGCTGCGTAGAGGCGGTAATGGCCCGTCTCCTCCGTTTCCCCCTCCCCCCCATCAGCTGATGTGTGGCTCCCGTCATTATCTGCTCATCAGTTTTCATTTTCGTCTACGTTACATGCTCAGTCATTCATTATTCGCGGCTTTTTTTTTGGGGTGATCCACCACACTATGGTGGGTGGCATTTAGTGTTTTAAGATTTCCTGCACTCGCCTAATTTTGTTTGTGTGTGGGGGTTGATTCCCAGCTCTTCGGCCCACATGTTTATTTAGAAGTTCTTCCTATTTCTCTCTCTCTCTCTCTCTCTCTCTCTCTCTCTCTCTCTCTCTTTCAATGTGAAAGTGTGACTTCTGTCTTACCTGGAAATGTTCTCTCGTTTATTTCTTGTGTTTTATTACGAGATAATAATCATTAACTACATTTTAGTCCTCGTCAGCTTTTCTTTATTTTTTTTAATAACACATTTTTAACACCGAAATCTGGTTTTGGTTTCATGTTTTCGTAGGTCTTATGTTTTATTTATATTTTATTAATCAGTGACACTACGTTAGAACTAAATATTCCACTTTAGGCTTAATATATGCTTTGTTATACTTGTTATATACCTTTGATATACCTTTGATTCACCTCTGATGAGTTCCGAAAGTTTTTATGTGATGTGACTTATTAATTAGTATATTTCCTTCTATATACCTCAAGGACTACATGAACTACAGAACTTTATGCAGTGTTCAACGTAGAAAAAACTCCAACTCCACACCTACGGAAAAACATAAATTCATGGAGAATAGAAAATAAAATAAAAAATAAACAGAGAAGAGAAATGTGGGAGACCTGGGAGTGACCATGTTGGAAGATCGTACACTCTACGAGCACTCAAACACTGCTTCACATTTCCAAAAAGATGACAAGAGAATTATTCACAACAAGCCAGTTACACTCAGTTAACCGGAATACTGCTGTACGCTAACAACCCCATTTAAGGCTGACACAATTGCAGACATAAAGAAGGCTTAGAGAACTACCACTCATCACATACATATTCACACAAATTAATTTGAGCACTTAAAAATCGTCACTGAAATTGTACCCCTTGGAGTGCATGTGAGAATTACGTATCATTTCGGGGAAAATACCAGCAGGGTTTTTTTTCCCCTCCAGATCTACAAAATATAATATTCCCTTACGAGAACTGGAGGCACAAGAGCTGGAGTAAACTTTACTCACTGCATTTAGTAAAATAAGATATAACTCTGAAGGCTACAAAGCTTCATGAGAACATTACCCTCAGTTTCATAGGAAATCTCCAAGAAACTGCTATTATTTTTGACAGGACTGTCGTACAGTGTTGTTAGTGTTCATGTTGTTATTGTTAGTGTTCTTGTTATTGTTAGCGTTGTTGTGTATCTACGTCAGACTGTGGGCTGTTGCACGCACCAACAGACCCTGACTGTGATATACCTGTGACCGGTGATTACTTGATCAACCTGGCTCTTAGTGCTCCTGGGCCACAGGCCTACATAACCATCAGAACCTGGCATAATTTTCACATTTTTCTCCGTACCAGTATTTTTTTTTTTATGAAACTGAATAGTACGCTTGGTTCTGATTTTTTTGAATCTCTCTCTTTTGATCCTAGAATATTCATTTCTGGCTTTCAAAATCTGATAGATTTGAAGGTTGGGGAATTTTCTGTATAGATTCCAAGTATTTTTCTACTTTTTCTCTGGCCTTTCAGTGTATCTCTCTCTCTCTTTCTCTCTGTCTCTCTCATACCAATATTTCATTTCCCTCTTAAATCAAATACATTGCATGTACCGTATCTTTCTAATTTTGTATTTCTTTATTAGATTTCTTTATTGCTGCACTTCTGCAACTCTCTCTCTCTCTCTTTAGTTGTTCATTTCGTCGGGTTTAACCCCACTGACTGCCGGTGCCTCATGAAAGCTGCACTTAATTGATATACGAACAACAAGGAACAGTTTAGTCTGACCATTCTAGCATGTATGCTCTGTTATCTGTCACACAATGTTGTGAGCCGTACACAAGTGTGGGTTAGAGGGGATTTAAAATATCTATTCTCGTAGTTATTTAATTGAGTTAGAGTTGTGTGCTACCGTCTCATCGGTAGCATCCACGCTACACGATGTGTGCTACCGTCTCATCGGTAGCATCCAGGCTACACGGTGTGTGCTACCGTCTCATCGGTAGCATCCACGCTACACGATGTGTGCCGTCTCGTTGACATCGTTGACAGTATCCACGCTACACGGTGTGCGCTACCGTCTTGTTGGTAGCATCCATGTTACACAGTGTACTACCGCCTTGTTATTGTGAGTACTGGTTATCGTGAGTGCTGGTTATCGTGAGTACTGGTTATCGTGAGTGCTGGTTATCGTGAGTGCTGGTTATTGTGAGTGCTTGTTATCGTGAGTGCTGGTTATAGTGAGTACTGGTTATCGTGAGTGCTGGTTATAGTGAGTACTGGTTATCGTGAGTGCTGGTAATCGTGAGTGCTGGTTATCGTGAGTGCTGGTTATCGTGAGTGCTGGTTATTGTGAGTGCTGGTTATCGTGAGAGCTGGTTACCGTGAGTGCTGGTTATCGTGAGTACTGGTTAACGTGAGTGCTGGTTATCGTGAGTGCTGGTTATCGTGAGTGCTGGTTATCGTGAGTGCTGGTTATCGTGAGTGCTGGTTATCGTGAGTGCTGGTTATCGTGAGTACTGGTTATCGTGAGTGCTGTTTATCGTGAGTGCTGGTTATCGCGAGTGCTGGTTATCGCGAGTGCTGGCTATCATGAGTGCTGGTTATCGTGAGTGCTGGTTATCGTGAGTGCTGGTTATCGTGAGTGCTGGTTATCGTGAGTACTGGTTATCGTGAGTGCTGGTTATCGTGAGTGCTGGTTATCGTGAGTGCTGGTTATCGTGAGTACTGGTTATCGTGAGTGCTGGTTATCGTGAGTACTGGTTATCGTGAGTGCTGGTTATCGTGAGTGCTGGTTATCGTGAGTGCTGGTAATCTTGAGAGCTGGTTATCGTGAGTACTGGTTATCGTGAGTGCTGGTTATCGTGAGTACTGGTTATCGTGAGTACTGGTTATCGTGAGTACTGGTTATCGTGAGTGCTGGTTATCGTGAGAGCTAATTATCGTGAGTGATGGTTATCGTGAGTACTGGTTATCGTGAGTGCTGGTTATCGTGAGTGCTGGTTATCGTGAGTGCTGGTTATCGTGAGTACTGGTTATCGTGAGTGCTGGTTATCGTGAGTACTGGTTATCGTGAGTGCTGGTTATCGTGAGTGCTGATTATCGTGAGGCTGGTTATCGTGAGACTGGTTATCGTGAGTGCTGGTTATCGTGAGTGCTGGTTATCGTGAGTGCTGGTTATCATGAGTGCTGGTTATCGTGAGTGCTGGTTATCGTGAGTACTGGTTATCGTGAGTGCTGGTTATCGTGAGTACTGGTTATCGTGAGTGCTAGTTATCGTGAGTGCTGGTTATCGTGAGTGCTGGTTATCGTGAGAGCTGGTTATCGTGAGTGCTGGTTATCGTGAGTGCTGGTTATCGTGAGTACTGGTTATCGTGAGTGCTGGTTATCGTGAGTGCTGGTTATCGTGAGAGCTAATTATCGTGAGTGCTGGTTATCGTGAGTACTGGTTATCGTGAGTGCTGGTTATCGTGAGTGCTGGTTATCGTGAGTGCTGGTTATCGTGAGTACTGGTTATCGTGAGTGCTGGTTATCGTGAGTACTGGTTATCGTGAGTGCTGGTTATCGTGAGTGCTGGTTATCGTGAGAGCTGGTTATCGTGAGAGCTGGTTATCTTGAGTGCTGGTTATCGTGAGTGCTGGTTATCGTGAGTGCTGGTTATCATGAGTGCTGGTTATCGTGAGTGCTGGTTATCGTGAGTACTGGTTATCGTGAGTGCTGGTTATCGTGAGTACTGGTTATCGTGAGTGCTAGTTATCGTGAGTGCTGGTTATCGTGAGTGCTGGTTATCGTGAGAGCTGGTTATCGTGAGTGCTGGTTATCGTGAGAGCTGGTTATCGTGAGTCCTGGTTATCGTGAGTGCTGGTTATCGTGAGTGCTGGTTATCGTGAGTGCTCCCATCATCAAATTTGGAATTTATATTTGGTTATATATTTTGGGTCCAGCATCGTAGGCCCTCCAATATATCTTTGTAATTAAAATTCCTAGCTAAAATAATTAATTACAACTGTAATAGGTCAAATCCCTCCCTGTCATAAAAAAATCCCTCTATAATACTAATTTAAATCCCTCATTATACCAATACCTTGTTTCAGCTCGTTGGGTTTGAAGCCTATCTGCAACACGATGATCGTATTAAAGGAGTATGCAGCCATTACACCACCAGGCAAGAATGCTATAATTACTTAAAGAGGCGTTAAAGAGAGAATTTGTATATACCAACCTCTTTAGTGTATATACCCTTGTAAATATCTAAAATGACTGCCCATAATAATTAAGATACCCAAGTGTGATTATTTCAGTCCCCCATATTAATGAAATCCCTCAATGCTATCATTTTCCTCTCCCTAAATAATTACAGTCCCCATACTGTTGTTAGCAAAATCCCCAATTATAGTAAAAAAATTCCTTTCTATAATAAAGAAATCCTCAAGAATAATTAATATTACCATTCAATAATTTATAAAATTCTCCTCTATAATAATTATAATTTTAGTTATTGGTTCGTAAAGGGTTACAATGCAGTAACTAAAATCCCCCTTTATTATACAGTAATTAAAAATCCCCCCTCTATTATACAGTAATTAAAAATCCCCCCTCTATAATACAGTAATTAAAAATCCCCCCTCTATTATACAGTAATTAAAAATCCCCCTCTCTATTATACAGTAATTAAAAATCCTCTTCCATTATACAGTAACTAAAAATCCCCCTCCATTATACAGTAATTAAAATCTCCCTCCATTATACAGCAAATAAAATCCCACTTTATAATAACTTAAATCCCTTTCGGTAACTAAAATCCCCCTCAATAATATTTTTTTTCCTTGGGAGGCAATTTCTACTGAATCCTTTCGTGTCTTGAGTAACCCCATCATCATTAATAAATAAATTTTCCGAGCAGTACTGAATGGTGAGACGCATTCTTATCAAAAATATAATTGTTCTTCCTTGAGTCTGGACTTCCGTCGCTTCCTTCAAGGAGGGAAGTACCTTGATGCTCAAGTGTTCTTGATTCAAGCAATTGGAGATATCCTCCTCTTCCTTGATTTAAAGCTGATTAATAATAATAATAATAATAATAATAATAATAATAATAATAATAATAATAATAATAATAATAATAATAATAATAATAATAATAGGTTTCATAAATTCTTACGTTGGTTGGGTTCCGTACTTTGATTGTTGTGGCAATGGAAGATTTCTTCGCTAATGCTGATATTTTTTTCCCGTTTTTCTCACATCATATATTTTCTAGACACAGAAGTTTCTTTCAGATGTGTGTGTGTGTGTGTGTGTGTGTGTATGTGTGTGTGTGTGTGTGTGTGTGTGTGTGAGTGTGTGTGTGTGTGTGTGTGAGTGTGTGTGTGTGTGTGTGTGTGAGTGTGTGTGTGTGTGTGTGTGTGTGTGTGTGTGTGTGTGTGTGTGTGTGTGTGTGTGAGTGTGTGTGTGTGTGTGAGTGTGTGTGTGTGTGTACTCACCTAGTTGTGGTTGTGGGGGTCTGTATGCTCCATACTACAGTATTATCTCTGTCTGTCTGTCTCTGTCTCTGTCTCTCTGTCTCTTTCTTCTCTTCTCTCTTCTCTCTTCTTCTTTTTCTTCTCTCTCTTCTCTCTTCTTCTCTCTCTCTCTCTCTCGAAAACCGACAATAATATTGAAGGAATATTTGTGTGCAGCAGTGAGCTCCCTCCAGTGAGTCAATCTTTTTGTATTGAATTATACAGAGCGTGAGTGATGGATGAAAAAATGTGACACCAAAGGTGAACATTCTAAAGGCATCATGTGCAAAGGTGTTCATTTGTGAAATATAAAATGAGGGAAAGTACAGGGGAAGGAGAGAGAGAGAGAGAGAGAGAGAGAGAGAGAGAGAGAGAGAGAGAGAGAGAGAGAGAGAGAGAGAGAGAGAGAGAGAGAATGAGAGAGAGAATGAGAGAGAGAGAGAGAGAGAGAGAGAGAGAGAGAGAGAGAGAGAGAGAGAGAGAGAGAGAGAGAGAGAGAGAGAGAGAGAGAGAGAGTTGATTTTTAATTGATTGTCAAAGGTATCTGTCGATAGACATTTGGTTTGGTGTGTGTAGGGGGTTATGTGTAAATTTTGGGGGATTATGTGTAAATATTCGGGGGTTGTGTGTGTGTGGGTGGGGAGTTGTGTGCTAGTTACCATTTTGTCCTAGGCACATGTCGATTAGACACTAGGCCTATTATATATTTATGTGTGTGTATGTGGGTGTATGTGTATGGTGTGTGTGTGTGTGTGTGTGTGTGTGTGTGTGTATGTGTGGCTATGTCTGCAGGGTTGTGTGTGTGTGGCTGTGTGTGCAGGGTTGTGTGTACTCACCTATCTGTGGTTGCAGGGGTCGATTCATGGTTCCTGTGTGTATGTGATGACCTAAGCATGGTAAATTAGACACATATGCAACACTTGGGTATCTTTATTGAGGAAACGTTTCGCCACACAGTGGCTTCATCAGTCCATACAAAGGAGAATCGTGAAGAACAGGAGGAGTGTGAGGTTGTCAGGCCCTCAATCTTGAGTCGATGTTGTCAGTCCATCAATCTTGAATAGAATAACAGCATATGAGCAGAGGGAGCTTATATACTGTAGACAGGAGAGGTGCAGCAGTTGTAGGAGGTGTCACATTTGTCCAATGTGGAAGTAGGTCGTGCCCAAGGAATAGGCAAGCGAAGAAATCCTTGTATTAAGATACCAAGATGTTGCAGTGTCAGACAGGATGTGAATGAATGGTTCAGAGAACCGACGAGTTGGTAAATTAGACACATATGCAACACTTGGGTATCTTTATTGAGGAAACGTTTCGCCACTGTGTGGCGAACAAATGTGACACCTCCTACAACTGCTGCACCTCTCCTGTCTACAGTATATAAGCTCCCTCTGCTCATATGCTGTTATTCTATTCAAGATTGATGGACTGACAACATCGACTCAAGATTGAGGGCCTGACAACCTCACACTCCTCCTGTTCTTCACGATTCTCCTTTGTATGGACTGATGAAGCCACTGTGTGGCGAAACGTTTCCTCAATAAAGATACCCAAGTGTTGCATATGTGTCTAATTTACCAACTCGTCGGTTCTCTGAACCATTCATTCACGACCTAAGCATCACCTCCGCTCAGCGTCACTCTATGCTGCTGATCTTGTTGCATTCCTTGTACTTGATAAAGTCCCAAGGTCGAAGGTTCTTTCCTGTATGTAAATTTCTACTAACATTTGTCGCCTTACACACATTTCTCCACACAAGCTATAGTATAAACCTTGGTAATTGATGCAGACAAGTGAAAAAAGTTATAACGATTCCGACAATGAGGGACTGACCTCCTCAAATACTATTTCACCAATATGGTTTTCACTAGCGACCTGCTGTCTCTGTTGTGTTCTATCATGAGCATATATGAAAGCAGAGGATATAACAATACCAGTATAGAAAACCACCCAACAAAGACACACTTTCTTTTAACGTCTACAAAAAAAAAAAACATATAAAGATCTTACTCATTTCTTCTCACACCTCGACACTTTCACCAAGAGAGGCGTGGTCATTGAGTTTGCCTTAAAGTTGTCCACATCTCCATTCCAGAATTCTTAGAAAAAAAATTCCAGTATATCACCCATGCCCTCACATGCTTACACTATATTCCCTACTTTACACAAGATTACAAACTCACAACTATGAAGTCCTCAACTCTACCAACAATACCACTGCCGAGAAAACCCAGATTCTTAAACCTACCTGGAGTAGTTAACAACACCAGACAGATCCTTTCAAGAAACAGCATCCGCGTAGCTACCATAGCCACGTCTTCCATCAGAACCCTCACCAGGAAGAGACATTTGACAAACCAAACGGTGAAGCTCAAGTGTACACAACACAGTGTGCAGGATGCAACACAGAGGAATCTTTCTACACGGATCCGAGAACACACACACACAAAACAACATACAGTAGAGAAGACACCAAAAATGCTCGTATCTTGCACATATTTAATGAGGAATATCTCATGAGCTGGAACAAAGCAGAGCTGATCTACAGAGAATCCAGCATTGATAGGCATCACTGTACCTGGCAAGTACATGTCAATTACCCTCGCATATAATTACAATACTACTTCACGCTGATTCCTCGTTGTCACGTGACACGACTATTAGATGACCTGTCGCCTTCACCTGATCTTAACCAGTGACCTGTTTTCTCTGTCACACGTAACCTGAGAACTGCTTTCAGCAAACTGAACGATTCATTTAAGACATCGTCCACAACTTTCTTCAGATAGGCCTGAATGCCGGAGATGAAGATTCAGAAAATGCCGATTAATAAGAATTATGTGACGGGTCCAGGAGCTGTGACTAGGTAAGTACACTCACTGTGAAGAAGGGTCAGTAAGGAACGCCAGGTGTAGCACAGTGCTCCCCGCAAATACCGTCGTTCAACACTCCTCTTATTTAGGCAAAAAGAATTTACATTGAGATTCCCACTGATGATGATTTGAGTGGAAACTATTTAATATTTTTTTTTTCAACATTGAGATGTCGCCATTTGTCAAAGTGAGCTATGTATCACCTTCAGTAAGGGGTAGGGAGGAGAAGGGGCAAGGAGAGAAGCGGGATTAATGTGGAAGAGAAGAGAGAGAGAAAGGAGACTGGAGAGGGGATGAGGAGTGCAGGAGGTTGGGGGGATGTGAGGGACAAAGTGCTAATATATAAAAAAAAAAAAACTAATTTATTGGTATATCCTCAAAGCTGTTCTCGTCATCCCAATCTATCTCAGAGAATCGTATTTCTTATTCAGAGCCTATGAATTAATACGAGGCGGCGGGCGAGGGGAGAAGGGAGGGAGGGGCGAGGGGAGAAGGGAGGAATGAGGGAAGAAGGGAGGAGCGAAGGGAGAAGAAGCGAGGAGAGAAGGGAGGAACGATGGGAGGAGAGAGGAGCGAGGGGAGAAGGGAGGAGCGAGGGGAGAAGGTAGGGGGTGAATGAGGTAGGGGTGGTGGTGAGCGAAGAGAGAGGGAAGACACGATGGGGGGTTGGGGTAGGAAAAAGAAAGATGAGGGAAGAGGACGGGGGAAGGGGAATGATAACAGAGGAGAATAGTTAATAATGCGGTAAGGAAGAGGAATGGAGTACAGGTACAGGGAATTACATGATCGAAACAGAAAGCATACCTCTGCTGTATACCTTTGATATACCTTTAATGGGTTTCGAGAATTTTTCTACTCCCGTAGCCTGGCCCTTGGGCAAGTTTGTCTGATGCTTGCCTGGTCAACCAGCTTGTTGCTGCTGAAGGCCCACTGCCCTACATGCCCACCACAGCATTATTTTTTTAGAGTAAAACAGAAACAACCCGAGTGACAGAGGTGGGAATCATCCGTCATCACGACTTTTCAACCCAAAGATACAAGAAATTATGCCTCGCTGAAGACTAACAGTATTCAAGAGGAAACTGGGGAAGTCTATGCGAGGAGTGCTTGAACATCTGGGCTGTGATGGCTATGTGGGCCTGCGGGATACAGGTAGTAATAGCCTATTAGCTCACAACCTACACGTCGAAGAACCTTAAGCGAGAAAGAAAATTGAAAAGAAGCCTGACTGATCATGCGATCACAGAGCAAATCTGGCCACAGATCAGTCGGCTCGAGTAAAAAATAAATAAAACTCTTGAAACTAGTCACAGGACTATCAAAGTTATGTGATAAGTTAGACTTCGAGGTTAATAATGGCTACCCCAACCTCCACCACCTCATCCTCTTCCTTTACATCGGCTGTCAGCGGCTGTCCAAACACTGTATATCGCATTGAAAGTAATCGTAGCTTAAACACATTCCCTTTAATGAAGTTTTTGACTATTATGATAGTTGGTGTAGCCCTTTAATACCAATAATATTAGTAAATATTATATTAATATCTGTTTTAGTGTCTTTTCGTTTGTTTTTTTTGTCAGCAAATTTTGCTATTTTTTCACTGGGGTGATTTGATGATGGAGGGCTCTTGATCCAAGGAATTTTTTAGCTACTTTCCATTTCTTGGATTAAACCAGATTGTCTCCTATTTCTCAGCCTCTGAATGACACCTACGGGTTTAAAGGTCCCCATGATTATTATTATTACTATTATATTATTATTATTATTATTATTCAAATCATTATTATTATTATTATTATTCAAATCATATTATTATTATTATTATTATTATTATTATTATTATTATTATTATTATTTATTCGTAATTATCGTTATCTTTTTCCTTACTGTCTCTTTCATGACCCTTTGTGTCCTCTTCCATGACCCTTTGTGTCTTCTTTCATGACTCTTTGGGCCTCTTTCATGACCCTTTGTGTCCTCTTTCATGACCCTTTGTGTCCTCTTTCATAACCCTTTGTGTCTTCTTTCATGACCCTTTGTGTCCTCTTTCATGACCCTTTGTGTCTTCTTTCATGAACCTTTGTGTCCTCTTTCATGACCCTTTGTGTCCTCTTTCATGACCCTTTGTGTCCTCTTTCATGACCCTTTGTGTACCCTTTCATGACCCTTTGTGTCCTCTTTCATGACCCTTTGTGTCCTCTTTCATGACCCTTTGTGTCCTCTTTCATGACCCTTTGTGTCCTCTTTCATGATAATTTGTGTCCTTTTCTATGAGCCTTTGTGTTCATATCTGCCTCCCTCTCACCCTATGTATCTTCTTCCTCCCTAACCCTCTGTCTCCTCTTCTCTGACCCTTAAACTCCTTGTGCATTAATAGGGTAATTTTTTGTCTCTCTTCCCCTCTCCCCTCCTCAATATACCTTCTCTTTTCCTATTCCTAAGACCATTAACCTGTTTCCATCTTTTTGTGGCGTTCATCACTCTATTCTTGGTTATTTTATAGTTATCCTTCTCCACCTTTTCCTTTAAGTTTCCTGTTAGATATTGCTTCACACTTCTTCCTTCCCCATTCCTGTCATTTATTGACTGTTATTTCTTGTTTTATATCACTATGGTTTATCAAGATCTCTTTTTTTAATTGATAATAGTTCCGGATATTTTTTGTTAATTATTTTTTCGCTGTTTGCTTTTAGAATTTTTTTTTTTTATCACGCTCTCTTATTTTTCTGTCTATCGTCTTTATCAACTTTCACTCTATCACCTTATCCTTTCTCCCCATTCCTCTATCCTATCGTCGGAAGGTTGCTTCCGCAATTCCTTGTCGTTATTACCCCTTTAGTATTCGTCCCATTTCCTCCTCCTAAGCACCATCATTCTTCCTTCCTCTTCGCGTTCCCCTCGACTCAGGCAATGAAGATGGGGGCCCCACAACATATTAGGGTTATTACTGGTCAATTGTAAACATCAACAGCAGGGCCACCTACCTCCAATTAATGACATTATTCTGAAATAAGAGTGGCCGGCCCCCCTGAGAGCTTCCTAGCTTACCTTGTGATGGCTCCAAGGATCATTGTCTCCTTGACAGCCTGCTTCTCTGACAAGGCCTTCCGGTTGACAGCCTGGGCATTCAAGCTGTTGCCGCTTGCGGCACCCTGTTCGACGTAAGCGACACAGTCTGATCGATGTGAAAACAGTTTCCAGCCGCTTGTTGAATTCCCTTTTGAAGTCAGTCAGGGGTGTGTTGGAAATTACTCTTATATATGAAAGAAAACTGTTGAAAAGCCTTTGGTATTTTGCATACACAGAGTTGCCCCACTGTCTACTTATTGCACCACTGATTTCACTGGGAGTATGTTGCATCGTCTGCCTGCCGAGTCAATTGCTCATATAAGGAATTATTCTCGTACGCACATTTAAAACTAATCCTTCTAGTATTACTTAGGCATATATCTTTCTCGATTGCTCTACACGGACTACGGTTTGGGTTATTTTTTTCACTGAACAGATGCAGCCAGTGAAATATTCCAGGGCATTCATAAGGCTTCAAACTTCCGTAGCCTTACCAGTATTCAGCAAATATTCAAGTCCAGAGACTACCAGTGCCAGTAAGAGTATCATTCTTGGCTTATAACTTTCCTACCAGCTGTCACAGAAACTTTAATTTGTTCCTTGTACGTACGATCTTTCGACATGGTTACCCTTAGGTCCTAAACATTTCTCTCCCACTCCATGCAGTGACCTGATTGCGTTTCTCTTATAAATTCTAGTAACATCTGCTAAACAAACGATTTTACAATGAATTATAATTTTGTCTACGTTAAATATGAACTCGCGAGTACAATACCATGAGTATCAGTACTTTTTCACTGTGGACTCCTCTATATGTATTACTCTGAAGTGCTAGAAAGTTTGAGATGCATCATCCTACTTTTCCAGTTATTCATTCTGATGGCACTGTGCACTATAACACCATAGACATGCTCGTCGAATGCTTTACCAAGTCGTGTAGCACATTACTACTGCATAAAAAAAACCTAACATTAAATATATAGCAGCGTGGATGTAGCAACTGCAAGAGGCAGAGCACTTCTCTAAATCCATGTGTTGTATAATTATTCCGTGTGTTTAATAATCCTATTTCTTAGAACACTTTCAAAGTGGCAGTGGATGACTTACGAGTTTTTTCTGGTCTCCTGGGTTGACGCGAGGGGTCGTTGCGTAGGTCGTCACTTTTCAGGCTAGTGACAACTTTGGAACTTAGTAATATATTTTAAAATGTTACAAACTTATAAGGCTCGTGATCAGATAGCTAGTGGCCACTTTTATGGTGATGTACAGTTTCTATAACTGAGAATCCCTTTTGAGCCTAATAGCCACCTTTAAAACCATTCGTGAGCCAGCTACCTTTACATTAGATATAGCTTTGAAGTGTTTTGAGGGGTTTTCTACTCCCGCAGCCCGGCCATGGGCTAGGTTTGTCTAGTGCTAGTCTGTCAACCATGCTGGTGCTTCTGGTAGTCCACTAGCAAACATATCCATCAAAGCCTGGTTGATCTGGTACTTCTTAATGGTACTTGTCAAGTTTCCTCTTAAAGACTTCTACACTTGTTCCGGCAGAGTTTCTAATATCTTCTGGCAAGATGTTAAAGAGGTCTGGGACTACGGATATTGATACAATGTTAATACAATTCTCTCTTACTGTGCTCACGGTACCCCTGCTTTTCACTGGCTTTATTTTACATTTTCTCCTATATTTCTCACTCCAGTATGTTGTTAGGCGGTGTGCAAATTAGGGACTAGGCCTCCAAGTACTTTCCACTTATATATTATTATGCATCTCTCTTTTTCCTCTGCTCCATCGAGTACATATTTAAGATTTTGTTACTAGTAATTTAAATGTTTTATTGGCTCTATGTGGGCCTTAAATGACCTCTTATCTGTTCTAGCTCTGGAATTCTCCTCTCTTGAACGAAGCCATCAAAACTGAGCAATACTCTAAATGATAGAGCTCAAAAGATTTAAATAGTGTCAATCACTGGTACCATTTTGTCTTTTTTGGATGTTCTCATCATCAACCCGTCACTGTCCTGGCTGTCGTGACGTATATCTATTGTGCTCTTTAAAAGAAATGTCAGGTGACATAATTACTCCCAGATCCTTCACATGTTCCTTTCCTTCTATTCGGTGATCCTCTTCCATATTGCACACATTGTCCCTTCGAGGCTTGTGGCCACTTTTAAGGTTGGTTACCAACTTCGAGGAAGTCCATTTTTATGTGTACTAGTCAGACTGGTCGGGAACCATAATCACATTCCTAAAACTTTTTGGGACATGAACATAGCTGCAAAAGTGAACTCCGTAGCCAAGGCCGAAAAAAAAAAGCTGAATCTTTTTATTCTGTCCGGTGGGTTAGTCCTATCCAAGCTTACAAAAAAAGAAAATATACCGACTTCTCTCGCAATTTCAAGCATCTGTCGGCGACAAGGAAGTGTATTATTTTGTTTAAGAGGGAGAGGTTGGAGGCGGGGACAATGGAGCACAATTACTGGATCTTCAGAGAGGTTGAAAAAAAAATCAACTGCTTCACTATGAGAAAATGTAAAAGTTAATGTCCATAGCCTAAGGGTAACAGCCCATTCGGGGATATTATTTTGCCCCCCACCTCCCCCCAGAAAAAAAATTATTTTTCTAAAATCTTATATACAAAAAAAACCTCTCGAATACAACACACCAAAAACAAGTAATTCAGATGGGTTGAATCTGTAGAACTATTAACAACTAGGAACAATTAGTAAACTCGTTTATTTCTTCACAGTATATATTTGAAGCATAAGGTAAATCTTGGGAGTTTTTTAACGCTATAGAAAGGTTTTTTTTTTTTTAGAGTGTTTTATGTATAATGGAAAATTTACTTTCCATTTCTCTTTTTATTCAATATTATATTAGTAACAGCGCTCCCCAACCGCTAGATGTAAGCCTAGTATGGTGGGCTGGCTCGGCTGATGGAGTCGACGGGGCGCACTACATCCCTCCTCCCAGCTGGCGCCCGATAAAAGCCCAGAGGATTATACTGCCCTCCTCTACTCCCTAATCCCAGCCTCTCTCCCTTCCTTCCTTCCAATCTACCCTCCCTCCCCCTCTCCCATGTACCCACTATTTTTCCTCCTCTTTCTCTCTCTCACACACCAACTTTTATTTAACTTATATTCGGAAAATTATATAAATTTTCACTAAAGATCACGTGTTTGTGAGTACGATCTGCGGAGACACGTCTATGTATGTATGTATGTATGTATGTATGTATGTAATATATATTATATATATATATATATATATATATATATATATATATATATATATATATATATATATATATATATATATATATATATATATATATATATATATATATATATTATATATATATATATATATATATATATATATATATATATATATATATATATATATATATAAATGCCTTTATTAGCAAGTGTTGAGCTACTATAAACGCTTAGTAGAATGACACGATCTCATTTTGTCACCTGTGTGGTTAATCCTTCAAGTGAGGCGCCTGGATGTTTTTCTGGGGCTCATAATCCAAGGAATTTAGCTATCCTCCTCTTCCTCAGATCATATATGACTGTATCCCATATCCAGCGTGCTAATATATGACCCCTACGGGCTTAGAGTTTCCCATGAACATAATAATAATAAATATAATAAAAATAACAATAATAATTATAATATAATAATAATTAATTATAAATATAATACTACTACTACTACTACTACTACTACTACTAATAATAATAATAATAATAATAATAATAATAATATAATAATAATAATTAGGCTCCGTTTTTTTCAACTAGACCCTCATATTATTACTTAATTATTTTTATTATGTTCACAGCAAGGGATGGACCTGAAAGGCATACAACGTCTGGGAAATGGGAAGCAATCATCTTTAACTGTAAAGGGAGGTTAGCGCCAATTCACTGGATCAGGAGCCCTTCATCAGTATGAAAGCGTCCCTTCATCAGTATAAAAGCGTCCCTTCACCAGTATGAAGGCATCCCTTCACCAGTATGAAACCATCCCTTCACCAGTATGAAGCCGTCCCTTCACCAGTATGAAGGCGTCCCTTCACCAGTATGAAGGCATCCCTTCACCAGTATTAAGGCATCCCTTCACCAGTATGAAGGTATCCCTTCACCAGTATGAACGTACCCTTCACCAGTATGATCTAATATTACGTGGAGCAGCAACCTTTAGCTTCTGGGCTGTGTCTCTTGCCTCTTAATTAGGTAGTGTGATGCCTCATTAACATGGTGTGTTTTATTATACCCGGGCTTGTATACTTGCATGAGGTTAACCTCCATTACCTCCCCTCCACGTCCGTATTAATTCACCTCGTCGCCTTCTGATTTAATTATGTGCACATGTATTTTTTTTTTCCTATATTCCTTCGTCTGGTCCCAACAATTTTCTAAATATTTTTTTTTTGAAATATGTCTTACCATATCCTACGAGTTATCATGTATGTCTTAACGATGTTTAATTTGAGTATTTTGTATGCAGCAGCCACACCACATCTGCAGTGAAGAGAGACTCAGTTCTGCGAGCTGGTTCTCAGGGATCCACCTACCTTAAGGGACTTCTGTAGTGGGACGCCTCTGGACTTTCTCAACTTTTACGTGTGTTATTAGTATGCTCAAGCTGCTGCTTGCACTAGTATTGGTGCTGACATATATGGTGCTCGCTAGTCTGAAATATTCCTTGTTCAGATTCCTGAAACCTCCTCTTACACACACACACACACACACAGACACACACAAATACACACACACACACACACACAGACACACACACACACACACACATACACACCGGTCATCTCAGACATAAAGTAAGGTGACCCGAAAAAAAGGGAAAAACACCATCTCTCATTCAATCACTGTCTCGACAGAAGCTTCCTGACATCACATCTCGGATGACTCTCAACTGCAGAATTCCCACACCTCCTTCAGAGTGCAGGCAGGACTCAAGCCCTCCAGAACTCAAGTCCGTCTAACCAGTTTCCCTGAATCCCTTCATAAGCGTTACATTGCTCACACTCAAACAGCACATGTCATAAAACCCACTTGCCTTCACTCATGTCTAATGCGCTCACTCAAGTTTGTTGGATGTCCAAACGCCTGTGACTCAAAACCTCCTTTACCCCTCCTTCTAACCTTTCCTTGGACCACCCGTTCCCCTCCTCACCTTTCTCAATACTATATATATATATATATATATATATATATATATATATATATATATATATATATATATATATATATATATATATATGTCGTGCCGATTAGGTAAAACTGGTCAATTAGCAAGAACTCATCTAAAATTAAGTCCTTTCTAAAATTTTCTCTTATACGTTTAAATATATATTTTTTCATTTATGTTAATGTTAGAATTTATAATTTTATACCAAGAGAAACTTTGAAAACCTACCTAACCTTATTACAACAAGCGCAATTTAATTTAGCCTAACCCAACTAAATATATTTTAGATACGTTAACATTAATTTAAAAATAAACAAACACAATGAAATATATTTTTTTCGTTATGTTCAGAATGATTTTGGCGAAATTATTGCATACACAAATTTTCACTTGTCTTATATGGCAAGGTGAGCGTTGCTATTTAAGCCAAAATCGCAAGTTTTACCTAATCGGCACGACATATGTATATATATATATATATATATATATATATATATATATATATATATATATATATATATATATTTTTATATATAGGATGGGGTCCACCTCTAGTGTCAATTGTGGGACCCATTGCCTCGGAGAAGTGGATAAAAAGACTTCAAGGAAGAATATTTAGATTTCTTTCTGAAGCCATTTGAATATTCCACTTCCCCTACTACCCCATATATAATGTATGTATAGGGCGGAAACATTTCGAAGTGTTTCCTTGCACACACGCAGACACAGCATGTATAACAGGAAGGGCACTGGAATGGATCAGGGAATACCTCACAGGGAGGCAACAACGAGTCATGGTGCGTGATGAGGTATCACAGTGGGCGCCTGTGACAAGCGGTGTACCACAGGGGTCAGTCCTAGGACCAGTGCTATTCTTGGTATATGTGAATGACATGACGGATGGGATAAACTCAGAAGTGTCTCTGTTCGCAGATGATGTGAAATTAATGAGGAGAATCACATCGGATGAGGACCAAGCAAGACTTCAAAGAGACCTGGACAAGCTTGACATCTGGTCTAGCAACTGGCTTCTCGAATTTAATCCCACCAAATGCAAAGTCATGAAGATCGGAGAAGGGCAAAGAAGACCGCAGACAGAGTACAGGCTAGGTGGACAAAGGCTACAAACCTCGACAAAGGAGAAAGACCTTGAAGTGAGTATAACGCCAAGCACGTTTTCGGAAACACACATCAACCAGATAACTGCGGCAGCATATGGGCGACTGGCAAACCTAAGATTAGCGTTCCGTTACCTTAACAAGGAATCGTTCAAGACACTGTACACCGTGTACGTCAGGCCCATACTAGAGTATGCAGCTCCAGTCTGGAACCCACACCTGGTCAAGCACGTCAAGAAATTAGAGAAAGTGCAAAGGTTTGCGACAAGACTAGTTCCACAACTCAGGGGACTGTCCTATGAAGAAGGGTGAGGGAAATAGGACTAACAACACTGGAGGATAGAAGGGTTAGAGGAGACATGATAACGACATACAAAATACTGCGAGGAATCGACAAGGTAGATAGTGACAGGATGTTCCAGAGAGGGAACACAGAAACAAGGTGGCACAACTGGAAGCTGAAGACTCAGATGAGTCAAAGGGATGTTAGGAAGTGGAATAGTCTAGCGAACGATATAGTGGAGGCGGGAACCATACATAGTTTTAAGATAAGGTATGATAAAGCTCATGGAGCAGGGAGAGCAGAGACCCAGTAGCGGACAGCGAAGAGGCGGGGCCAGGAGCTGAGTCTCGACCCCTGCAACCACAATTAGGTGAGTACATACACATACAACAGGCCTAGTGTCTAATCGACATGTGCCTAGGACAAAATGGTAACTAACACGTGTTGAGGTTCCCAGTAAAGTTCTAGAGGTGGTACATTATGCAGTGGTGTAAACATTATGCAGAAAATTCGGAATGTGGAAATTAGGAGAAGGTGTGGAGTTACTAAAAGTATTTGTCAGAGGGCTGAAGAGGGGTTGTTGAGGTGGTTTGGTTATTTAGAGAGAATGGATCAAAGTAGAATGACTTGGAGAGCGTATAAATCTGTAGGGGAAGGAAGGCGGGGTAGGGGTCGTCCTAGAAAAGGTTGGAGGGAGGGGGTAAAGGAGGCTTTGTGGGCGAGGGGCTTGGACTTCCAGCAAGCATGTGTGAGCGTGTTAGATAGGAGTGAATGGAGACGAATGGTTTTTGGGACATGACGATCTGTTGGAGTGTGAGCAGGGTAACATTTTGTGAAGGGATTCAGGGAAACCAGTTAATTGATTTAGTTGGACTTGAGTCCTGGAAATGGGAAGTACAATGCCTGCACTTTAAAGGAGGGGTCTGGGATAGTGACAGCTGGGAGGGACTATTCTCAGCTGTCGTATCTGAGCGCCTCTGCAAAGACAGTGATTATGTATGAGTGTGGTGAAAGTGTTGAATGATGATGAAAGTATTTTCTTTTTGGGTCACCCTGCCTCGGTGGGAGACGGCCGACTTGTTGAAAAAAAAAAAAAAAAAAAAAAAAATATATATATATATATATATATATATATATACGTGTGTGTGTGTGTATGTGCATGTGTGAATATATATACGTACCTTGGTACAGTATACACCTGGTAGGTAGGGCAGGTACTTGCAGAACAAACCGAAGCCATACCTGTAAAGGAAGAAAAAAATCGTACAAGTACCAGAATTAAATCACTTCCAACCTTCAATCTCAGCACACACACACACACACATACACACAATATTTAGGTCCTCATACACTGAGGGGTGAGGCCCTTACACACAAGTGTTGGAGCCCTTCATAGACTTAAGTGTACTCTGAGTCTCACTCAACGGGGATCATATTATGATGGGGATAATTACCTCACACATGGCAATAGTATAATCATATTATTTATAATCATAGTAGTTCTCAACACCCCAGACTAGTTAGTTCAGTGGAATTTTCACTCGAAGAAGGATAAAAAAAGAATATTTTTCCTCATTTTTCCTCTAGTCTTGTTCTCACTTGCTCTCTTTGTAAGAGAGAGAGAGAGAGAGAGAGAGAGAGAGAGAGAGAGAGAGAGAGAGAGAGAGAGAGAGAGAGAGAGAGAAATGCCTATCATTTCTATTCGCGTTGTTTTGTAAAATACAACTCTGTATATGTATATAGATCGTCCCAGGTGTTGCCAACGGCCTATGTACCCAGCGTCTAGCGTTCCTGTATCGCTACGAGCAGTCAACGATCTCGTAAACTGAGCCATATTTCACAGGCTCTCAGTGTATTGTTATACCTGCGGTGTATATCCCTTCTGCAGGCGGTCAGTAGCCTCAGGTGAACGAGTGTACGGCTCCACCATCACTGTTGCTGTCACTGTTGCCTTCAACAGTACATTCACTGCTGCTGTTATTGTTGAAGTGACTAGTACATTTACTGCTGCTACTATTGATGTTGCCCCTATCTCCTCTCTCTCTCTCTCTCTCTCTCTCTCTCTCTCTCTCTCTCTCTCTCTCTCTCTCTCTCTCTCTCACACACACACACACCACGGCTGAGGGATGAGAGTGAGAGCCTGGCCCTCTCGTCCTTGCCGCGGCTCTCAGGCGGTGATGGATGGCACTGTGCCGCTGGGTTGGCATTGTGGACCTCGCCAATGGAAACATATCACTGGGCACAGCCAACAAATGGACGAGTCACCACCTTCCTGAACATTATTATTTTCATTCTGCAATATTTTACTTTTCGTAATAATAATACTAATAATAACAAGAAATATAATAATAAATATAATAATAATATTAATAATAATAATAATAATAATAATAATAATAATAATAATAATTATAATAATAATATAAAGAAGAAGAAGAAAAAGAAGAAGAAGAAGAAGAAGAAGATTAAAAGAGAAACACTATCAAGAACAAAACGAATAGAGGGAAATAAGTACGAACAATTTGCAGGAATTTGCAAGCTCCCTTTTACAAATACTTGCCCTTGTTGCCCTCTGTGTGTGTGTACTAACCTAATTGTAGTTGAAGGGGTCGATTCATAGCTCTTGGCCCTATCTCTTCAGTGTGTGTGTGTGTGTGTGTGTGTGTACTCACCTAGTTGTGGTTGCAGGGGTCGATTCATAGCTCCTGGCCCCGCCTCTTCACTGGCCGCTACTGGGTCACTCTCCCTGCGCCATGAGCTTTATCATACCTCTTCTTAAAGCTATGAATGGATCCTGCCTCCACTACATCACTTCCCAAACTATTCCACTTCCCGACAACTCTGTGACTGAAGAAATACTTCCTAACATCCCTGTGATTCATCTGAGTCTTCAACTTCCAACTGTGTCCCTTTGTTGCTGTGTCCCATCTCTGGAACATTCTGTCTCTGTCCACCTTGTCAATTCCTCTCAGTATTTTATATGTCGCTATTATGTCCCCCATATCTCTCCTGTCCTCCAGTGTCGTCAGGTCGATTTCCCTTAACCTCTCCTCGTAGGACATACCCCTTAGCTCCGGGACTAGTCTTGTTGCAAACCTTTGCACTTTCTCTAGTTTCTTTACGTGCTTGGCTAGGTGTGGGTTCCAAACTGGTGCTGCATACTCCAATATGGGCCTAACGTACACAGTGTACAGGGTCCTGAACGATTCCTTATTAAAATGTCGGAATGCTGTTCTTAGGGTTGCTAGGCGCCCGTATGCTGCAGCAGTTATTTGGTTGATGTGCACCTCAGGAGATGTGCCTGGTGTTATACTCACCCCAAGATCTTTTTCCTTGATTGAGGTTTGTATCTGGATGAGCACCGGGGAGACACACATCTATCTAATTAAACATGTTCACAACAGATGGCACAACCAAGACACTACAGAAGTGCTACAGACTAATATATTCACGAGGAAGCCATAAATCTGTAAGGGTCATACAGCTCCTGGGAAATGGGGTTAGGGGAGTAATCAGGTTTGCTTCGAGGAAGAGGATAGAGACTTCATTTCAAGGCTGCAGATTATGATTGAAGTATAAAAATATACACTGGTCTAGAGTCAAGTGCACAACTCTCGCATCTTGTACACCAATATAGCACCATGTGAAGAATTATTGTGTTATTTACCCCTCTGTAACGTCATGTGCACAAATGTAGGGTCTTGAGTGACAATGTAGTGTTGTGCACCACTGTAGCACGATGCACTTGAAAAACAACTTACTGAAGCGAGAAATAGGAAGTACAGAGTAAATCTAATGAAAATCAAGCACGCCAGAGGCATGGAGAATACCGTGTCATCATCCGTGGTCCAAGACTCTACAACCAGCGACCAAGAGAGATAAGGAAAAAGGAATAAAAAGTCACAGTACTGTGGCTGGAACAATTCACGAACAACCTGCACTTACTAGAGGAACCTTTAGACGATGTTTCGGTCCATCCCGGACCATTCTTTTCATGAGGAAACTGGAAAAGTTTCTGCAGGTTTGCCGGATCAGTTTGTGATTGTGCTATGTAGGCCTACCAGCCCCGGACACCAACAGCCTTAGTGATCACGAGGTTTCCAAGAAATAGTAGCCTTAAGACGGATTACGAATGCAGAAAATCTCATGAAGCAGATTACAAGTTCCATATTACCTAATAAAATATACATATACGTGCATTTATAAAAAGTGAGGTGGTAGAAGAAAAATATTCAAAAAGCCCCATCGAGAAATCACAATATTTTTCCTCAAAGTCTATTACTTTTTTTCTTCGAGGCTACAGGTCCCTCGTGTTGCACTAGATACACCCACCTACATTTTGGTAATGAACATAAATATTTAATAACAATTGTTTATATATGCAGTATACGAGAAGCATCATCTATACTATAATTTCTAACTACCGAGACAGGCTCTATCAGTGTCTACAGAAGAGTGAGTGATGGTGGTGTGGCCGGGCGACGCACCCTCACACCAGCCTCACATCCCGTCTGTCCACATCTGTCACTCTCCACAATTACCATCTGAATACGGCACTTCCTACTTACATTCTCCGTCTCCAGAACTATTTGCATCTACCTGCTGTCTACCAGACTATGGCTCTCTGCTGATGGACTGGTCAATCAGGTTGTTGGAGTTTGTGGCATACTTATACTGTTGAGAAGCCTTGAATAATACTTGCTTATATAAGAGTTATTTCTTAATGGACTTAACGCATCTTTTTTCCGTGGGCGTATTTTACACTACCACTGAAGAGCCCTCCACTCTTGTAAGAACTAATTACATTGTATACCCATGAAACCAGCCCTTCCAGTAATTTCCTGGAGTAAATGATGCTACAGTTTTCTCGCCTCAATTCCAGTTAGTACAGTATGAAGGATTTTAAGCATTCACCATAATTTAGGTGCTTGAATTAAGGCAAGAAGTGAAAATTTTCTATGTTCTTCAGATTTGCAGTTGGGATCGTCTTGAATACATCGTCCTAGTGAACAACAATATATCAGTCTACAATCTCAAGATCGTGCAGATAATAGATGCCTTAAAGAGTGTCATCATTAGATTGGGATCTCTGTTTTAAAGGTTCTTGTTATCCAATTTATTATTGTATTTACATTTGTGATGTTAACAACTGTCTACACTGAACGTACATGGTTACATCAAAGTCCGTTTCAGCGAAGCAGCTCTAATGCTTCCTTGTTGTATATCATGTTTTCTGATAAGGACCTAAATATATATATATATATATATATATATATATATATATATATATATATATATATATATATATATATATATATAGATAGATAGATATATAGATAGATATATACCAATAACAACAATGCGATAGCCGAGGACTCGAACCTATGTTGTTTTGCCGCCACATGGTGAGCGAAAATCATACGACGCTCTAACCCACAGGGCCACCCAATCCTACAAAGATCACGCACCCAGCAGAGCTAGGTGTTTTACAGTGATCCGAGGACATACGATGGTGTGGGTGCCTCAGAGCTAATTTCATTCTACTCCCAATCGTATGTCCTCTGATTACTGTAAAACACCTAGTTCTGCCGGGTGAGTGATCTTTGTAGGATTGGGTGGTCCTGTGGGTTAGAGCGTCGTATGATTTTCGCTCACCATGTGGCGGGCCAAAACGACATGGGTTCGAGTCCTCGGCTAGTCGCAGTGTTTTTATTGATTAAATACCACTCGTTCATGGTTACAATAATATATATATATATATATATATATATATATATATATATATCTTCCCCATCTTTCTTTGCCCCCTTAGCCTGGCGTGTAGGAAGGCGTGGTGTAGTGGCAGGTATTGTTGTATGATAAACGTTCAGGTGTGGCCACCCCAACAAGGAGACTTGACTCGTCTCTTGACGTTGGGGTTTACACTTCTGCTGCTGTTGCTGCTTCTGTTGTTACTGCTGCTTCTGTTGTTACTGCTGCTTCTGTTGTTACTGCTGCTTCTTCTCTGTTGGTGCTTCTACTGCTGCGGCTGTTGTTGATTTTGTCGCTGCTGCATCAAGTATCACACACTAGCTCTGACGTGTATACTCCTTCAACTCTGTCTGACAAGTAAACTGTAGTCTAACATATAAAAATACACTTGATAATCTGTTACGTGTTTCAGGCCTGCCAACTGGTCAGCGCTGGAGTTACCTGTAATTACCTGACACTCAAGACTGACACAGAAACCTAGATATACTTACCCACTTTGTGCTTATTACCCTAACTAATTTGTCTATATATTTAACTACATAACGCACGATATTCCACCACTCTTCACCTGTCCCACACGCACGCACACACACATACACACACGCACACACACATACATACACACACACACATACACACACGCACGCATGCACGCACACACACACACACACGCACACACACACACACACACTGCCCCCGGTGGCCTAGTGGGTAAAGCTCTCGCTTCACGCACGGAAGGGCCGGGTTCAATTCCCGGCGGGGCAGAAACATTTCGAAGTGTTTCCTTACACACACACACATACATACAACAGGCCTAGTGTCTAATTGACATGTGCCTAGGACAAAATGGTAACTAACTAACTAACACACACACACACACACACACACACGACACACACACACACACACACACACACAAACGGGACAGGACGGAAGTGGAAAATAAATTCACAGATGAGACGAGGAACATTAGGAAATCTTTAAGTTTCAACTTGGTAGAGAAATGAAAGAATCTTGATCAGGAGGGGATAAAAACACGACTCCACACATGGTTTTAAGAACAGGTACCATAGCGAAGCAAAAACACGCAAATGTCTATCAAGATAGATTAAAAGTCCGAAGATGGGTCTCCTCCTCTGCAAACATAACTTGGCTGAGTACTAACGTATTGACTACTAAGGCTTCGTTATCTCTTCATCAAGGCCTCGTTATCTCCCCATCAAGGCCTTGATATTTCCCCACCAAGATCTCGTTATCTCCCTACCACGAAAATCTCGTTATATTACTACTAAAATCTAGTTATCCTAATATTAAGGTCCCATTATCTCTCCACTAGCGTCTCATTATATCCCCAACATGGAATTGCAATCTCCCTAACAAAGTCAAGGCATCTCCTCCTTCCCCAGTGTCTCTCTGTCTACCTAACAAGTTCTCGCTGTCTACCTGCTAAGGTCTCGCTGTCTACCTAAAAAGGTCTCGCTGTCTGCCTACCAAAGTTTTACTATCTAATTACCAGCATAATGTTTTAAAAAAATAGTTTCGCAATGAACGAATGCGAACAGTTCAAAATGTAGTGTTCTAGGTTCTATCCGGAGGTTTAACCCTCCTGAAATTCGTAGCCCTGGCTCAAGTTACTACTTCACAGAAAGTTCAAAGAATTTTTCAACCAGAGTCTAGGAAGGCTTGTACTGGCCACTAACTGCGACCCCCACACACAGGTTTCTTTATGGAGAAATAAAGACTACACTAGCAGGAAGTGACAGATTCTGCCTCTTGTCTCTTCTACGACACCACTAAATTTGCAGAAAAAAAAGTGGATGACGGATTTTTCAAGGGGTCGGGATGCATTGATGATGTTAAAGGGCTCTTGATTAAAGGAAATGTAGCTCCCTCTACCTTTCATGGGTGAAACCTCATTGCTTCCCATTTCGCTGGAGCTGTATGAGCATTACGGTTTTAGCGCTTCCCAATGAGTGTACTACTACTACTATTAATAATGTTAATAAAATAATGAAGATAATAACAGTATTAATAACAATAACAACAGCAACACTAACAACAACAACAATAATAATAATAATAATAACAAAAGCAACAACAATAACAACAACAACATTAATAATAATAATAAGAAGAAATAGAAAAGCAACAACAACAATAATAATAATAATAATAATAATAATAATAATGATAATAATAATAATAATAACATTATTGTTTCCACTAAAGGGAGTTGTACCTGAGGCATCGTGTACCATCACGGCGGATCTCATTGGTTTTCACAGACAGCAAGTTGTTTATAAACGCAGGTGACTTTTAATTAAAATGACCAGTTGTGTGTGTGTGACTAGACTCTCAATATATATATACATATATATATAAAATGTATCTTTTTTTTTGTACTTAATGAGGACTTCCGGCAAGGTAAATGATTTTGATGAACGAATATTATTTTCTGTGGTAGCAATGTACGTCTCATTTGGGCTCTGTTTTATAATATATATATTTTAAATCCTTCGATATGCATGACTTTTTTTTTTTGTCAGTAATGGCCAGGGTAATAAAAGGTATTTCGTCCGTACTCTCCCTCTGCCCACCAGTACTCTACGCGCCCGGTGGTATTCGTTTCCTGCCAACTCGTACTCACCTCTTCCCTACTTCATGTCAGCTACGGCTCACCTCTATGCCACCCATACCCACCTTCTGGCTCCTACTCACCACCTGCTGGCTCCTGTCCGTTACCTACTCGCTTTTGCTCACCTGTCCACCTCTACCCACCTTCCGCCTCGACTCACCTTTCACTACTACCCACCCTCAACCTCTACCCACCTGCAATCTCTACCCACCTGCAACCTCTACTCACCTGCAACTGCAACCTCTAACCATCTGCAACCTCTACCCAATTCCTACCCGCCCTAAAAATCATTAGTTTCACATCAATACAGTTTTATGGGAGCATTCTACCGTTCAATTCATCTCTCCCTTCGTATTTAATCTGCAGGCAAGCCAGGAGGGGGAGAAGTGAAGAGGGGAAGTGCAAGGGGAGAAGAGGGTTAAGCGAGGGGAAAAAGATGTGGAGGTAAAGGGGAAGTGAAAGAAGTAATAGGGGGGAGAAGAGAATGAGGTGAGTGAGAGGTGATAGAAGAAGGTGGGGGAGGTAAGAGGGAAGAGAGGAAGAGTAGAGACAGAGAAGAAATAAGGGAAAGTGGAGGAAGAATAAGGGGAGTGGAAGAGGAGTGAAGGAAATAGGAGGGAGTGTGGACGGGATGGAGTGTGGAGGGAATGTAAAGGGAGTGGAGGGAATGTGAAAGAAGTGTGGAGGGAAGTGAGGGAGTGTGGAGGGAAGGAAGAGAGTGTGGAGGGAAGGGAGTGTGGAGGAAGAAGAGCTCAGCTAATGGATAGTATGGGATAAATCGTACACACATCGACCGCACGTGAGGGTGTGTGTGTGTGTCTTTGTGTCTGTCTGTCTGTGTACTCACCTATATGTGGTTGCAAGGGTCGAGTTACAGCTTCTGGCCCAGCCTGTTAGCTGATCGCTACTAGGTTCACTCTCTCCCTGCTCAAAGAGCCCTATCGTACCTCTTCTTAAAGCTATGCATGGATCCTGCCTCCACTACATCACTCTCCAGATTGTTCCACTTCCTGACCACTCTATGACTGAAAAAAATATTTCCTAACAACTATGTGACTCATCTGAGTTTTCAACTTCCAGGTATTTTTTTTTTTGAGTGTGTATGTTATTTGTGCTCACCTATTTGTGGTTGCAGGGGTGGAGTCGCAGCTCCTGGCCCAGCCTCTTTGCTTGTCGTTACTAGGTCCACTCTCTCCCTGCTCCAAGAGTTTTAGCGTACCTCTTCTTAAACACGTGTGTGTGTTAGTTACCATTTTTGTCCTAGGCACATGTCGATTAGACACTAGGCCTGTTGTATGTGTGTGTGTGTGTGTGTAAGGAAACACTTCGAAATATTTCGGCCCCGCCGGGAATTGAACCCGGCCCCTCCGTGCGTGAAGCGAGAGCTTTAGCCACCATGCCATCGGGGCGTGTGTGTGTGTGTCCTGAACAAGTTCCACCACCGTGAGCACTTTCTGTGTAGTGTTTCATAGCGTGCGATGTACAGCTTGCTGTACAAACAGGGAGGCATGTGGGATAACCAACACAGGGCGAGGGTAGCGAGGGTGGCGATGATAGCGAGGGTGGCGATGATAGCGAGGGTAGAAAAGGTGGCGAGGGTGGCGAGGGTAGCGAGGGTGATGATGAAAGCGAGGGTGGCGAGGGCAGCGAGGGTGGCGACAATAGCGAGGGTGGCGATAATAGCGAGGGTAACGAGGGTAGCGAGGGTGGCGATGATAGCGAGGGTAGCAAGGGTGGCGAGGGTAGCGAGGGTGGCGATGATAGCGAGGGTAGCAAGGGTGGCGAGGGTAGCGAGGGTGGCGATGATAGCGAGGGTGGCGATGATAGCGAGGGCAGCGAGGGTGGCGACAATAGCGAGGGTAGCGAGGGTGGCGATGATAGCGAGGGTAGCGAGGGTAGCGAGGGTGGCGAGGGTGGCATACAGTGACAGTGTTTGGAAAGTTAAAACAGTGATGAATCAAAGATAGTTGGAAGTACAAGCTAGTAAGAATAAGAAGGTGGACTGAACTTCATCTGGAAGAGTTGGGATGATAGGCTCCAAGAAGAAGGGGGTCGAGCTAAGACTCGACCCCACAAAAACACAGTTTGGTCAGTAACAGCGACAAGCACACAGGTGGCGGAATGATTACTTGTTTTGGAGACGCAGTGAGCATTGAACAACAACCAAAATTCTTTGCGCTCAGTTCCCGTGCGCACAATAGTTCTTTCAGGCGTTTCCACCTTTAGTTGAATCCATGTAAACAGCAAACGTTCCTTAGACGTTTACTGGCTCAGAAAATCAGACCTTGGAGTTTTAGCGTGTCCGGGATCTTGGTTAAATTAGAAATACCCATGTCAAGACACAGCGATCATTTGGCTTCGGTTAGTTCCTAACATCTCTCACTCTTCAACCTATGACTTTCCACACGCTTTACACCTGAGTTTTGCCTTTAAATATGAAAAACTGTAAAAGAGAAAAACTTTCATCATCATTCACTCCATCACTGTCTTGCCAGAGGCGTGCTTACACTACAGTTATAAAACTGCAACATTAACACCCCTCCTTCAGAGTGCAGACACTGTACTTCCCATCTCCAGGACTCAAGTCCGGCCTGCCGGTTTCCCTGAATCCCTTCATAAATGTTACTTTGCTCACACTCCAACAGCACGTCAAGTATTAAAACCATTTGTCTCCATTCACTTCACTCCTATAATATATATATATATATATATATATATATATATATATATATATATATATATATATATATATATATATATATATTGTACATTACACCATTTGGGAAGCTAATGCAATGTAGCAGACACATTAACACTAATATTCTCATTTCCTTCTATATAGTAACTCCTCAAGAGAATACATGCAACAAATACTCTTAACATTCCAGGTAATTCTAAATAAAGATAACATATCGATACCAAAATGTTAGGGACGAAGACCTAACCTAAATGTTCCGAACAAAGACAATGTTGTGTGTGTGTGCTCACCTAATTGTGGTTGCAGGGGTCGAGACTCAGCTCCTGGCACCGCCTCTTCACTGTCCGTGTGTGTGTGTGTTTTGCTACACTTTAAACACCTTTCATTGATTTTTCCAACACACTGCACCTCCCTACCCCCACCCAAAAAAAGTTAAATACATTCAATTTAAATTTTAAGACACATTCAAAAGGTATATTCAGTACACATTTCGTGAACTGTTTAACACCTTGAGTCAGACTGTGTATGATATTTTGAGTCCAAATTATACAAGAGGAGCCGCTCTGCTACCTTACGAGTGGCAAACACAGGTATTACCGCTAAAGCTGTTTGATTTCATGAAAATACTCAATGACACAGCAAGGAGAGGGTAATGACAGAGCGCCTGCACGCATTTACAATGAAGTACCACGTACCACGCCCTTATAAAGGTGTATATCCAGTCATGTACCTCACATTTATAATGAAGTGCCAAGTACCACACTCCTGTAAGCTTATAACACTGGCCACGTACCGGGTATTATAACAGAGTAACCCTGTACCCCGCTTTTGTGAAGCCGTCCGTCCATTCACGTACCACGCTTTAATAAAAAAACAACGTACGTTTCCCCTTTATAAAAGCGTATTCCAATCTACTTACTGTGCTATCACAATGCAATAGTACCGAGGTGACGTGTGCTAGCTCTACGGGTATACAGCGGGTAGTAGGGGGTTAATATACACAGAATACTGCAGTATCCTACGTTACACGATCTACAACAATCTAGGTGTGAAGGAACGCATCTAATAACGGAAGAATCTACGAGCAATTTCGCCGCCTTACTGTGTTGCATCTTACGTGAGCTAATTAAATGCGCTAGCACACGCCGTGCATAGTTTGAGGGAAATTTAAAGCACAGGCCTTTGGGAACCCGGAGCCCCGTCTTAGGGCAATAAGAAGGGGCCAGGGTATGGCATGAAAGCAACAAGTTTTCCGTGCTAATGGGGCACAGGATATAATATATAAATTTTAGTAATTTTTGTAACTATTAGTATAACTACTGTACTACACTACTTGTACTGCTATAACTACTGTTATATCTATTAATACTATTACATCTAGTACTACTGTTACATCTAATGCTAATACTAATACTACTACTGCTGCTACTACTACTACTACTACGGCTACAACTACTACTGCTACTTCTACTACTGCTGCTACTACTGCTACGAATACTAGTAGAAGTGCTACTACTACTACTACTGCTGCTTCTACTGCTATTACTACTACTGCTACTACTATTACTACTAATACTACTACTACTACTGACACTACTACTACTACTACTACTACTACTACTACTACTACTACTAATAATAATAATAATAATAATAATACAAATATAGCAAAAATAAGAGACATAGGCAAACATTTATTCTTAGCCTTAATTAAAAAAAAAAAATTCTTGAACATGTCAGGAGAGTATAGGAGGCTCGTGGGAGTCATACCTTGCTTGTTATCTTTTGCTCCTTCCTGTCACTGCTCCACTAAAACAAAGATAGGGGAAACAACCCGAGCCTTACTCCACTAACCAGCAGGCACGAGAGCCTTGCACCACACTACACCACTGAATTTTAATTCCTAATAATGAAGTAGGCGCCGGTGAGGCGGGAGGAGAAAACACAAAATGTTAAGTTATTCTCTGAAAGTGGTGATTATTTTTATTTATCAACACCAATCATCTTCTATCCGAGGTAACCTGTGATTTAGAGTATGATCTTGATCCGAAAAAAAAAAAATAAGACAGACTGTATAAAAAAAAAATAGCTTTGAGATACCTTTGACGAGTTTCGAGAGTTTTCCTATTCCCGGAGCCCGGCCTTGGGCCAGGCTCGTCTGGTGCTTCACTGGTCAACCAGGCTGTTGCTGCGGGCGGTCCAATGGCCCATATATCCATTACAGCCTGGTTGATCTAGCCCTGGTGAAGATACTTGTCCAGTTTCCTCTTAAAGACTTCTACAACGGTCTCAGCAGTGTGTCTGGTATCTTTTGGCAAGATGTTGAATAGTCTGGGGCCCCGGATGTTGATACAGTGTTCTCTTATTGTTCTCTTATTGAAAATTAAATCAAATACAGCCTCCAAAAATTGTAAACATCAAGTTTAAAATGAAATATAAAATATATGAAAAATAAGATACATGACAAAATTGCTGAAAAACGAACGTTCCAGTTTGTACTAACAATATAAATAACCTTAACTGAAGTGATTCTTAACTCTGGAAAAATACGTGAGATGCAGCCCAGTGACATAACTTGCCAGAAATAATTCAGTAGGGCTAAATAAGTTATCATGGGTTCTGAAAAAAAAAAAACAATGCAGAGAAATTCTGAATGTTGAAGTAATGTACAGAATAATTAATATGTTCTGGATCATTTCTGGACTTCATTAAAAAAAAGGTTACCCTTTTACTAAGAAGATTTGAACACTTACAGCAATTTAAACGAAAATACAGATTTTTTCAAGCAGATTGGTCCCAGAACTGAGAGAAAATAAATGATGAGATTTTGATGGATTTAAACTGGAGGAGAGGAGAATTAAAGAAGACAAGATAATCACTTACAGAATTTTAAGAGGAAGATAGCGAGGAAAACAGGATTGGGCAATTTGAATTGTAAGATCTATGGACAAGGCAACGTAGAAAGGTTCGTATGGATACAAAAGAAAGTGACAGAGGCAAATTCAATACACAGTTTTTTAGAAGGTATGATGAAGTCCAAGACAACAAGAACCAGTTATGCTGGTCGAAGAAACTTGAGAGGCGGAACCAGGAACTGTGAATCAACTCTGGCAACCACAACTAAATAAGTGCGCGCACACACACACACACACACATATACAACAGGCCTAGTGTCTAATCGACATGTGCCAAGGACAAAATGGTAACTAACTAACTAACAGACAGACACACACACACATACAGACAGACAGACACACACACACACACATACACACACACACACACACACACACACACACACACACCGTCACAGAGTGGTCAGGAAGTGGAATAGCTTGGGAAGTAATATGAGGTATGATAAGGCTCATGGCGAAAGGAGACTGACCCAGTAGCGGCCAGTGAAGAGGCGGGGCCAGGAGCTATGACTCGACCCCTGCAACCACAACTAGGTGAGTACAACTAGGTGAGTACACACACAAGGTGGCGACCATCTACACTCACATGACTACTCATTTTCACAAAAGCATAAAATAAGCAACACAAGCCGAGCCCTGGCAAACACCACAAGCTGAGTACACATCCACATCGATCCAATCCCGGGTTAAAATTAACCTCTGCAGTGTTGTAGAAATTGTTTGAAATTGTGGAGGGAGTAGTCATGATGCCCGGACGACACGACACAATAATATGCAGTAGCTGTGATGCCTGGGCGACACGACACCGCTGTGTTGTTTGCTTGATGCCTTAACCACGACACCACCGTATGTAGCATTCCTGATGTTTGACACCACAACACCATAGTGTGTACCAGTCATGATGCCTGACACCACAACACTATTATATGTATCAGTCATGATGTCTGACACCACAACACCATAGTGTGTACCAATCATGATGTCTGACACCACAACACCATAGTGTGTACCAGTCATGATATCTGACACCACAACACCATAGTGTGTACCAGTCATGATGTCTGACACTACAACACCATAGTGTGTACCAGTCATGATGTCTGACACCACAACACCATAGTGTGTACCAGTCATGATGCATGACACCACAGCACCATAGTGTGTACCAGTCATGAGGCCTGACATAACACGGTGTAGACGTCATGATGTCTGCGACAGGACGACACCGTGTGTACTAGTCATGATGTGACACCACAACACTGTAACGTGTAGTCATCACGAGCCTTAGTACTCTTCTGTAGGCGTGTAGAACTAGACTGTGCTATAAACCCAACCTAGCATCAGAGTCAATAAAACGATGAAATAAAGCAGAAACAGTAGGACATTTGTAATCTAACTTTATTCTATCATTAGAACATATTTACCCCATGTACGAAGTCACAGGCCAAAACAGATCTCACCAGAGTCTAGAGTGGGGTCGAAAAAACAAATGGGAGAACTCGTTCAAAAACAAAAGGTGATTACACACTCAAAAAGAGATGCGGATCTACAATATGAAGTGCGCCAGCTGATGATGTGAGAGGGTCTAGGTGCCAGGGTGCCTAGTACGTTCCACAAACTCGGTAACTGCCTAGTGCAACCAACCTTCACCGGAAGTATGAGACAGTCTCAGCACTTCTTGATGGCTAGACCAGCTAGGGGTCGTCGACTAACCGATAGATTGGTCTGACCAACCGTGTTTCAGCTGGCTGAGATGACTTACAGGATCGTGGTTTTGTAAGGCGCACGCAGATTACCGGGTAAAAAAATCATTACAAAGATCCAAGGTAGGCAGCAATGCAAGGTGCATTCTGCTAATGCATCCGGCGCACGCCACAATAGTCGTGATGCCTGCCACCACAGCGAGTAGAAGTCATGATGCCTGGCACCACAGCGAGTAGCGGTCATGATGCCTGGCACCACAGCGAGTAGCAGTCATGATGCCTGGCACCACAGCGAGTAGAGTCATGATGCCTGGCACCACAGCGAGTAGCAGTCATGATGCCTGGCACCACAGCGAGTAGCAGTCATTCAAAGCTAGGTGATGCCTGGCACCACAGCAGTAGCGTCATGATGCCTGCACCACAGCGTAGAGTCATGATGCCTGGCACCACAGCGAGTAGCGTCATGATGACCAAGTGAGTCAGTCCCCACAGCGAGTAGCAGTCATGATGCCTGCCACCACAGCGTAAGTCGATGCCTGGCACCACAGCGAGTAGCGGTCATGATGCCTGGCACCACCAGTAGCAGTCATGATGCCTGGCACCACAGAAGCAGTCATGATGCCTGGCACCACAGTGAGTGTGCAGCTCATGATGCCTGGCACCACAGCGAGTAGCAGTCATGATGCCTGGCATCACAGCGAGTAGCAGCCTGGCACCACAGTCCGACAATACCATAGCCCCATAACACAACAAAACCATACCATAGCCTGACACCACAAACACCATAAAGCTACAACACTAATACCAGAAGACCACTCCATAACACAACACTGACACCATAACACCACAACATCAGAAGATACGAATGGGGAAGCACTACAGCAGACCTACAGCCCCATACTTAGCAGGTTCTAAAATCCAACCCTCCTCATCTCAAATCCTAACACCAAAGCAGCGCAAAGTCATGACACCACAGAATCATAACACGAATAAACTACAGCATCACAACATAACACTACAACGCCACGGTGTGTAATCATGATGGCTGACACCATAACACCATGTTTAGAGCCTCTCCTCCACTCTTCTGATTTTTTCTTTGTTTTTTTCTCTTCCTTTCCTTTCGGCAATCAGAGTGTCTCGGGAGAGAGAGTTACTGCCGCTTCAGTTAGAGTCCGGAGGCGTAAATTTCCTTCTTGGTTACCTATCTCCTCCACGTCCCCCATCCTCCCCCTTCCTTTAATCTTTTTTTCCTTCTCTGCCTGTTATTGCTGCTTCACACACATTTCTCTTAAAAAAATTTTGTGTCCTTTTCAATATTTTTCCTTCATCTGTTTGTTTACCTGTAGTTTTTATTGTTGTTGTTGTTACTTCCCAAGAAAAGCACTTGTCTTAGCTTCCCGGTTTATAACCATGAATATTTTTACGTGTGTCGCAATTATATCACCTCTTATTCCTCGTTATTTGAGTAATTAAAGACCTGGTTCCTTCATCTTGCCAGATAACACATTACCCTCAACTCAGATCTCCAGTCTAGATGCACACATTTGGATTTTCCTGAATTTGTTTTGCTAGGTGAGTCTTCCACAAAGGCGAACCTTCAATATTTATAAATAGGTCGCACATATTAACCATAGTGTGTCTAGAACGAGTTTTGCTCAAGGTTCATAAAAGCCACACGCATGAAGGCTGTTGTTATTGTTTTAGTCGAACTTCACAGAATACACCGAGATAAGGACCTTTTTATTTACTGTTTCCACAAGCCTTTTGTTTTTCCAAATGGTACTTCTTTTTCAGTCTTTTTTCCCCGTCTCTTTAAATTTATAACAACTTTTGTTTAGTGTAAATTTCAGGAACAATAAATTTAACCATCACTGAAGCCTATACATATAAACACACATAATTATATATATATATATATATATATATATATATATATATATATATATATATATATATCCATATATATCCATATTAGCATGGATACGAAAATTCTTGAATAATAGTGAAGAAAAAATTACTAAATTGGATGAAGCATCAGGATAGTAAAGTGTAAGTGGTGGAGTTTCGCAAGGATCAGTGTTGGTTCCCATTTTCTCATTGGGAATGTTGATGAACTGTCTCTTTTATATATCTATCTATCTATCTGTATATGTATTTTTTTTTCAACAAGTCGGCCGTCTCCCACCGAGGCAGGGTGACCCAAAAAGAAAGAAAATCGCCAAAAAGAAAATACTTTCATCATCATTCAACACTTTCACCACACTCATACATAATCACTGTCTTTGCAGAGGAGCTCAGATACGACAGCTGAGAATTGTCCCTCCCAGCTGTCACTATCCCAGACCCCTCCTTTAAAGTGCAGGCATTGTACTTCCCATTTCCAGGACTCAAGTCCAACTAAATCAATTAACTGGTTTCCCTGAATCCCTTCACAAAATGTTACCCTGCTCACACTCCAACAGATCGTCATGTCCCAAAAACCATTCGTCTCCATTCACTCCTATCTAACACGCTCACACAAGCTTGCTGGAAGTCCAAGCCCCTTCCCCACAAAACCTCCTTTACCCCTTCCCTCCAACCTTTTCTAGGACGACCCCTACCCCGCCTTCCTTCCCCTACAGATTTATACGTTCTCCAAGTCATTCTACTTTGATCCATTCTCTCTAAATGACCAAACCACCTCAACAGCCCCCTCTTCAGCCCTCTGACAAATACTTTTAGTAACTCCACACCTTCTCCTAATTTCCACATTCCGAATTTTCTGCATAATATTTACACCACACATTGCCCTTAGACAGGACATCTCCACTGCCTCCAGCCTCCTCCTCGCTGCAGCATTTGCAACTCATGCTTCACACCCATATAAGAGTGTTGGTACCACTATACTTTCGTACATTCCCTTCTTTGCCTCCATGGATAACGTTTTTTTTCTCCACAGATACCTCAACGCACCACTCACCTTTTTTCCTTCATCAATTCTATGGTTAACCTCATCCTTCAACTCCCAAATATCTGAAAACATTTACTTCTTCCATAATCCCTCTCTCCATTTTTCTTTATTTAAATCGTTTGATACTCTCATCACCTTACTCATATATATGTTCACTTTCAACTTTATATATATATATATATATATATATATAATATATATATATATATATATATATATATATATATATATATATATATATTCTCTTCACTATTATTCAAGAATGCTCTTATCCATACTAATACCTTGCTTCCTCAGTATACCAAGTAGCTTTAAATGTAACATCGTCTCGAAAACCTTCTTTCAGTCTACGATTACGTAGTCTGCCCATCCCTCTCTTTCCTCTTTAAACCCAAGCAATGATGGCTTTGCAAGATTTGTAAAGCATGCAATTTATGAATCCATGCTAATGTCCTGCGAGGAATTTTGGTACTTTTAAGATGTTCAACAAATCTTTTCCTTATAATCTTCTCTAGTAATTTGCACTTTATACTCCTTCGAGATGCTGGTCAATAAATCACGGCGTACAGTCACTCTTTTTGAAGAGCGAGAGTGAATGTACTTACTATAAGTTCCCACCTACATGTGATTGCAGGGGTCGATTCACAGATCCTGTCCCTTCCTCTTCGCAGGTCGCTACTTGATCCACTCTCCCTTGATTGTTATCGTACCTCTTTTTAAAGCTATGCATGGATCCTGCCTGCACGACTTCACTCTCCAGAATGTTCCACTTCCTGACAACTTTAAGATTGAAGAAATACTTCTTAACATCCCTTTGACTCATCTGAGGTTTCAACTTCCAGTTGTGCCCTCTTGTTGCTATTTTCCACTTCTGAAATATTCTGCCCCAGTTCGCTTCTCAGTACTGTAAACGTTCTTATCACATATCCTCCCTAGTCCTCCAGTGTCATCAGGTTGAGTGTGTGTATGTGTGTGTGTGTGTGTGTGTTGTGTTGTGTGTGTGTGTGTGTGTGTGTGTGTGTGTGTGTGTGTGTGTGTGTGTGTGTGTGTTTGTGTGTGTGTGTGTGTAAACTCTTCAAGCGCTGGTCATGAATTTCGGCCGTAACAATCCTCCTCTTCTTCTTCTTCTTCATCTCCGTAAACCCCATTTTCCAGCATCGGGAACTCCACACATCTGAGAGACGCTAGACAGTGCACCCAGGCGACGCTAGACAGTGCACCCAGGCGACGCTAGACAGTGCACCCAGGCGACGCTAGACAGTGCACCCAGGCGACGCTAGACAGTGCACCCAGGCGACGCTAGACAGTGCACCCAGGCGACGCTAGACAGTGCACCCAGGCGACGCTAGACAGTGCACCAGGCGACGCTAGACAGTGCCCAGGCGACGCTAGACAGTGCACCCAGGCGACGCTAGACAGTGCACCCAGGCGACGCTAGACAGTGCACCCAGGCGACGCTAGACAGTGCACCCAGGCGAGGCAGACATCCCCTGCACTCCCAATGAATCTGGGACTCTCACTTTTTCTGTCCTCCACTCATGCAATTACACTTAAAAAGTTTTCCCGCAACCTTGCAAATATGTTTTATTTCTCACCTCTCTCTCTCTCTCTTTTTTCTCTCTCTCTCTCTCTCTCTCTCTCTCTCTCTTCTCTCTCTCTCTCTCTCTCTCTATATATATATATATATATATATATATATATATATATATATATATATATATATATATATATATATATATATATATTAAAGTCGTGCCGAATAGGTAAAACTGGTCAATCAGCAAGAACTCATTTAAAATTAAGTCTTTTCTAAAAAAATCTTATACGTTTAGAAATATTTTTTTTAATTTATGTTAATGTAAAAATCAATAATTTTGTACCAAAAAGAATCTTTGAAAACTTACCTAACCTTATTATAACAATTTAGCCTAATCCAACTAAATATATTTTAGATAAGTTTACAACAATTTAATAATAAACAAACACAATGACAGGAACGACCCTCGTGAATCCATGCTAAGCATCATTAATCAAATTATGCTTATCAAGATGGCTCCTTATAATATCAGCTATAATTGACTCTAGAAATTTGACTATATATATATATATATATATATATATATATATATATATATATATATATATATATATATATATATATATATATATATATATATATATATATATATATATATATATATATATATATATATATATATATATATTTAGAAACAGTCTCTCTCAATTTCACGATTTAAATTTTTTTTCTTCCTTTTGCCAGTTTCCTTTTTCCAGAGTCCCATGTTGGTTAAGGAGAGTCGGACTTAATCCAACTAGGACAGTGTCCGTTCGCAATTCCATCGATTGAATCCAGAATTTCTGTTTTCTCTCTCTGGAGAATAAGTGTGGGACTCGCAGTAAAGTTGGTGGAGTTTAAGGAGGAAGGTGGGAGCTCAGTGGAGCTTCCTGTAGGGTGGAGAGTGTGTTACTGGAGCCAAGTGGTGGGAGTGGCAATGATGGTAGGGTAGCGGTGGTGGTGGTGATGGTGGGGGTCTTATGGTGGTGGTGGTGATGGTGGTGGTGGGGTACGTTGCAGATATGACGATGATGGTGGAGGAAGTATTATACATAGCTAAAAAAAAAAAGAAGGGGGAAGGCGAGAAAGTAGATACGGAACTGAGGACACAAGGAACTTGAGGGAAAAAAAACTAAGTTCTCAGGAAAGGGCGGTAAAGTTCACCAAGACAAGTTGTAAGCTTAACAAAGGCGTTAAGCGAGATTCACATTAGAATTAGGTAAGGTTCACCGAGACGTTAACGCAAGGTTCACTCAGATATTAAGGGAGGTTCACCGAGACGTTAACGCAAGGTTCACTCAGATATTAAGGGAGGTTCACCGAGACGTTAACGCAAGGTTCACTCAGATATTAAGGGAGGTTCACCGAGACGTTAACGCAAGGTTCACTCAGATATTAAGGGAGGTTCACCGAGACGTTAACGCAAGGTTCACCCAAATATTAAGAAAAGGTTCACAAATACGGTAAGTTATAGTGACAAATATATTGGAGAATGTTCTCCAATACATTAACCACAGTTCACAGATATAGTAGACAATAGCCTCCAATATATTAAACAATGTAGACCAAGTGTGCTAAATGTTCACCAATAATACATTAAGCTATGTTCACCAATACACAAGGGCGGATCCAGAGAGAGTGTACCAGGAAACCATTCCACCTCCATCACCCAACCCCTGTGGGCCACTACAAAAGAACATAGCAATGGAAGAACACCGCAAAAGGCCTACTGGCCTTTTGCAGTTATGCAACAGGATTTCACAGTAGCCCATTTTGGCTATGAAATCTTTTATATTTGCCTTGATTGTTTTTGCTCATTAAATTGTTACTACTATTATATACAAAAATAATTTTTTTTACATTTAAAACCATCAATTCATAAAAAAAAGTTATTGCCAGAGTCCTATCACGTTTTTCGGAAAGAAACATATCTCTGAGTTACATTAGACATCACCCATTAAATTGTCCCTACCAATTATAAAAAAAAAAATCCATGTTTAAAAAACAAAGAATTCGTGAAAAAATAAAGCCTTCGGCATACGTTCAATCCTCCTTAATATGCTAAGCGAGGTTCATTAAAATATTAAGCGAGGTTCTCCAGGATGGGTAGAAAGGTTCTAGGAGACACAGTTGACTCTCCCGTCTCGGGAATCAGTTCAGACGGGCGGCGGCAGGCGGGGCTTTTACTGGTAAGCAATAGCAAATTTTAAGGCTCATGAAGCTGAATTTATCGGAGAGAGCGCGTGGCTTATGGCTTAATAAGAAGGGTTTTATGGCTAAGGAGGCGAGGTTGAAACTTCAGGAACTTGTTTTACGATTTCATAGATGCATTTTTATAACTTAGTGACTTACTTACCGAACTTACCGAACTTGCTGAGCCTATCCGGCTTACTGAACTTTTAAAGCTCTCGAACGTATTAAACTTAATGATTTGCTGACATACGAAGCCCACTAAACTTACTGACTAATAACATTTTCCTAACTTACTGACCTACTGGGCCCAATGAATTACAAAACTTTGTAACTTTACAACAAAACAGTAACTAACATATGGTTTAAATTCAAGTTGAGGTTTAATGTATTCAAAGGAGGGGGGCTCTTGATTCTAGGTAATAGAGCTACCCTACCCCTCGCCGCAAATGGTAATCGTCTACATAGAGGGTTCAAACGTAGCAGGGTGCGTTTTACTGCTTATTAGAGCAAGGGTTTATGGCTTGGTAAGCCCACACATATAGCTTGATTATATCTGGCTTAAAATTAAACTACAGATGTGGTTTAGTGAGAAAGGCTATAAAAATAGATTATATAGACTTCAAGCACCACTAACTGTATACATGGAACCACAACAATAAGGCCAAGGAACTGCCAACTGTAAATGGAACCAGTGCATTGAACCACAACCACCTGTGCTTGTAATTACCACCGCCACAACCAGCCACTTTTACTAGGAACTACCAATACCAATCCCGGTAGATGGAACCACAAATGCCTGTACAAGGAACTACCAGCACCACAACCTGTACATAGAACCACAGCCATCTGTACAAGGAACTATCAACACAACTGCTCGCACATGGAATCACCACTGCTTGTACAATGAATCACCGCCACCTGTACATGGAACCACTACTACCTGTACAAATACCTACCACTGGTCAAATAACCATTACTATCTATACCAGGAATCACCATTACCAGTATAAAGTCACCTCTGCACGTACAAGAAACCATCACTACGTCCACCACCTGTACAAGCAACAAATACAAAACAAAAACTTCTGTACTTGATACCCAACAAATACAACCTTTAACATATTATCCTCCTTCCAGGTCGACTTCTGTTCCCACACCTCTGTGACTTCTCGTCCTGACAGAAGATTGTCAGAAGCAACGAAGGTCTGGGCTCAACAGAAGAGAAACGTGACACTAACAAGGCAGTGTCGGCGACAGGTGACGAGTCTTAATGAACTTGCGGGAAAGCGCAGGTTCAGGAAATACATGGGAAAGATATTTGTCACAATCCCTTTATGTCGAAATGAGGTTATATGCTGAGAAAGCTGCATCATCGTCCTTGGAATTGTTGTAGATCATTTCATGACAAGTAAGAGCGAGAAAACCAGGCGGGTCTAACAAGCAAAGTCCGCAAAATAAGTTCAACTACCTTACAAATAACAACAAGAAATCCCAAATTAAATCCTAGGTACTGACAGATATATTTATGTGAGTTACTGTGCATGTGACACATACCGGTGACCAGTGTCGAGAGTTTTCCTACTCCCGCAGCCCAACCTTGAGCTCGGCTTGTCTGGTGCTTGTCAACCAGGCTGTTGCTGCTGGCGATCCGCTGACACTCATATCCATGTAGATGAATGGTTCAGAGAACCGACAAGTTATAAATTAGACACATATGCAACACTTGGGTATCTTTAACCTTTGGACGAAGACCTACTTCGACTAGTGGATGGTACCACTATGACCCCGCCTCCTGCTGCTTCACCTCACCTGATTACAGCATATAAGCCACCTCTACGGCCTTGTACTGTACTTCCAACAAGAGTGATGGACTGAACACATCGACTCCAGGCCGAGGGACTGATTACCTCAAACTCCTCCTCTCCTTACACCTTTCTACTTTGTATTGGACTGATGAAGCCACTGTGTGGCGAAACGTTTCCTCAAGTGTTGCATATGTGTCTAATTTATAACTCATATCCATCACTGCCTGGTTGATCTTGCATTGGTGGAGATATTGGTTGAGTTTTCTCTTGAAGATTTGAATTGACAGATGTTGATACAGTGTTCTATTGTGCTCATGGCGCTCCTATCATATTGTCGCTCCATTGCGATGTTATGGTAGTGCGTAGATTTGGGACTAGGCCTTCTAGCTCATTCGAAGTATATATTATCATGCATTTCTCTCTCTCTCTCCTCCAGCCTAGGGAGTACATATTTAGTACTCTGAGGGATTCCCAGTTATTTTAATGCTTTGTTGGCTCTATGCTGGCCCTAAACTATCTCTGTATCTGTTCCAGTTCTGATATCTCTGTATCAGAGCTGTGTGTTTGACTCTGGTATGTGCGGAACTGGTTCTCTGTGTTTTGTGTCTATATTCCTTATTTTCTTTTATTCTATTTTTTATTCCCTTAGATGGTATCTCTCCCACTCCCTCCCCCAAAAAAATTTTTTATGGCTTATTATGCCTTGGGCCTCTCGACACATAGTTCTATATCGTTGTACCCTATTTACGTGGAACTTTTGCAACTTAGGTTGCAACACTGGTTACTAATGATAATTTGCATATCACTGGGTAAAAAATACTTGCAATCTCTAGAAGAGCGACTTTACTCATAAGAACATAAGAAAGGAGGAACACTGCAACAGGCCCACTGGCCCACACTTGGCAGGTCCATATCAAAACCAACCAACCAACAAAACTATTTGTCCAACCCATCCCCATCGCCAAACAAGGAACAAACCACGACAGACCCCCCACCCCAACCATTGTGCAAGTCCCATTCAAATCCAACCCCTCTCACTCATAAGAACACAGAAATAAGGAACACTGCAGCAAGCCAACTGGTCCACACTAGGCAGGTCCCCCCTCAAACCCAAAACCAATCCCACAAACAAAAACTCCTGTCCAACCCACCTACTCCATCCATGGAATATGCTTTGATAATCAGGGCACTATAAAAGAGGGTACTGAAGGAGCTGAAGCACCTGGTCCATCACAAGAACACCATGGGAGCTGAAGCACCTGGTGCTTCACCAGGGCAATGAATGAGCCGAAGCACCTGGTCCATCACCAGGGCACTGAGGGAGCCGAAGCACCTGATCCATCACCAGGGCTCTGAATGAGCCGAAGCACCCGGTCCTTCACCAGGGCACTGAGGGAGCCAAAGCACCCGGTCCATCACCAGGGCACTGAACGAGCCGAAGAACCCGGTCCATCACCAGGCCGCCGAAGGAGCAGAATCACCCGGTCCATCACCAGGGAACTGAGGGAGCCGAAGCACCCGGTCCACCACCAGGGAACTGAGGGAGCCGAAGCACCCGGTCCATCATCATGTTGTAACCCTATCTGATATGCGAGTACTCACATCTTATTCCACATCTGCAGATCCCTGGCACAGTATCTACACATTTCATCTTTCCTCCTTCTGTAGCACTTCGTCTTTTATACCTCAATATTTTCTGGGTTTTTCCCTAGCTATCCTGCTCAGGTTTCTCCTGGCTACCCTGCTCTACTAAAGTATTATTTACTGCCATATTCCGTGGGTTCTCCTGGTTACCCCGCTATGTATATATTTTTATTTATTCCACCATTTTGTCTCTCTTGTTCTAGGTATGTGTGTTCCTCTATTAAGCATCGTCGTACATGTCTCACCAGCTCTATTATGGATCTTTGTTTCCAACCTTCAATATATTGAAGGTTGGAAATATTCAATATGGCTGTTAATTGTTCTCAGAGTTCTTGATCTCTCCCACAGAACCAGATTCATTTACGTATCCTGATCTGTTTGCTAACCGTAATAGTTACCCCAGCAGAGGTCAGCAGAGGTCACATTGACATTTTTCGTGATTTATCCCCCAGGTCAATTTTATTGTGTTATGCTTAAGTTTTCCATTGTATTTCTACGGATTTCGTTCATAAGGATCCGACAGCCGCTTGAGTTTTGTATATTATATACACGTAAATACAGGTATCATTTAAAATAAAGTATACATACAAGAGGTAGTAGAAGAAAATAATCTGTTTGTGGTTGCAGAGGTCGAGTCACAGCTCCTGGTCCCACCTCTTCACTGGTGTGTGTGTGTGTATGTATGTGTGTGTATGTGTGTGTGTGTGTGTGTGTGTGTGTGTGTGTGTGTGTGTGCGTGTATGTATATCTAAACAAATGTAACAAAGAAATATAAAAAAAAAAAAAACACGATAATAAATCAAGGAAATATAGTAGCAATCCTGATATTCAATTACACATTTTTGCAAGTTAAGAATTTACGATTTTTTTAACACCCCAGTACATAATAAAAATAGCTTTTACGTCAGAGCTGAACGTTAAGTGACGCAGGTCAGGTCGATATGCGCTGTTACAAGTTCCTGTGGATTCTGAGAAGACGCCCCATTGAAGGACACGTGTGGGGAAACACTTGAGTAAGCTGAGGCTGACTTACTTGAGCATGTACCAGCTGTGGGATACATTCCGTAAGCTTAGAAACACATGGGAAACCACAATATCCTACTTCGCTGGAGGCAGCCAGGAGTGAGGCTCAGACACGCCTTCTTTAAGCTGTGATGTACCAGTGACCTGGTTCCAGGCCTCTTCTACCCTCGTAATCCTGCTCGACGCCAGTCTTCCTTGTTGACTTCCTGGTAGATCAGGTTGTTGCTAACAGCCCGAAGGTCGTCATAGCTATCATAACTTAACTTCAGTGTTATTAAGAAATACTGAAGACTTATAAACACTACCTGTTCTTAGCTCAGTGGTGACCTGTTCTTAGCTCAGTGGTGACCTGTTCTTAGCTCAGTGAAGACGTGTCTAATATTGGTAGAATTACCGACAATATGTTAAGTAAAAGGACACAAATGCAACTAATGTGACATTTTATTGTGGCAACGTTTCGCTCTCCAGGAGCTTTTCCGAGCCGTTACGGCTTGAAAAAGCTCCTGGAGAGCGAAACGTTGCCACAATAAAATGTCACATTAGTTGCATTTGTGTCCTTTTACTTAACAAGACGTGTCTAGTGTACTCCCTGTAGACTGAACCAAGATGCCCCCTATTGAGCAACTTTACCAGCAGCTTAAGGAGGAATTGAGGGTAGCGAAACTAGAGATTCGGCGATTGACGGAGGAAAACAAGAGGATTCGTAGTAGTCCTTCTGTTGTGAGTCCTCAGGTCAAGAAGGAAACCTGGGCAGTGACCGGACAGCATGGGACGAAGTTGAAGATCAAGAAGACGAATGGAGAGGTAGTAACGACGAAGAAGAAAGAGACTGCTGTGGAAACTTCGAACTCCTTTTCTGTGCTACCAGACGAATGTGAGTCGACTACTGGGAACGTCACGACGAACGGCACCAAGGAAGGTAAAAACATTGTTGTTGTTGGGGATAGCCAAGTTAGGTATATGGATAGGGCCTTCTGCTTGAAAGATAGGAGTAGGAGACAGAGGGTTTGCTTTCCTGGGGCTGGGATGGAAGACATTGTTAGCCGGCTTGACAACATCATGCATGGTAATGGGATAAATCCTATTATCTGCCTCAGTGCTGGAGGCAATGATGTAGCCAAGCGTAGAAGTGAGGATTTAGTTAGTAGGTATAAGGCAGCAATAGACATCATTAGTTAGGGATATAATAGGTCCCCTTAAAAATAACTTTGGGCATCTTACTGACAAGGAGAATGATAAGTGCTCTATTTTTAATAATTATTTTCTCTCGGTTTTCACACAGGAAGACATTAATAATATCCCAGTAATTAATTTTTACAGAGGCCCATAAGAAGATAAATTATGTAATATCACAGTCACTAGCGAAATGATTATGAAACAGCTGGACCGACTGAAACAAAATAAATCGCCGGGTCCTGATGAGCTTTTTGCAAGGGTTCTTAAGGAATGCAAAATGGAACTCTGTGAACCAATATCTAACATTTTTAATTTATCTCTTCAAACAGGTGTAGTGTCTGATATGTGGAAGATGGCTAATGTAATTCCTATTTTTAAAGCAGGGGACAAGTCACTACCGTCAAACTACCGCCCAATAAGCCTGACCTCAATTGTAGGCAAATTACTAGAGTCAATTATAGCTGATATTATTAGAAGCCATCTAGATAACCATAATTTGATTAATGATACCCAGCATGGATTCACGAGGGCCGTTCCTGCCTATCTAATTTATTAACCTTCTTCAGTAAAGCTTTTGAGGCTGTTGATCACGATAAAGAATTCGATATTGTTTATTTAGACTTTAGTAAGGCTTTTGATAGAGTACCGCACCAGAGACTGTTAAAGAAAGTGGCAGCTCATGGCATTGGGGGAAAAGTGCTGTCATGGATCGAGTCATGGCTCACCAATAGGAAGCAGAGAGTGTGCATAAATGGGGTTAAATCCGAATGGGGACTTGTAACAAGTGGTGTTCCACAGGATCAGTCTTAGGCCCATTGTTATTTATAATATATATCAATGACCTTGATGAGGGAATTACTAGTGATATGAGCAAATTCGCCGACGACACGAAGATAGGTAAGATAATTGATTCAAACATAGATGTCATAGAACTTCAGGAAGATTTAGACAAACTTAATTCGTGGTCAGAAAAGTGGCAGATGCAGTTCAATGTAGATAAATGCAAGGTTCTGAAGCTCGGGAGTGTCCATAACCCAAGCACTTATAAGTTAAATAACGTAGAACTTAGCCATACAGATTGCGAGAAGGACTTGGGGGTGATGGTAAGCAGCAACCTTAAACCAAGACAGCAATGCCTAAGCGTACGTAATAAGGCAAATAGATTACTGGGATTTATATCAAGAAGTGTTAGCAACAGAAGTCCAGAGGTTATATTACAGCTTTATACATCATTAGTAAGGCCTCACCTAGATTACGCAGCTCAGTTCTGGTCTCCATATTACAGAATGGACATAAATTCGTTAGAAAACATTCAGCGTAGAATGACTAAATTAATACATAGCATTAGAAATCTTCCTTACGAAGAAAGATTGAAGACCCTAAAATTACATTCACTTGTAAGACGTAGAATGAGGGAGACATGATCGAGGTATACAAGTGGAAAATGGGTATTAACAAAGGGGATATAAATAAGGTCTTGAGGATATCTCTCCAAGAGAGAACCCGCAATAATGGATTCAAGTTAGATAAGTTTAGATTTAGAAAGGATATAGGAAAGTATTGGTTTGGAAATAGGGTAGTTGATGAGTGGAACAGTCTGCCTAGTAGGGTTATTGAAGCTAGGACCTTGGGTAGTTTCAAATTTAGGTTGGATAAATTCATGAGTGAGAGGGGTTGGATTTGAGTGGGACTCGCGCATGAGTGGGTAGAATTGTCAAAGCTTATTTCTTGGGTAGCATTGAAAATTGGGTTGAGCAAATATTCTGTTAGTGGGACGGATTGTGAAGGACCTGCCTAGTATGGGCCAACAGGCCTGCTGCAGTGTTCCTCCTTTCTTATGTTCTTATGTTCTTATGGAACCCTGTTATATGTGGCATTTTGCCAAGAAGGGGTATTGGAAATGAATAGCTGTCCAGAGCGATTGGTATAAATTGCTGGCTGGACAAACACTGTAAGGATAATGCAGTCCCATTCATTGACAACTGGGACCACTTCTATGGCCAAAATGACATGTATGCCAGGGATGGGGTTCACTTATCCAAGGAAGGTGTAGGATTTCTCGCTAGCTCAGTTGAGGATGTTGTTAGGGCTTTAAACTAGGATTGGTTAGAGGTATGGGTTTAGGAATGGTAAATAATGAGGGCCAAAATATTGATTCAGGCTTTGATATCATAAATCTTAACAATAACAGTATCGAGTAACACAGGGTAATGATGGTAA